>OX421455.1:27471351-27523851 GCA_949126865.1 Montipora capitata | reverse complement strand
TCAATAATGTAATGCATTGTTCATTACTACCAAAATTATTTATAAGAGGTTACCATCCTCTATTCATCAATATCACTCACAAATTAGTTGTCACCTACATCGCTTTTGAACTCATAATTCTGTTATGTGTAGTATTATTCATTTCCATGATATAATTCTTGTTAATTGGCGAAATCTTGGAATAGGACCTTAACTTAGAGCGATCGCTTTAGGTCTCTCTTTACCTATTTGTTAGTTTATTTCTACATGTTCCGGAGGAACAATATCAAAGAGCAAAAATGGTCTATTTCTACGCATAGTTAATACATGGAGATGGCCATGAAGCTCGAAAAGTTTCTTTGCTTTATGTTTTTGTTCGCTGTTTTGGCCCTGACCATGCACAAACCACACCCTGTTTTTGAAAAGACAGCGAAGTGTGATGTCACTGTTCTCACTTTTTGAAGTTTCCGGAGTTTCATAAACAGACCATATAAACTGGGGTCTACGTTAGACTTTTGTTGTATAACTGGACAAATGTATTCATAATTAGAGTAACAAAATGAATTATAATTATTAGGTATTTTCGTAACCCAAGCCTCCGGGCCGTGTAGATCTTTGATGATCCATACTTTGTCGATAACACTGCCTCCCTGATGGGAAGAAACAAAAGAAAAAGCCAAGATAAGGGAAAAACTGTAAAATGCTACTTAAAGGGGAACTGCCAAGGTAGTTTTTTTTTTCGGATAAAACTGGGTTAAACGTAAAAGTAGCACTTAATCTCAAATACTAGTAAATCTCTTGATCTCAAACAATTTTTAGCACTGAATGATCAATCCGTATTAAAGTTTTAACTAAAATTATGTGTCTGAGCTTGTCAATGATTAAATTGACCATTTTTTCATATTTCAACCATTATCACCCTCTCCATCCTTTATGTCCAGAGCTTCGTTGCGATCCGTAAGCATTTTGCGAGACCCTCATCTTATCTCAAGCCTTCGACCATCTATCATTTCTCAAAATATTATGGACTTTTCATTTGACGGATCGTCGCCATCTGTCAACCTTTTAACCCACCCTAACCATCTATGATACTCTCGATGGGATTTTGAATAAAATTTGGTTTAATTTACTAATCTCTCAGGAAAGATCGTATATAACAATGATTGACTTATTTTTGCAGCGGAGATAAACAGTTCTAAGAATGCCCCTAAACAAGAAGGATTTGCTATGATAATGATTGGAACAATCAAATACAGGAGACGCAAAAATTGCTGGTACAAAAAAGAAAAAAAAAAACAAAAGCATGCTAATTTTTTTTGGTAGGCTACAATCTTGGACAAAATTGTTGAGAAAAATCTGCTTTTGGACTAAATTCCGATCACGAGTATGAAAAATAAGCTCTCTTTTTGCAAACCCCCCCCCCCCTCCCCCCTGATCAATGTTGCTAGACGAAACAAAGCATGTCGAACCTGGGCTTATCAACATTGGTTGTAGGGGGGAGGGGGATCGCTAATAATGTGCGATATTGAGGACGTAGTGCGCAAAATAACCCATGTTTTTAATATTCTCAACCCTTTTTGTCCAAGATTGTCTGGGGATCATTTTGCCCAAGAACACAAAACGCGCGTATGTATGAGTTCTGTAAGTACAAAAAAGAAAATATATCAGTCGTAGGCATGTCGTCATGGTATTCGATTGACAATTAGAGTTAATTAACCCTAATAAAGAAAAACAATGTTACGTCATCATTGAGGTTCATTATTTAAACAACTGGAAATTGTACATAATAGTCATGTTGACGACGCTTTAGGAGCGTATATTTTATTACAGCTGCAAGATCATAACGACAAAGCTAAAGATGTTGCTGAGGAAGTAGGAGTTTCATTAGTAACAATCTTTAGGATCAAGAAAGGTGTCCAAGGCCTTAAAAGGGAAGTTGTCACGCTGTTCGTTGGTAAAAGCCACAACAACCAGGTGATCTGGTGACGTCATTGCGCGAGACTGGGGAGAAATTTTTAATGCCGTATCCCAAAAGGCAGCACGCGCATCACTGTGAGGAGGTTGAATGATGGTGGCCACTACGCTCACGATGTTTGCTGTCGGGAATTGTTTTATTCTTCACTAATACCGTGACTTGAACTCATAATGTTGTTGTTAATATGGGAAATGTTGATTTGGACGGTTGGAAAACATCCTTCGACGGCAAATCTGTTCCGATTTGGATGGAAGCTTCGTGCAACAAGTTGCATGATCGTATGAAAATCACTTCGTGTTTTACTTTTGCTTTTGATGTGTGTAATTTTTATACAGTATTAAAGATACTGTTTTCCATCAATGTTTCTTGTTTGTGTTTGTTTATTTGTTAAAGACTCCCTAATGCCTTTGGTTTTTAAAAGGGAACATTCCGCATTCAAAGAGTTTTCTTGTAGTATTGTTGGTTCATTTGGCATTAGTCTCAAATCTTATAGCCGGGCATATGTGCCCTACTAATCGGGGAGACAAAAGGAAAGAAAACAAAAATACCATAAATCTAATCTAATTCACAATTCAATGCCAAGAAATATAAATGTATGTACACATATATAATTTAGAAAAAATTATAATCAAGTATGTAAAGTTAAGTTTTCTAATGTTGTTCTCAAAAACACTAACAGAAGGTTCCGATCTTATTCTTGAATTAAGTTTGGACCACAAATGAGGTCCGAAGTATCTAAGGCTGTTCTTACCGTACTTCACTGTGTTAAAACTGTTTATTGAAAAATCAGTATTTCTAAGATTATATTTATGATTAGGGCAAGTAAATAAGTCTATGACGGTTTTGAGTTAGCAACTTGTTTTTAATCTTGTACATAAATACTGCGATGTTTTGTAATCTTCTGTTATATAAGGTGGTTAACTTGTAATTAGCTCTCCTTAATAGTAGTTCCTCATAAGGTGATTTATAGTCACAGTATACAGCTCTCAGTCCACTTTTGTTAACAAGTTCAAGTTTGTTTTTAATACTTAACTTGTTCTTATCACAAGACATTTTGAGAAACAAGTGGGGAAGAACAATTGATTGCATTCTCAGTAAGGACGAAACTTTTGATAAACTTAATGACACACGTCAAGAATTGCTAGAAAAGATTGGACTGACTTTTAATGAATTGGGAGAGGTAGTTGTTGGCTATGTTGACATTGAGAAATACTTAACACTATTTATTAGTCAGTCAGGAGTGCAGAGTGCAATTACAGCACCAAACAGCAGCATTATCATTATGGATTACACTGATGGTTTCCCATGGTTGAAATGGTCACATCATTTCACTGGGGAGATAAGTGTCAGGGTGAAGATAATTGAGCCATACAATTTACTAAGCACAGTATTAACAGTTTCTCTTTGGTTGGGGAATGATGACTATGACACTGTCAAAGAATGTGCTGGGGCACTTCATGAACTAAGTGGAAAAGCCCCTAGCAAAGAAAAACACAGGAAGTTTGCTAAACAAAATCTGGGAAACACTGGTTGTAAAAATATCTGTGGAACACCCCTCTCTGAGTAATACCCTGGAACTTCCGACCTTGGGTTTCGATCTGCAGAGACACAGTGTCTGCGGATTGCAAAAATTGCATCAGGTTTGTTAGCTCCAAAATGATTAATTAATTGAACCTTTCTTTCAAAAAAGGTCATCAAACTTATGAGTATGTACACTTGAGTTCTTTTAAAGAAATGTTCACTACGATGTCCAAACAAGCCACAAATCAAATGTATTAATAAATATATTCATGAGCGTTCCTGTTACTTTGCATTTAAGAAAATGTCATCAGGATTTAAAAAGATCCTCAATTAAGCATTACAAAACCAAAAAATCTATACAAATAAATTTTATATTCAACATACTCATAATTAAGTATGAATTAATGAATGGTGTAATTAACAGGTTCCATAAAAGGATAAAATACCTCAAATAAATTATTATTGAAAGTAGAACTGTAATTGATTTTTTTTTTCTCACAACAATTCATGTGCATTAGTTTTTGTTGTAGCTGTTTTTGGTAGTGATCAACAATGTCTGGTAGCCCTCAAAAAAGGATTGGCCAAGTCTGTATTAACGCCTTGAGGAGAAAACAGTCTAGTTTGATGAAGTTGGTGTTTTGGCATTTGGAGAGAGAATGCCTTGCATTCATTCTGAAAAAAACAGGTTTTAGAGGAACTCTTCTTGAAATCTTATGTACATTTTGTAAAGGTCTTGATAAAGTATACAGAAACCTCCACACACCTCATGATTTGACAGGCGATGAATATGAAGTTCAGGCACGCATCCACCTTGGCTTCCTGGCACTTCAAATATTACTACTTCCGTTAAACAGATTCTTACTTATGTTGGATACTATGTGGACAAGGCACTTTTGGATGCTCAAATTATTTGTCTTCCCATAACATTACAGAATTTCAAAGATGGCATCATGCAGACTGCTCACAAACAAAAAAAAAATTCATTGTTATTTTCTGAGGACAAAATGCTCCAATTTCAAAAGAGAAGTATCAAAAACAAATAATTTGGCAGCAATTTGCAAATGAAGTCCTTGAACTGACATGCAGAGAGAGCACTACCCTGAAGTCTTCATCAACATACATGTAAGCTGAAAGGAAAAGACAGGATGTGAATGAGGGAAAAAATGGAACGAAAACAATGGTACCTACGGTAATTATAATCAATCATAGTAAACATAACACTTTAAAAATTTTAATCATCTCTATGTTTTTTCTATCTTTTCTATTTTACAACTGGTAAATCACAAATACAGTACTAGGGACATTTTCGGAGGGCAAAGTGTCTCTGAGTGCACTTTTAAATTGCACTTGACGTGTGAGAATTTGATGTAGCAATGACACAATACAGGGGGTAATTCTCTTTTTGCCAAGAAAAAAATTACTCTTAACACTACATCTGACTGCCCTTTAGAAATTGCGGAAAAATTTCACAAATGAACTGACAGACCATACATCAGACCAAAAAAAAAGACTAATAAACATGACAGTATTTCAATCAAGCAGGTTATGAGTAAAATGTTACAATAATTATTGAACAACAGGTGTGGCACCAAGTTTACCAGCTGGACACTAATCTAATTGAAGAGACAAAAATCAGAGCATGATCCTTCATTATTTATGAACAATGTGCCAATAAAAACGCACTACGATGGTAATACGACTGAGTGGAGTCCAATTCTGTAATTACACAAGTGATTAACAAAATTGGACAACCGCATAGTGGGAGTACGATTTGTTTAAACATGAGTATGATTACAGACCGACTTGGAGAATGTGAAGTCCTGTTACCAATTAATCATAACCATTACAGTTTCAAAGAAAACAAATGCATTCCTTTTCACTGTCTAATGTTACAAATTCGTTCATTTTGGACAATCCCCGGTTTGGTAGGGTAGGTGGTTCTTGCCATGGTTATTGTGCTAAATTTTGTGATTGGTGCTGAGTGCACTTAATATGACTGGCTGATACAACTATATAATTACAGGTGTCCAAATACAGCCAACTGTCTGATTTCACTGTCCGATTACAAGCCTACACAATACATTAATTAGTGAAAAATAAAGCAGTTAATGTACCAATCAAATTTCAGAAAATTGCAAAGGTTATGATTAAGCTTTTTATTTGCCAACTTAGAAAAACATACTACTAGTATCCAGCTCGATCGTGCACTATTATATTACTTTTAAGTATTGGAATAAAAGTACTCTACGTGGTGAATTTCAAATCGGTGAAATTACAAATGTACTTACTACTTTCAGGGTGAAATAACCGAAGATTCGCCAGGACAAGGCAATGTTCCAATCAAAGTAAACAGACGGGTGAATGAAGTTCAGTATTCCGAGGATATCACGTTGTTAACCGATGAGCTATGGCAGTGTGCACTAAATAATTTCAGCAACACGTCTATTTCTTTAGTAACAAAACAGTCTGCGAGATCATTTCATCAATGCAATTTGCCACAGGCAAGCATAAGTTTTCATTTGCAGTCTGTTCAAGCGTCGTTCGTTTCATGGGAGCGCTCAGATCTTGAAGTGCAAAGTCTTGACAAGTCCCCCGAGCCACTGTTTTTCCATTCAGTCCACCAAAGTTGAAGACAATGAAAGTAAACGACTGTTAATAAATTTTTCACATGTCGTTGGTTTAGAACTAGGCGATGACTCGATAGTAGTGAATGTTTAGTTAGAGCAGCACAGCTGGCTTGCCTGCGTCTTCTGAACACACTTCCTTCAGCAAACAAAGCTGAGTACCCCATTAAAATGCAATGGTTTTAAAATTACTCACTACAAAAACATACTGAAAAAAAAAAACCCTTCCGATAAAGAACTGCCTTATTTACCCTCACGGCGCCATCGTTGCATCTGAAGGCTAGGCGCGCAAAGAATTCTGTGCGGCATTAAAAATAATTTCTCCTTGAATCTGATTGGTTGATTATTTACGGCCAGATCACCTGGAAAGGTGTGATCAGATGTGACCCATACGATAAACTATATGGATCCTTCTTTGAAAAATATGTCAGAGAACAGTTCCCTAAACGTTTTGGGAAAGCAAACAAGAATGTGGTATAACAGGAGCAAAATAGTATAGAGCAAATTACTTCCGGTTGCATGAAACCCACTTCCTGTTTGTAAACCGTGCGTCTTCGAATACGAATTGTCACGAATTTTAAGTATAACTGCAAGGCATTATATTTATTTCCCCTACTGTTTTCTCAAGGCGTTGCTAATGAGTATAAACTATGCACAAAATCAATGAGATTTCTACATTTCTTACAAAAAGTGACGCATTTCAACGGTTAACACACTGGCTGGCTAAAAACAGACTGGTCATGAAAACAGTCATAAGCTTTTTCCGAATAACTACAGGAGCTAATATCTTCGAGACAGAACATTTACAGCTAAAGTACATAGCATATACAGATACCTACTAAATACATAATATTTAAAGATATATTCATTAAAAAGAAAAGCCGCTGTACAAAATGCGGCCCTGGATTCTCTTTTAAAACCAAAAAACTCATAGGTACGGGTCGAAACTCACTGTGTTGAGCATGCGCGGCGCTTACTTAGCGACCAAATCCTCACGTGATGCTTCATTTTGTGTGGGCTCACTGAATTAACAACAGCGGAATTACCTTAAAGGAATGCGCTAGACATAGCGGGCCCAAGTCACAGTCAGCAAACATAGCTTGGGACATGCGTTTTAAAAGTCCCGTCCAAAGTAGTGGACGGCGGTTGCATTAAAGTGAGTTTCGACCCTTTGAAAGCAGGGAAGCACTGTCTCCACTACGCCCTCAATAATGTAATGCATTGTTCATTACTACCAAAATTATTTATAACAGGTTACCATCCTCTGTTCATCACTATCACCCACAAATTAGTTGTCACCTACATCGCTTTTGAACTTCTCATAATTTTGTACTGTGTAGTATTATTCATTTCCATGATGTAATTGCAGTTAATCGGCGAAATCTTGGAATAGGAAATTAACTTAGAGCGATTGCTTTAGGCCTCTCCTTACCTATTTGTTAATTTATCTCTACATGCTCCGGAGGGACAATATCAAAGAGCACAAATGATCTATTTCTACGCATAGTTAACATATGGAGATGGTTATGAAGCTCGACAGGTTTCTTTGTTTTATGTTTTTTGTTCACGGTTTTGGCCTTGACCATGCACAAACCACACTTTTTTTTGAAAAGACAGCCAATCGAAAGTTTCGATTAATTTATTCAGAACTCATTTGGTGCATAATTGTCACGGTCAATTTAACACAAAGGGTGATGTCACAGTTCTCACTTTGAAGTTTCCGGAGTATCATAAGCAGACTATATGAACTGTGGTCTAACGTTAGCCTTTTGCTGCATAACTGGACAAATGTATTTATAATTACACTGGACGAAAAAATGGATTTACTCGAGTTTGGGAATTGAGCAGATATGTGGCAAATTTAGGGCTCTAAATTTGCTTTAACTTTGGTTTGACAGGTAAAGCTTGCGCAAACTTGAATGTTTGTTTTGTAGAATTTGTGTGCAAATGTTAAGGAAATGTAATTATTTGCTTGGCATTTGCGTGCTATGCAAATCTTTAATGTTTCCACAGATTTGCTCAAATTTGCTTCACCGCAAAGATAGCAGTTTGACCTCAACCGCAAATGGAAGCAAATATGTCGCAAAACCAATAGTTTGCATTATCGTTTGAACTGATTTTCAAAGGATCAAAGTACGTACATTTGCATTTTATTTACTCTCTTTTGCAATGGGAGCAAAAAGGAATGAATTGCCGGAATATGACTTTGTAGTAAATTTGCAAATTTCCTTGCTATAAATATTCATATTTACCTGGGAGCAAATATGGTGATTTACAGCATCTTCGTTTTGTTGTCATAGGCAATGTGCATATGATATTTGTTACACATTTTACTGCTGTGGCAAACTTTCAATTTTTACATAACCGTTATATTATTGAACGAAAACTGCACTGGTATTCGGAAGCTTTTGAGTTTCATCAGCGGCAACGTCCTACAACGAAACCAACCAATGGTAAACAAAGGGTGCTTACCATTTAGCCAAATAATCCGGATGGAATGATCGTTGCATAAATAAAGGTAAGCGATTTTCCGAATTTAATGACCAACCGGTTGGGAATGGCGCTTACCATTTACTACATAGCATTCTATCCCGCATATTTTACTCGATCTTTTCAGAAGTGGCCTGGAAACGGAAGGATTCTCGCAAATGGTAAGGGCATTTCGCGAATTCTGTTCCGAACTGAAAAAGAGGACTACCTCTGGAGGTTGTCCACAATTTTCGAAAAGATTTTCCGGAAAATTGCCTTTCCATTTGACCTCAAACCGAAATTTCCGGATTTTTTGGCTAAATGGTAAGCACCCAAAATGCTTGGGCCTTCCTCGTTCCCAGGATCTTTTCGGAGGGGCAATTGTCCGCCATTTTGAATCACCCCGCCGCAAAGACCCTGGAAACGAGGTTTTGTGACGATGAAAAATTTGGTTATCAACGGTTTGAAATTCGCGCGGGCGATGTGCTCTTTCCTCTTTCTTTTCGTTTTCGGACGACCAAGGTTTTATACGGCGATTCCTTGACATTTGTGCAGGTGAAATGGCAGTAAGAATCGACAAAACCCGAAAGAAAGGGCAACGACCATTCAGGCCATAACGTCGGGAACCAGCCCCAGTAGTTTTACAGTAGTTCGCCACAAACACACACGCCAGTGTCATGAATGTTGAATGTTCTATGCCTATTTGAAGTCCACGATTCCCACTAATTCCAAGGCGACCAGAGAAACCTAGCAAGAATAGACTTCGCTAGCTGCTTGACATGGAACCGTTGAATATCTAGACTCATAAAGCTGTATGTACTGGATTCTGATCAGGGAGTTCAGAGACGGTGTTTGAGAAAGAGGTATTACGACCAACGCCAGCAGCATTAATCGATGAAAAATTCATGGCAGAAATAGAGGCCTTCTTTCCTAAAGCAAACGGAGTTCAACGAACGTTTGGAACAAAGGATGGCCGAACAGCTACATGTGGATTTAAGCAAAAGAGCGGGAAGATTCAAGACTTATATTAAAGCGCCGAATAGCAAAAGATTGCCGAAGGAGTTTCGGTAGGTCACCTCACTGATAATAACCTGAAAGTATATGCCTTAAATTTTGTATAGAATATCCTTTCTTTTTCATAACACGTTTGATTGCTGATTCATTGAATTGAGATTCGCATCATACATCCCTTCCTCTGCAAGGACAGTCTTTACTTTTGCAGACGTACTCCCTTAGTAATTTCAGGTCACGTTATTAATTTAAGGCCATTTAAAACAATACCAATAATAAGGAAAGGGGTATGAATGATACGGATCTCAGCATCCCTGTGACAGCTGAAGTCTATTATACCCAGCCCTTTATTTGCCACTTATTTTTATATGCCTCGTTCTTCAAACAATACTGTTCCTAGAACACATTAGTGGCCCAGGTATGCTATTTAACAATTATTCCGAATGGGCTCTGAGTCAATAGTCCATGAGGCTGAAGGCCGAATGGACTATTGACTCAGAGGCCATGAGGGCGAGAGGAATAATTGTTTGAGTAAAATCCAACTAGTTGGTCAAAAAAATATCGAAACAAAACATCTTTTGCTAGTTAAAGCTAGACTTTAATTGTTGTTTTGGTTTTCAAAGCCGGCGCTTTTCGCTACTAGTGGGCTATAACAAAATAGCCTGCTAGTAGCTCAACCAATCAGAACGCAGCATTGATAATAGACCACTAGTTGGATTTTACTAAAGTTACATATATCTTTTCACAAGCGATGTGGTGTGCAGTGGCAAGGTTTGGTGAAATACAAATTTCCTGACGTGGTTACCGTATGCCTTCACTGTTGTCTCATGTCCAAGCAATGTCACACGTTTAGTATCTGAAGCCTTTTGTACCAAGCTTTTTGCCAAACCTTGCCACTGCACACCACATTGCTTGTGCAAGGATATACTGTAACTATTTCATATGACATGATATAAAAAGGTATTTCACTTGTTACAGTGTACTTGTCACTTGTTTTTCCTATGACATGGTATACCTTCACTGGTGTCTCATGACCAAACAATGTCACATGTTTAGTACCTAAAGCCTTTTATACCAAGCCATAAAAATAATTGTAACAAATCAGAATACAGGGAAGACAGTGAAATAATAACTGGATATGCAGCCTTATTCCACCAAACCTTGCTACTGCACACCACATTGCTTGTGCAAGGATACATGTAACTATGACAATTGGTATACAAAGCTTCTCACATGTTATTTGTCACTTGTATTTTATTTGCATGTACATGTACAGGTGTATGGGAACCTTTACAAAAAAATCCAATTGTCTTGTGGGGTATTCTATGGTAGAGTACTCAATGCATTACTAGCATTTCTCATGGAAGATTATAAAGCTACTATACATGTACATGTTGAGAGCTGGCTATCTAAATAATTATACTGTACCAACCATTTTGTGATAGAGTTGATATTGTCAATATTTTCAATTTCTCCCCATAAAACCTAAAATTTTATTTGATAAGTACTTAGTCTACATGTAGCTCATACGGTAACAACACAAAAAGGACATCCTAGAGAATTTTTATTTAAAACTTTTGTTTAATGAGCGGTTTTCTGTGTGATTGCTCCACTGCTTTAATTGTATATGGTAAAACTCACAACATCATGCTTTTAGTGCTTTGTGGCCAGGAACCCAAGAAAAAAAAACAAATTATAAATGAAATACAAAAGTTGTTTTGAGTTGTAACCATCAAACACTAATTCCATTTTAAAATCATGAGAAACTCAAGCTCAGTAACTATTATTGATTTTATTACATGCACAAAATGGTCAATTTGGAAAGGTGGACACTTGTGGGAGGCTGTCACAGGCTTCCAGATAAGTTTGCAATTCCTTTAAAGCTTCATTATTCAGTTTCACTTACACCGGAGGATTGCTTATGAATGGCAGAGTGGTGTGTTACATCATTCATTGAAATGTACATGTAGCTTATGCACTGATTGATTCATTGACTGATTGACTGACTGGTGTGAATATTTTCCAGGGCCTATCTCAACCATAAGCTGCAGTGCTGAAAGGAATTTCTTGAGGTGCAAGAAACAGACAGTCCACTCATTGTGAATTGTGATGCAATTGCAAATTAATGTCTTTATGTCAATACTTGGGTAGAGTAGTGTCATTGTTATTCTGGATACACTGTATGCAATTAATCTTTTGACATGAACTGGGGTCAAGCGAATTTTTTCAGGCAACCGGTAATTATGGCAGAGTCAAATGTTCAGGGCAAAAATCAGTGATTACTTGTGCTAATACAGGAATCGTTTCTCAATAATTTTTGACTAAAATCAAGAAAGGTTTCACGATCCTTTAAGTCTGAGAAAATTGTCAGTGATCTTTCAATACTAAATGCATCAAACATAAGCAGTAACATGAGTTTAAGTGATATCTTTCTCATAGACGTATCTGCACGTGGCATCAATAATTGAAAGATGGGTGTAATATAAGTACCACTCAATTATGTGCAGTTAATTTGTTATAGTATACAAATCTGTAGTATCTTCCATCTGAACTGGCGGGTGGCACGCCCCATACGGTTCAATGTAACTTGTAAAGGAGGTCTAACCATGCAGTTAATTTGTCATATTGTAGTACACTAATTTGTAGTATTTTCCATCTGAACTGGCGGGTGGCGCACCTCATACAGTTCAATGTAACTTTTAAAGTAGGTCTAACCATGCAGTTAATTTGTCATATTGTAGTACACTAATTTGTAGTATTTTCCATCTGAACTGGCGGGTGGCGCACCTCATACAGTTCAATGTAACTTTTAAAGTAGGTCTAACCATGCAGTTAATTTGTCATATTGTAGTACACTAATTTGTAGTATTTTCCATCTGAACTGGCGGGTGGCACACCTCATACAGTTCAATGTAACTTTTAAAGTAGGTCTAACCATGCAGTTAATTTGTCATATTGTAGTATACTAATTTGTAGTATTTTCCATCTGAACTGGCGGGTGGCGCACCTCATACAGTTCAATGTAACTTTTAAAGTAGGTCTAACCATGCAGTTAATTTGTCATATTGTAGTACACTAATTTGTAGTATTTTCCATCTGAACTGGCGGGTGGCACACCTCATACAGTTCAATGTACATGTAACTTTTAAAGTAGGTCTAACCATGCAGTTAATTTGTCATATTGTAGTACACTAATTTGTAGTATTTTCCATCTGAACTGGCGGGTGGCACGCCTTATACAGTTCCATGTAATTTGTAAAGTAGGTCTAACCATGCAGTTAATTTGTCATAGTATACTAATTTGTAGTATTTTCCATCTGAACTGGCGAGTGGCGCGCCTTATACAGTTCGATGTAATTTGTACAGTAGGTCTAACCATGCAGTTAATTTGTCATAGTATACTAATTTGTAGTATTTTCCATCTGAACTGGCGGGTGGCGCGCCTTATACAGTTCGATGTAATTTGTAAAGTAGGTCTAACCATGCAGTTAATTTGTCATAATATACTAATTTGTAGTATTTTCCATCTGAACTGGCGGGTGGCGCGCCTTATACAGTTCGATGTAATTTGTACAGTAGGTCTAACCATGCAGTTAATTTGTCATAGTATACTAATTTGTAGTTATTTTCTATCTGAACTGGCGGGTGGCACGCCTCATACAGTTTGATGTAATTTGTAAAGTAGGTCTAACCATGCAGTTAATTTGTCATAGTATACTAATTTGTAGAATTTTCCATCTGAACTGGCGGGTGGCACGCCTCATACAGTTCGATGTAATTTGTAAAGTAGGTCTAACCATGCAGTTATTTTGTCATATTGTAGTACACTAATTTGTAGTATTTTCCATCTGAACTGGCGGGTGGCGCACCTCATACAGTTCAATGTAACTTTTAAAGTAGGTTTAACCATGCAGTTAATTTGTCATATTGTAGTATACTAATTTGTAGTATCTTCCATCTGAACTGGCGGGTGGCGCGCCTTATACAGTTCGATGTAATTTGTAAAGTAGGTCTAACCATGCAGTTAATTTGTCATAGTATACTAATTTGTAGTATTTTCCATCTGAACTGGCGGGTGGCACGCCTTATACAGTTCGATGTAATTTGTAAAGTAGGTCTAACCATGCAGTTAATTTGTCATAGTATACTAATTTGTAGTATTTTCCATCTGAACTGGCGGGTGGCACGCCTCACACGGTTCAATGTAACTTGTAAAGTAGGTCTAACCATGCAGTTAATTTGTCATAGTATACTAATTTGTGGTATTTTCCATCTGAACTGGTGGATGGCGCACCTCATACAGTTCGATGTAATTTGTGAAGTAGGTCTAACCATGCAGTTAATTTGTCATAGTATACTAATTTGTAGTATTTTCCATCTGAACTGGTGGGTGGCACGCCTTATACAGTTCCATGTAATTTGTAAAGTAGGTCTAACCATGCAGTTAATTTGTCATAGTATACTAATTTGTAGTATTTTCCATCTGAACTGGCGGGTGGCACGCCTCATAGAGTTCCATGTAATTTGTAAAGTAGGTCTAACCATGCAGTTAATTTGTCATAGTATACTAATTTGTAGTATTTTCCATCTGAACTGGCGGGTGGCGCGCCTTATACAGTTCGATGTAATTTGTACAGTAGGTCTAACCATGCAGTTAATTTGTCATAGTATACTAATTTGTAGTATTTTCCATCTGAACTGGCGGGTGGCACGCCTCATACAGTTCGATGTAATTTGTAAAGTAGGTCTAACCATGCAGTTAATTTGTCATAGTATACTAATTTGTAGAATTTTCCATCTGAACTGGCGGGTGGCACGCCTTATACAGTTCCATGTAATTTGTAAAGTAGGTCTAACCATGCAGTTAATTTGTCATAGTATACTAATTTGTAGTATTTTCCATCTGAACTGGCGAGTGGCGCGCCTTATACAGTTCGATGTAATTTGTACAGTAGGTCTAACCATGCAGTTAATTTGTCATAGTATACTAATTTGTAGTATTTTCCATCTGAACTGGCGGGTGGCGCGCCTTATACAGTTCGATGTAATTTGTAAAGTAGGTCTAACCATGCAGTTAATTTGTCATAATATACTAATTTGTAGTATTTTCCATCTGAACTGGCGGGTGGCGCGCCTTATACAGTTCGATGTAATTTGTACAGTAGGTCTAACCATGCAGTTAATTTGTCATAGTATACTAATTTGTAGTTATTTTCTATCTGAACTGGCGGGTGGCACGCCTCATACAGTTTGATGTAATTTGTAAAGTAGGTCTAACCATGCAGTTAATTTGTCATAGTATACTAATTTGTAGAATTTTCCATCTGAACTGGCGGGTGGCACGCCTCATACAGTTCGATGTAATTTGTAAAGTAGGTCTAACCATGCAGTTATTTTGTCATATTGTAGTACACTAATTTGTAGTATTTTCCATCTGAACTGGCACGTGGCGCACCTCATACAGTTCAATGTAACTTTTAAAGTAGGTTTAACCATGCAGTTAATTTGTCATATTGTAGTATACTAATTTGTAGTATCTTCCATCTGAACTGGCGGGTGGCGCGCCTTATACAGTTCGATGTAATTTGTAAAGTAGGTCTAACCATGCAGTTAATTTGTCATAGTATACTAATTTGTAGTATTTTCCATCTGAACTGGCGGGTGGCACGCCTTATACAGTTCGATGTAATTTGTAAAGTAGGTCTAACCATGCAGTTAATTTGTCATAGTATACTAATTTGTAGTATTTTCCATCTGAACTGGCGGGTGGCACGCCTCACACGGTTCAATGTAACTTGTAAAGTAGGTCTAACCATGCAGTTAATTTGTCATAGTATACTAATTTGTGGTATTTTCCATCTGAACTGGTGGATGGCGCACCTCATACAGTTCGATGTAATTTGTGAAGTAGGTCTAACCATGCAGTTAATTTGTCATAGTATACTAATTTGTAGTATTTTCCATCTGAACTGGTGGGTGGCACGCCTTATACAGTTCCATGTAATTTGTAAAGTAGGTCTAACCATGCAGTTAATTTGTCATAGTATACTAATTTGTAGTATTTTCCATCTGAACTGGCGGGTGGCACGCCTCATAGAGTTCCATGTAATTTGTAAAGTAGGTCTAACCATGCAGTTAATTTGTCATAGTATACTAATTTGTAGTATTTTCCATCTGAACTGGCGGGTGGCGCGCCTTATACAGTTCGATGTAATTTGTACAGTAGGTCTAACCATCCAGTTAATTTGTCATAGTATACTAATTTGTAGTATTTTCCATCTGAACTGGCGGGTGGCACGCCTCATACAGTTCGATGTAATTTGTAAAGTAGGTCTAACCATGCAGTTAATTTGTCATAGTATACTAATTTGTAGAATTTTCCATCTGAACTGGCGGGTGGCACGCCTCATACAGTTCGATGTAATTTGTAAAGTAGGTCTAACCATGCAGTTATTTTGTCATATTGTAGTACACTAATTTGTAGTATTTTCCATCTGAACTGGCGGGTGGCGCACCTCATACAGTTCAATGTAACTTTTAAAGTAGGTCTAACCATGCAGTTAATTTGTCATATTGTAGTATACTAATTTGTAGTATTTTCCATTTGAACTGGCGGGTGGCGCGCCTTATACAGTTCGATGTAATTTGTAAAGTAGGTGTAACCATGCAGTTAATTTGTCATAGTATACTAATTTGTAGTATTTTCCATCTGAACTGGCGGGTGGCGCGCCTTATACAGTTTGATGTAATTTGTACAGTAGGTCTAACCATGCAGTTAATTTGTCATAGTATACTAATTTGTAGTATTTTCCATCTGAACTGGCGGGTGGCACGCCTCATACAGTTCGATGTAATTTGTAAAGTAGGTCTAACCATGCAGTTAATTTGTCATATTGTAGTACACTAATTTGTAGTATTTTCAATCTGAACTGGCGGGTGGCACGCCTCGTACAGTTCGATGTAATTTGTAAAGTAGGTCTAAGCATGCAGTTAATTTGTCATAGTATACTAATTTGTAGTATTTTCCATCTGAACTGGCGGGTGGCACGCCTCATACAGTTCGATGTAATTTGTAAAGTAGGTTTAACCATGCAGTTAATTTTTAATATTGTAGTACACTAATTTGTAGTATTTTCCATCTGAACTGGCGGGTGGCACGCCTCATACGGTTCAATGTAACTTGTAAAGTACGTCTAACCATGCAGTTAATTTGTCATAGTATACTAATTTGTGGTATTTTCCATCTGAAGTGGCCTGTGGCACGCCTTATACAGTTCCATGTAATTTGTAAAGTAGGTCTAACCATGCAGTTAATTTGTCATATTGTAGTACACTAATTTGTAGTATTTTCAATCTGAACTGGCGGGTGGCACGCCTCTTACAGTTCGATGTAATTTGTAAAGTAGGTCTAACCATGCAGTTAATTTGTCATATTGTAGTACACTTATTTGTAGTATTTTCAATCTGAACTGGCGGGTGGCACGCCTCATACGGTTCAATGTAACTTGTAAAGTAGGTCTAACCATGCAGTTAATTTGTCATAGGACACTAATTTGTGGTATTTTCCATCTGAACTGGCAGATGGCGCACCTCATACAGTTCGATGTAATTTGTAAAGTAGGTCTAACCATGCAGTTAATTTGTCATATTGTCGTACACTAATTTGTAATATTTTCAATCTTAACTGGCGGGTGGCACGCCTCTTACAGTTCGATGTAATTTGTAAAGTAGGTCTAACCATGCAGTTAATTTGTCATAGTATACTAATTTGTAGTATTTTCCATCTGAACTGGCCTGTGGCACGCCTTATACAGTTCCATGTAATTTGTAAAGTAGGTCTAACCATGCAGTTAATTTGTCATAGTATACTAATTTGTAGTATTTTCCATCTGAACTGGCGGGTGGCACACCTCATACAGTTCAATGTACATGTAACTTTTAAAGTAGGTCTAACCATGCAGTTAATTTGTCATATTGTAGTACACTAATTTGTAGTATTTTCCATCTGAACTGGCGGGTGGCACGCCTTATACAGTTCGATGTAATTTGTAAAGTAGGTCTAACCATGCAGTTAATTTGTCATAGTATACTAATTTGTAGTATTTTCCATCTGAACTGGCGAGTGGCGCGCCTTATACAGTTCGATGTAATTTGTACAGTAGGTCTAACCATGCAGTTAATTTGTTATAGTATACTAATTTGTAGTATTTTCCATCTGAACTGGCGGGTGGCGCGCCTTATACAGTTCGATGTAATTTGTAAAGTAGGTCTAACCATGCAGTTAATTTGTCATAGTATACTAATTTGTAGTATTTTCCATCTGAACTGGCGGGTGGCGCGCCTTATACAGTTCGATGTAATTTGTACAGTAGGTCTAACCATGCAGTTAATTTGTCATAGTATACTAATTTGTAGTTATTTTCTATCTGAACTGGCGGGTGGCACGCCTCATACAGTTTGATGTAATTTGTAAAGTAGGTCTAACCATGCAGTTAATTTGTCATAGTATACTAATTTGTAGAATTTTCCATCTGAACTGGCGGGTGGCACGCCTCATACAGTTCGATGTAATTTGTAAAGTAGGTCTAACCATGCAGTTATTTTGTCATATTGTAGTACACTAATTTGTAGTATTTTCCATCTGAACTGGCGGGTGGCGCACCTCATACAGTTCAATGTAACTTTTAAAGTAGGTTTAACCATGCAGTTAATTTGTCATATTGTAGTATACTAATTTGTAGTATCTTCCATCTGAACTGGCGGGTGGCGCGCCTTATACAGTTCGATGTAATTTGTAAAGTAGGTCTAACCATGCACTTAATTTGTCATAGTATACTAATTTGTAGTATTTTCCATCTGAACTGGCGGGTGGCACGCCTTATACAGTTCGATGTAATTTGTAAAGTAGGTCTAACCATGCAGTTAATTTGTCATAGTATACTAATTTGTAGTATTTTCCATCTGAACTGGCGGGTGGCACGCCTCACACGGTTCAATGTAACTTGTAAAGTAGGTCTAACCATGCAGTTAATTTGTCATAGTATACTAATTTGTGGTATTTTCCATCTGAACTGGTGGATGGCGCACCTCATACAGTTCGATGTAATTTGTAAAGTAGGTCTAACCATGCAGTTAATTTGTCATAGTATACTAATTTGTAGTATTTTCCATCTGAACTGGTGGGTGGCACTCCTTATACAGTTCCATGTAATTTGTAAAGTAGGTCTAACCATGCAGTTAATTTGTCATAGTATACTAATTTGTAGTATTTTCCATCTGAACTGGCGGGTGGCACGCCTCATAGAGTTCCATGTAATTTGTAAAGTAGGTCTAACCATGCAGTTAATTTGTCATAGTATACTAATTTGTAGTATTTTCCATCTGAACTGGCGGGTGGCGCGCCTTATACAGTTCGATGTAATTTGTACAGTAGGTCTAACCATGCAGTTAATTTGTCATAGTATACTAATTTGTAGTATTTTCCATCTGAACTGGCGGGTGGCACGCCTCATACAGTTCGATGTAATTTGTAAAGTAGGTCTAACCATGCAGTTAATTTGTCATAGTATACTAATTTGTAGAATTTTCCATCTGAACTGGCGGGTGGCACGCCTCATACAGTTCGATGTAATTTGTAAAGTAGGTCTAACCATGCAGTTATTTTGTCATATTGTAGTACACTAATTTGTAGTATTTTCCATCTGAACTGGCGGGTGGCGCACCTCATACAGTTCAATGTAACTTTTAAAGTAGGTCTAACCATGCAGTTAATTTGTCATATTGTAGTATACTAATTTGTAGTATTTTCCATCTGAACTGGCGGGTGGCGCGCCTTATACAGTTCGATGTAATTTGTAAAGTAGGTCTAACCATGCAGTTAATTTGTCATAGTATACTAATTTGTAGTATTTTCCATCTGAACTGGCGGGTGGCGCGCCTTATACAGTTTGATGTAATTTGTACAGTAGGTCTAACCATGCAGTTAATTTGTCATAGTATACTAATTTGTAGTATTTTCCATCTGAACTGGCGGGTGGCACGCCTCATACAGTTCGATGTAATTTGTAAAGTAGGTCTAACCATGCAGTTAATTTGTCATATTGTAGTACACTAATTTGTAGTATTTTCAATCTGAACTGGCGGGTGGCACGCCTCGTACAGTTCGATGTAATTTGTAAAGTAGGTCTAAGCATGCAGTTAATTTGTCATAGTATACTAATTTGTAGTATTTTCCATCTGAACTGGCGGGTGGCACGCCTCATACAGTTCGATGTAATTTGTAAAGTAGGTTTAACCATGCAGTTAATTTTTAATATTGTAGTACACTAATTTGTAGTATTTTCCATCTGAACTGGCGGGTGGCACGCCTCATACGGTTCAATGTAACTTGTAAAGTACGTCTAACCATGCAGTTAATTTGTCATAGTATACTAATTTGTGGTATTTTCCATCTGAACTGGCCTGTGGCACGCCTTATACAGTTCCATGTAATTTGTAAAGTAGGTCTAACCATGCAGTTAATTTGTCATATTGTAGTACACTAATTTGTAGTATTTTCAATCTGAACTGGCGGGTGGCACGCCTCTTACAGTTCGATGTAATTTGTAAAGTAGGTCTAACCATGCAGTTAATTTGTCATATTGTAGTACACTTATTTGTAGTATTTTCAATCTGAACTGGCGGGTGGCACGCCTCATACAGTTCGATGTAATTTGTAAAGTAGGTCTAACTATGCAGTTAATTTGTCATATTGTAGTACACTAATTTGTAGTATTTTCCATCTGAACTGGCGGGTGGCACGCCTCATACGGTTCAATGTAACTTGTAAAGTAGGTCTAACCATGCAGTTAATTTGTCATAGGACACTAATTTGTGGTATTTTCCATCTGAACTGGCAGATGGCGCACCTCATACAGTTCGATGTAATTTGTAAAGTAGGTCTAACCATGCAGTTAATTTGTCATATTGTCGTACACTAATTTGTAATATTTTCAATCTTAACTGGCGGGTGGCACGCCTCTTACAGTTCGATGTAATTTGTAAAGTAGGTCTAACCATGCAGTTAATTTGTCATAGTATACTAATTTGTAGTATTTTCCATCTGAACTGGCCTGTGGCACGCCTTATACAGTTCCATGTAATTTGTAAAGTAGGTCTAACCATGCAGTTAATTTGTCATAGTATACTAATTTGTAGTATTTTCCATCTGAACTGGCGGGTGGCATGCCTCATACAGTTCGATGTAATTTGTAAAGTAGGTCTAACCATGCAGTTAATTTGTCATAGTATACTAATTTGTAGTATTTTCCATCTGAACTGGCGGGTGGCACGCCTCATACAGTTCGATGTAATTTGTAAAGTAGGTCTAACCATGCAGTTAATTTGTCATAGTATACTAATTTGTAGTATTTTCCATCTGAACTGGCGGGTGGCACGCCTCATACAGTTCGATGTAATTTGTAAAGTAGGTCTAACCATGCAGTTATTTTGTCATATTGTAGTACACTAATTTGTAGTATTTTCCATCTGAACTGGCGGGTGGCACGCCTCATACGGTTCAATGTAACATGTAAATTAGGTCTAACCATGCAGTTAATTTGTCATAGTATACTAATTTGTAGTATTTTCCATCTGAACTGGCAGATGGCGCACCTCATACAGTTCGATGTAATTTGTAAAGTAGGTCTAACCATGCAGTTAATTTGTCATATTGTAGTACACTAATTTGTAGTATTTTCAATCTGAACTGGCGGGTGGCACGCCTCATACAGTTCGATGTAATTTGTAAAGTAGGTCTAACCATGCAGTTAATTTGTCATAGTATACTAATTTGTAGTATTTTCCATCTGAACTGGCGGGTGGCACGCCTTATACAGTTCGATGTAATTTGTAAAGTAGGTCTAACCATGCAGTTAATTTGTCATAGTATACTAATTTGTAGTATTTTCCATCTGAACTGGCGGGTGGCACGCCTCACACGGTTCAATGTAACTTGTAAAGTAGGTCTAACCATGCAGTTAATTTGTCATAGTATACTAATTTGTGGTATTTTCCATCTGAACTGGCGGATGGCACACCTCATACAGTTCGATGTAATTTGTAAAGTAGGTCTAACCATGCAGTTAATTTGTCATATTGTAGTACACTAATTTGTAGTATTTTCCATCTGAACTGGCGGGTGGCGCACTTCATACAGTTCGATGCAACTTTTAAAGTAGGTCTAACCATGCATTTAATTGGTCATAGTGATGATGATGATGATGATGATAGTATACTAGTTTTAGTATTTTCCATCTGAACTGGCTGGTGGCATTCCTTGTACAGTTCGGTGTCACTTGTAAAGTAGGTGTAATCATGCAGTTAATTTGTTAGAGCATTTTTGTAGTATTCTCCATTTGAACTGGCGGATGGCACGCCTTATATGGTTCGAAGTGACTTGTAAAGTAGGTCTAAACTTGCAGTTAATTTGTTATAGCATACTGTGAAGTATTTTCCATCTGGTTCTGTAGATAAACGTGTTTGAAGAACTTAGATTCAAGTACAGTACTATAGGAACTTGCTTCCAAACAATGCCTAACAAAATGTTCACCACAGTTTTTGGTTGGTGCATCATTAGTGTATGTTGTTTGATAATAGTATTGGGCGCAGTTCAGATACCAGACCTAATAACTTACATCAATTACATGAAAATACAGTGTAGCATATGAATCAATGTGAAATGGCTGAGTCATTCTCCTAGCTGCTATTTCAGCTTTCAGGCAGGTTCGATTTAGATACTGAATTTTTATACTGTGCATATACTTGTGACGTATTATATGGCAGTTATTATGTTGTCCTAAGGTCAGCCTAAGATTTTATTAATTCGCAATCAATGTTTGGTATCTGAACTCAGCCTTAACTTCTCTGTTGGCCTCAACATTGCCAAGTTTACTGCCGTAAGGGATATTTTGTTATGCTTTCGGGATTCAAAATGTGCATTCATCCAAATGAATTGTTGTATTGGCAAAAACAAAAGCTATGGTATCTGAGGCAAAATGAAACCGTTTCTGCAGGTTACATTTCCAAAGTACTACATGTATAGAAAGGCAAAATAATTTCATTAATTTAAAGAGATGACTAATAATTGACACAGGCCTTTGATATACCTTATATTATCGTTGCTCCGAACTAAACAATGTAACTAATTAAATTAATTTAGGATTTAAATACCTGTATATCTATCATAATTAGGAACTTACTGTCACGCAAGTCAATTATTTATTAAGATGAGTAATAATTTGCTACTAGTTGTATTGCATTAGGTTGTTACTAAATTCTGCATCAGGGTACAGTGTCTGTTTCGGACACGAATTTGAAGAAAAACGTTGAGTACTTCTATCATCTTATTTACCTTACCTACATTCGTTTGCATGTGACATTTGTATTTCAAGTGCATTATGAGAATGGATTATTTTCGGCATTAGTTTCTAAGGAATAATTCACCTTTCAGTTCCATTGTATGGAGGCACTGTCTAAAGGGCAATAAAACAGCTTCATGAATATACTGCAAATACTGTATGTCCATCCAAGTTTCAGAGCTATTTAATTGCCATCTCAATGTGCACTTGTATTATTAATATTCAAAATTGAGAATGTGACATTTTATTGCATATGTTTAGGTAATTAAACCTGCTTTATTTTATTATTGAAATGGTTGTTGCAGTATTCAATCAAAAGAGTTTCAAGGGTATGTCATCTTCCATCTCAAGGAAAATGCCAAACAGATTCTTTGATTACATTTGCTAATTTGAGAAAAAAATTAACCTCTGGCCTAATAGACCATTTTACAGTTTTGACTAAGTTACCAGGCCGCCGGTGACCCTGTTTTGATACAAACCTTTATGCTTTTGTAATGTTAATATGGACTAATTAGCGTTACAACAACACAATTTACATGATAAAAGCAGTGAGGTCTGTATCAATACAAGGTCACCCGCAGCCTCGCAGCCATTCATAGGCTTGGTCGCTGAGCAAACAACTGTAAAATGGCCTATTAAAGAACAGTGTAAAATCACATTTTAATCATTTTGCTATTACAAGCAAAACTAATGTTTTGGATCACATCTGTTATCTTGACCAAACGCTACATGTATATTGTTCACATTTGCTACTTTAAGCAAAAATGATATTGTTATCACATTTGCTACAGTGAGCAAAAACATAATTTTAGTTTTTGATCACAGGGCTACCCGAGCAAATAGTCAAATTTCCTATCGTAAGCAAGCATGAAAACCTGGTTCTTTGAATGCATCTGGTATGCAGAGCAATTATGTGAAAAAAGTCGTATTTTGGTTACATTTAATATCCCGAGCAAATTTCTACAAAAATACATCCTTGAACACATTTGCTTTCCTGAGTAAAACCCTGCAAAACTACACGTTTGGCCACATTTGCTATTCTGAGGAATCTCTGCAAAAATTCATATTTGAAGACATTTGCTGCTCCGAGCAAATGGGTACAAAAACTAATATTTGCTCGCCTTTACTCACCTTGTAAAAAGGTGCAATGATGAAAGTTTGATCAAATTTACAACTTCAGGAAAAGTACTTGCAAAATTTTAGTTTTAACATCATGTTTACTATCCCTCCAAATGTCACAAAAAATACCATGTTATCCATACTTTTACTCACAACAGCAAATTCAAGACAAATGTGGCATTTACGAGCGTTGCCATGGGTGGAAAAACTGTAGCAAATGTGATCTTTGCGTTTCAGCAAATCTAAGCAAACGTGCGCAAACGTAGCATTTGCCATGCATTTGCTCCACATTTGCTATATGTGAAAATCCGTTTTTTCGTCCAGTGTTAGAGTAACAAAATGAACTCTAATTATTAGGGCTTTTCGTAACCCAAGCCTCCGGTCCGTGTAGATCTTTGATGATCCATACTTTTGCGATAACACTGCTTCGCTGATTGGGCGAAACAAAAGAAAAAGCCAAGATAAGGGAAAGACCGTAAAATGCTTCTTAAAGGGGAACTGCTAAGGTAGTTTTTTAAAGTGTTTTTTTTTTGATAAAACTGGGTTAAACTTAAAAGTAGTACCTAATCTCAAATACTAGTAAATATCTTGATCTCAAACAAATTTTAGCAGTGGATGATCAATCCGTATTAAAGTTTTAACTAAATCGATTTGACTGAGCTTGTCAATGATTACATTGACCACTTTGTTCATATTTCAACCATTTTTACCCTCTCCATCCTTGATGTCCAGAGCTTCGTTGCGATCCGTAAGCATTTTGCGAGACCCTCATATTCTCTAACGCCTTCGAATGCCATTTCTTCCAAGTCTTCGACCATCTGTCATTTCTTAAAATCCTATGGACTTTTCATTTGACTGATCGTCACCATCTGTCAAGATTTGGCCCACCCTAACCACCTTTCATACTCTCGATGAATTTTGAATAAAATTTGGTTTGATTTACCAAACTTTCAGGAAAGATCATACATAACAATGATTGATTTATTTTTGCACCGGAGATAAACAATTCCAAGAAGAATGATATCTATTCCAAACATCGAATGCCCCTAAACAAGAAAGATTTGTTATGATAATGATTGGAACAATTGAATACAAGAGACGCAAAAATGCATGTGATTTCACAGTAATCCTTGGGTTAA
Source organism: Montipora capitata (assembly GCA_949126865.1). NCBI lineage: Eukaryota > Metazoa > Cnidaria > Anthozoa > Scleractinia > Acroporidae > Montipora > Montipora capitata. The sequence goes on along the minus strand of OX421455.1, from coordinate 27,498,617 downwards.
ACAAAAACGGATTGTAAAAACGAAATTGTAACGGCCGACATATGGCATGCAAAAAGCGACTTTAATTGAACGGTGGTACCCCACAACCACGGCCCCCGTTTATAGAAAGCAAGTTTTTTACATCCTTCTTACTAAATCAGGCAGGTGAAAGGGACTTGTAGATAACAAGAAGGCTGCGTTTGTCATCGACAGCTAAAGTAGTTTTGCATGCGATAACTTCTTGTCACGGTTATCGACAACTTAAAAGTTGTCCATAAGAACTTGCCTCATCTGTGGAGGTCCTTAAATGCCAAAATTCTATTGACAACTTCTGGCGAACAGGCCCGGGTGGCTCAAAACATGGCTGGCGCTAACCAGCATTAAATAGCACGGAAACCTATAGGTCTTAAAGAAATAGTAATTTCCTACTAGGCTAGGAATGCGTTTAAATAACTAGAACTACTTGCAGAGTAACACATCACGTCTCGAGTATCACATTCGACGCACGTATAGAAAGTGTAAAAATTGTTATTTTATTTTTACACTTTCTATACGTGCGCCGAATGTGATACTCGAGACGTGATGTCTTATTCTGCAAGAAGTTCTAGTTAAACCTATAGGTCTTGATACCTTTTGACCAACGGTTAGCGCTAACAAGGCTTCGAGCAACCGTGGTGGCCCCTATATAGCCGTATTCGTGAGAGCCGCACCATGGACACGAGCTCGGTGAACCCCCCCCCCCCCCCCCCACCCCATTTTTATTACATTTTTATCATCTCCTAAACATGTTACAACTGTGTGCAAAGTAACTTAAGAGCTTCTGTCTGAGAGACCGGGGCAGACTTGGAAATGAAGGTCGGCCGATTTCGTTTAAAATTGGTACACAAAGTACTTATGTCGACTTATGTAATATGCCAAAGTTTCAGCTTCAATTTCTGGATATCAGCCCCTCAGGGGTCCCCAGAGGCTGATTTTCAAAGCAATTTTGGCCTCTTTTAAATCTCTCTTTTAGCAACATGAAATTAATTTCAGGCAAAAAAAAAACCATCTTTGTAAAGCCCTATCCTTAGGATTTTATGGGTGAGAACATTAGCTCATGGAAATTTTTCGCTAGCCTGTGGCTGTTATCACAACTTGGTCATATTTGAAGCATATGGGAAGCAACCGGAAATGGCCTGTTTTTCAGACCAAATATTTTCCATGCCCATGTTTTATACCTTGAGCTCTTAGTATCCCTGCAAAGTTCAGCCCTTATTTTAGTAATATCAAGAAAAAAATACTAAGGTTGAGGCTTTTTACTAAAAAAAAACTTACGAGAAGATGGCTAACCACGCCACTTCCGGTTAAAGTTTCAACAAAGCGTGTCTGCAAAACTCAGCCATTTAATTTCGATTATCTTTTTTCCTTCCAAGTTATGGTTAAAAGAGACTCTGAAGTTAATTGTCACCGAAAAGACTTGCCGTTAATAAGAAATTTTTATGTGATTGTTTTAGGACCGATCAGATAGTGGTCCGACAGGGGTTATAAATTTCTTGGAAGAAGTCTTGAAAATTACGGACAATAGAGCCGCTGCGAAAACTCTTTATTTACCTAACAACACATCTCTTGCCGGTAAATCAAAATGCAAAATTGCATCTTTTTCGTCCAAACTGCAATGTTAAGTTTATCTCCTTTGTTCAACTCGTTCAAGGTATCACGTCTGTGGCCCGTAGTAATGAAGCGCTAATTAAATCAGGATATAAGCAAGCTTTGTAGTTCCATTCAGTAGTACTATAACCCAGCTGTTTGGGCTTTAATATTTTCTGAAGAAAAAAGAACTTATCGGTCTCTTTAAATGCAACCACAACATCTGTCGTGACACTACTTGAGACTCGTTTTGAACCTTCAAGAAATTTCGAATATAATTAAAGCTAATCGTCTAACACAAATTGCAGTCACTCTTCCAGTCTATTTGCAAAGTGTATGGATAAATTCACTTACAAAAGACGCTTACCTGGCTTCACATGCCCCTTTCCTACAATCCCTTAAAAGTGAGGTAACATTAGAAACTTTAGCCCCAGCGATAAATTGGTCGCAAGAGCGTCGTTGCGAGTTAGATATACACAGGTCGATTAATACCGTACGTGACGAGGCCATTGGAGTTTGCTGGCTATGACTGACTTGGAATTCAGTTGTTTTCTCGTGCAGATTCGTCTCCTTGATATTGCTTTACAAAGATGGTTTTGTTTTTGCCTGAAATTAATTTCATGTTGCTAAAAGAGAGATTTAAAAGAGGCCAAAATTGCTTTGAAAATCAGCCTCTGGGGACCCCTGAGGGGCTGATATCCAGAACTCGGCTAAAAAAATGTCGTTGAAGCTGAAACTTTGGCATATTACATAAGTCGACATAAGTACTTTGTGTACCAATTATAAGCGAAATCGGCCGACCTTTATTTCCAAGTCTGCCCCGGTCACTCAGGCAGAAGCTCTTAAGGTCCAAAGTGGGTAAAAGATAAATTATTTATTGCTTTAATGAAATTACCGAGCATCACATCAATAAATAAATTCATAAATATGCGACGTATCAAATGACTAGTGTTTTGTAAAAGAAAGGAAACCACACTGTCCGGAGATTCAAAATGTCGACAACAAATTTTACAGGACACAGCCAAAAATTAGAGGGCATTTTCTGCTCGGCAGAATTATCTGAAACGATACACATCCCGCTAATATGTCTTTCAGCCGTCAACATAATTTTTGCCCTGACTGCAACGATGGGAAATACTCTAATCGTCATTGCCCTTCAGAGAGAAACATCGTTACATCCGCCTTCCAAAGTTTTGCTTCGAAACCTGGCGGTAACGGATCTCTGTGTTGGTATCGTTTCACAACCAGTTCAAATTGCTCTCTTCCTGACTTTGTTGTATAAATTGCCCCAAATTTGTGGCTACATTTATGCCGTGAGTCGGACTGCAAGCACCATTCTGTGTGGAGTATCATTGTTGACAACAACCGCCGTCAGTGTGGACAGACTTCTTGCTCTGTTGTTAAGACTCAGGTACAGACAAGTTGTAACTCTCAAACGAATATATGGAGCTGTGATCGCGTTTTGGGCTTCATCAATCTTCACGGCAGCCACTTCTTATTGGAACTACGCTGTATGGCTTGTTTTGGTGATTTCTTCAACGTCATTGTGCCTTGTGACATCCATTTGCTGTTACTCGAAGATTTTCCTCACCCTGCGCCGTTATCAAAATCAAGTTCGAGAACAAGCGAGTCAAATATTTCCACCGAGTATAATGAAACGATACAGAAAGTCAGTCTACAGTGGATTGTGCGTACAGTTGGCATTAGTTTTGTGTTATTTGCCTTTTTTGTTGGTGTGGCCATTCGAATATCGAGAGAATGTGATTCGAAGAAGAGAGTCGGTAGCTTTTTATCTCGCGGTGGAAAGCACATTGACTCTGCTTTATTTTAATTCATCTCTAAACCCCATTCTTTACTGCTGGAAGATCAAAGAAGTGAGACAAGCAGTGAAGGACAACTTGAGGCAGTTGTTTTTTCCCTTTAAACCTACAGTTAGGAAACGACACTGAGAATAATACAGACTCGGCGGAATGTCGGTGAAACACTTAAGTGCGTGGGTGAAATTTACACCTTCAAAGAGTGGGGTAGTTAAGCACCCCGCCGCTCGATAAACTGAGCTTCGGAAGATGACAACCCTACAATTCATCGGCACCATAGACGAGTTTGCGGAAACACAAGCACTCATCCATGTCCCCCGACAGAAACGCTTGCTACGCAGGCTAATCATTATCTATGCGGGTAGTGCTGTAAAACTATAACATAACATCTCAAAATCATAACATTGTATGTTATGGGATAGGCCCCGCGGAGTTACAGAACATGCTCCATCTTCCATATAATTTCAGCAACAACCGCAAGATAGAGTCTATTTATCTAACGAACTCTCTCCTCGGACCCGTCCAGCATAGAGTTTCCACCTATCCCGGTTTCCGAAAATTGTTTTCGTCTCAGCGTTGGTTTTTTTTTCCCGTTTTACATTCAAAAGAATGTTGACTCTTCTACTTCCCTTGAATCCTCTTCCCGACAAAACGTTTCTTTCAAGTAACCCTTCTTTACTCTTGCCTTACATTTAACAATTATTCGCCGAAGGCTCAGTGATTATCGGTGAATATTCACCGAGACGAAGTCGAGGTGAATATTCACCGATAATCACTGAGCCTGAGGCGAATAATTGTTTTAGTATAAATACACAGGTGATTATTTCAAAAAAGCGAAAACAAAAAACATTTCAACGCGAAATCATCTTCACTTACAGTGGCAAAACGACTACTGGCAGCCATTTTGTCGGTCGAGGTGATTATCGGCTGATAATCCGAGATAGCGAGCCAATGAGAGCGCGCGATTTTGTATAATCACCTGTGTATTTATACTAATTAACAATTATTCGCCGAAGGCGAAGTGATTATCGGTGAATATTCACCGATAATCACTGAGCCTGAGGCGAATAATTGTTTTAGTATAAATACACAGGTGATTATTTCAAAAAAGAGAAAAAAAAAACATTTCAACGCGAAATCATCTTCACTTACAGTGGCAAAACGACTACTGGCAGCCATTTTGTCGGTCGAGGTGATTATCGGCTGATAATCCGAGATAGCGAGCCAATGAGAGCTCGCGATTTTGTATAATCACCTGTGTATTTATACTAATGTCTAATACTAGCCTTCTCCAACTTTCAACAGTTTATGAGCGCATTAAAATTGAAATATTTCCTCTGTGATGGTAGTCGTTCCGAGCAGGTCAACTGATAACACTCTATAACACTTTATTAGCGTGGTCGGTACTAGTTTACAGGCATGCCACGAACTAACGAAGATAAACTGAAATAAAAAAAATAAAACTTTATTGTAAATGTGTCACGAAATACACGAACTCAACACTTTAAATGAATTAGTTACAATATTATCTAACCAAGAGTATAAGAAAAAAATTATAAGGGAATACAAATTATCAGGCTATGAGCTTTATAATCATATTCTTTTTTCGTCAGTAAATTAACATCATTATCTTCGGACAAGTTGCTTGAAATTAAGGGGGGGGGGGGGGGGGGGGTTGTTCGATTTACCGTATTCCAGAATAGGACTACATGGAATGGAAGTTAGGAATCCTTCATTTTTTCGTAAATTTGCATAAAAATTGTCAAACACCTGCTAAAATGCTATTTTAAACATATCTTTATTATCCTTGTTGCTTGAAAACGCCAGACATACCGTTTTAAATCATCACTCTACGTATTTCTATTCCGGAATAGGGTCAATCGAACGCACCCTAAATATTGGAGAAATGAAGGACTTGACTTGAAAACACCAGGGAGTACTTTGTCAAGAGAAACGAAGACGTCATTAGGACCGTTTATACGAGAGACGTTTGAATGGTACAAAATCTACGTTCACGGCTTTCTCAAGCCGCGGATTATCCTGGCCTAGGAGTTTATACTCGTATAAATAGTTTCTTTCGCGTATTATGTAAGCCGCGGCCAGAGTAAGCCGCGGCTTATTTTCTGTCGTATAAACGTCCCTAATGTCTCCCGTCTTTGGGCGTTCGGTTGGCAAGCTTAGCCTTTTCACAGGTGGCATTTTTACTTAATAATTACTTGGGCAACGTCCGTTTTTTACCCTTATTTTCCTGTTCAAAAGGATGTATTTCAGAGGGGCAGGGAAATGTTCACTTGTTGTTTTTTTTTTTCGCCTTCTGCCTAAAAGTCTGCCGAAAACACAGAAGTTACTAACAGTTTCCTAACTCAGTTATAATATTTTCTTAGAAAGCAGGTTTTACACAAAACTTGGGAGGAAAACTGCAAAGTGGCTTTGGAGTACTGAGTACTTGTACTAAACATGTTTTCCTGTTATCAGCCTTACGGGTGAAAAAATGCTTCATGAAAGAATATTCGGCTCTTACTGCTTGATCGTAACGAACAAACCGGCGTCCGAAAAAATGTATATTTTAGGTAATGTTGTAACGATAAGCCTAATAAATTACAGTAAAACCACGAAAAGAGCCCACAGTTTACATTTCAGAAGGACTTTTTAAGCAGCTTTTTTCCAGGGTCTTGCTATGTACAAGATTAAACATGAACCGCACAACCGCATGCACTGTTAACAGCACAACCACAGGGCGAGTGTTCTACATACGTCCTTCAGTAATCAAGTTCAAAAATAACCTTGAGTTCGCTTGGAGGAAAATTGACGATCTATGAAATGAAGAAGTTTAAAAAGAATTCGAAAATCTTTTAGGCTATTTAGGGCGTTATTTCCGCGTTTATTTTAACAACTATAATTTCCATATCGTGACACGCATTTCAATGACGGCTTGTTTCCGTGTTTATATCTGTTATAATTTCAATATATTTTTTCACATACAATTCTGAATCCATTCCAAAAATGCTCGAGATCTGACAAGAGCTCCAGACTTCACAGAAGCAAAAGTTTACCTTTCAAATCGGCAGTCAATTATCCAGGTATGTCATTTCATAATTAACGACTTAAGCTCAGTTCGTCGTGTAAATTACGGCAGATGCTTTTTATTAGAGAACCCATACTAAAACGAGAACGAAAGCTGTCTTTCAAAAGTGAAGTCTTCTATAATTACGAACATTTCGGAAAACGTTTCGGCGGTAATTTAGACGGCTAAAAACTAGATGACGTAAATGGGATGAGAAAATTTTGGAAACAAGGCGCACGCTACTAAGTATTAGTGAATTAAATTGAAAAATTATGGGTGACTGAGAGTAGCACGTTAGTGTGTATTTAATTAAGCATAGCACTTTACATTTGGATCGTTAGGACTGGGCGTAGGAGCATTTTATCAATGACAAAAGAATATTTTCATAACAAAAAAAAGAAAGTTCTTAGTTAAGCGTGGTCGGCGCGAGCCTTATAAAATATTTATTCTATGTAACATCAACGTCATAACTTTGTCAAACATGTATGCCATGGACAGGTCGTTATTTTCCGAAATGACCACCTGCTAAATTTTGCGACCACAACAAGAAAAGAGAAAAGAAAAAAGAAAAGAGTCCTCTGCCTTCATGGGTCAAAACTCACTGTGTTGACCATGCGCAGCGGTTACTTAACGACCGAATCCTCAAGTGATACTTCATTTTGTGTGGGCTCACTGAATTAACAACAGCGGAATTACTTTCAAGGAATGCGCGAGACATAGCGGGCCCAAGTCACAGTCAGCAAACATAACATGGCACATGCGTTTTAAAAGTCCCGTCCAAAGTAGTGGACGGCGATTGTATCAAAGTGAGTTTCGACCCTTTGATAGCAGGGAAGCACTGTCTCCACTACTCCCTCAATTATGTAATGCATTGTTCATTACTACCAAAATTATTTATAAGAGGTAAGCATCCTCTGTTCATCACTATCACCCACAAATTAGTTGTCACCTACAACGCTTTTGAACTCTTTATTCTGTACTGTGTAGTATTATTCATTTCCATGATATAATTGCCATTAATCGGCGAAATCTTGGAATAGGACCTAACTTAGAACGATCGCTTTTGGCCTCTCTCTACCTATTTTTTAGTTGATCTCTACATGTTCCGGAGGGACAATATCAAAGAGCACAAAAGATCTAAGTGTACACAAGTTAACCGATATGGAGATGGTTATGAAACTCGACAAGGTTCTTTGTTCGCTGTTTTGGCCCTGACCATGCACAAACCACACCCTTTTTTTGAAAAGACAGCGAAGTGTGATGTCACTGTTCTCACGTTTTCAAGTTTCCGTAGTTTCATAACCAGACCATATGAACTGTGGTCTACGTTAGACTTTTGTTGTATAACTGGACAATTGTATTTATAATTAGAGTAACAAAATGAATGCTAATTAATAGGTCTGTTCCTAACCCAAGCCTCCGGGCCGTGTAGATCTTTGATGATCCATACTTTGTCGATAACACTGCCTCCCTGATGGGAAGAAACAAAAGAAAAAGCCAAGATAAGGAAAAGACCGTAAAATGCTACTTAAAGGGGAACTGCCAAGGTAGTTTTTTAAAGTTTTTTTTTTTTTCGGATAGAAGTGGGTTAAACGTAAAATAAAGTAGCACTTAATCTCAAATACTAGAAAATCTCTTGATCTCAAACAAATTTTAGCAGTGAATGATCAATCCGTATTAAAGTTTTAACTAAAACGATTTGACTGAGCTTGTCAATGATTAAATTGACCATTTTTTCATATTTCAACCATTATCACCCTCTCCATCCTTTATGTCCAGAGCTTCGTTGCGATCCGTAAGCATTTTGCGAGACCCTCATCTTATCTCAAGCCTTCGACCATCTATCATTTCTCAAATCTTATGGACTTTTCATTTGAGGGATCGTCACCATCTGTTAACCTTTTGACCCACCCTAACCACCTTTCATACTCTCGATGAATTTTGAATAAAATTTGGTTTAATTTACCAATCTTTCAGGAAACATCATACATAACAATGATTGATTTATTTTAGCACCGGAGATAAACAATTCCAAGAAGAATGATATCTATTCCAAACATCGAATGCCCCTAAACAAGAAAGATTTCTTATGATAATGATTGGAACAATCGAATACAAGAGACGCAAAAATGCATGTGATTTCACGGTAACCCTTGAGTTAAACAAAAACTAATTGTAAAAACGAAATTGTAACGGCCGACATATGACACGCAAAAAGCGACTTTAATTAAACGGTGTTACCCCCACATCCACGGCCCCCGTTTACAAAAAGCAAGTTTCTTCATTTTTACTAAATCAGGCGGGTGAAAGGGACTTGTCGATAACAAAAAGGCTGCGTTTGTCATCGACAGCTAAAGTAGTTTTGCATTCGATAACTTCTTGTCACGGTTATCGACAACTTATAAGTTTGTCCATAAGAACTTGCCTCACCTGTGGAGGTTCTTAAATGGCCAAAATTCTATTGACACCTTCTAGCGAAAAGGCCCGGGTTGCTCAAAACATGGATGGTGCTAACCAGCATTTAATACCACAGAAACCTATAGGTCTTGATACCTTTTGACCAACGCTTAGCGCCACCCAGGCTTCGAGCAACCGTGGCGGCCCCTATATAGCCGTATTCGTGAGAGCCGCACCATGGACACGAGCTCGGTGACCCCCCCCCCCCCCCCCCATTTTTATTACATTTTTATCATCTCCTAAACATGTTACAACAGTGTGCAAAGTTTCATCGGAAATCTATGACAACTTCTATTTCTAGGGAAAAAATTAAGGTCCAAAGTGGGTAAAAGATAAATTATTTATTGCTTTAAAGAAATCACGTTGCATCACATCAATAAATAAATTCATAAATATGCGACGTATCAAATGAATAGGACATGAAGGTGTTTTGTTAAAGAAGGAAACCACACTGTCTGAAGATTCAAAATGTCGACAACAAATTTTACAGGACACAGCCAAAAATTAGAGGACATTTTCTGCTCGGCAGAATTATCTGAAACGATACACATCCCACTAATATGTCTTTCAGCCGTCAACATTATTTTTGCCCTGACTGCAACGATGGGAAATACTCTAATCGTCATTGCCCTTCAGAGAGAAACATCGTTACATCCGCCTTCCAAAGTTTTGCTTCGAAACCTGGCGTTAACGGATCTCTGTGTTGGTATCGTTTCTCAACCAGTTCAAATTGCTCTCTTCCTGACTTTGTTGTATGAATCGCACCAAATGTGTCGCTACACTTATGCAGTGAGTCGGACTGCAAGCACCATTCTATGTGGAGTATCAATGTTGACAACAACCGCCGTCAGTGTGGACAGACTTCTTGCTCTGTTGTTAAGACTCAGGTACAGACAAGTTGTAACCCTCAAACGAACATATGGAGCTGTAATCACGTTTTGGGCTGTCTCAATCTTCACGGCAGCCACTTCGCATTGGAACTACGATGTATGGCTTGTTTTGGTGATTTCTTCAACGTCATTGTGTCTTGTTGCATCCATTTGCTGTTACTCGAAGATTTTCCTCACCCTGCGCCGTTATCAAAATCAAGTTCGAGACAACACCCAGGAACAAGCGAATCAAACAATTCCACCGAGTATAATGAAACGGTACAAAAAGACAGTTTACAGTGGAATGAGCGTACAGTTGGCATTAGTTTCGTGTTATTTGCCATATTTGTTGGTGTCGCCATTCGCATATCGAGAGATGCGAAGAAGACAGTCCACAGCTTTTTATGTCGCAGTGGAAAGCACAGTGACTTTGCTTTATTTCAATTCATCTCTAAACCCAATTCTTTACTGCTGGAAGATCAAAGAAGTTAGACAAGCCGTGAAAGATAACTTGAGGCAGTTGTTTTTTTCTTTAAACCTACAGTTAGGAAAAGACACTGAGAATAATACAGCCTCGGCGGAATATCGATGAAACACTTAAGTGCGTGGGTGAAATTTACACCTTCAAAGAGTGGGGTAGTTAAGCATCCTGGCGCTCGATAAACGGAGCTTCGGAAGATGACAACCCTACAATTCATCGGCGTCATAGAAGAGTTTGAAACACAAGCACTCATCCATGTCCCCCGACAGAAAAGCTTGCTACGCAGGCTTATCATTATCTATGCGGATAGTGCTGTAAAGTCCATTCAGCGTTAGGCCCCGCGGAGTTACAGAACATGCTCCATCTTCCATATAATTTTTAGCAACAACCGCAAGATAGAGTCTATTTATCTAACGAACTCTCTCCTCGGACCCGTCCAGCATAGAGTTTCCACCTATCCCGGTATCCGAAAAGGGTTTTCATCTCAGCGTTGGTTTTTTTTTTCCCGTTTTACATTCTAAAAAACCTTGACTCTTCTACTTCCCTTGAATCCTCTTCCCGACAAAACGTTTCTTTACGATTAACTCTTCTTTACTCTTGCCTTACATTGTCTAATACTAGCCTTCTCCAACTTTCAACAGTTTAAACTTGAAATATTTCCTCTATGATGGTAGTCGTTCCAAGCAGGTCAACTGATAACACTCTATAACACTTTATTAGCGTGGTCGGTACTAGTTTACAGGCATGCACCGAACTAACGAAGATAAACTGAAATAAAAAAATAAAACTCTATTGTTAATGTGTCACGAAATCCACGAACTCAACACTTTAAATGAATTAGTTACAATATTATCTAACCAAGTGTATAATAAAAAATTATAAGGGAATACAAATTATCAGGCTATGAGCTTTATAATCATATTCTTTTTTCGTCAGTAAATTAACATCATTATCTTCAGACAAGTTACTTGAAATTAAGGGGGCGTTCGATTTACCGTATTCCGGAATGGAACTACATGGAATGGAAGTTAGAAATCCTTCGTTTTTACGACATTTGCATAAAAATTGTGAAACACCTGCTATAATGCTATTTTAAACATATCTTTATTATCCTTGTTGCTTGAAAACGCCAGACATACCGTTTTAAATCATCACTCTACGTATTTCTATTCCGGAATAGGGTCAAAAACGGAGGTTGCCCAAGTAATTATTACGTCAAAATGCCACCTGTGAAAAGGCTAAGCTTGCCTGCCGAACGCCCAAAGGCGGGAGACATTAGGGCCGTTTATACGCGAGAAAATAAGCCGCGGCTTACTCTGGCCGCGGCGTACATAACACGCGAAAGGAACTATTTATACGAGTATAAACTCCCAGGCCAGGATAATCCGCGGCTTGAGAAAGCCGTGAACGTAGATTTTGTACCATTTATACGGGGTGTTCGCGTCTTATGTAAGCCTTATTTTTTCTCGTATAAACGGTCCTAATGACGTCTTCGTTTCTCTTGACAACGTACTCCCTGGTGTTTTCAAGTCAAGTCCTTCCTTTTTCCAATATTTAGGGTGCGTTCGATTAACCCTTATTTTCCTGTTCAAAAGGATGTATTTCAGAGGGGCAGGGAAATGTTGACCTGTTGTTTTTTTCGCCTTCTGCCTAAAGTCTGCCGAAAACACAAAAGGTACCAACAGTTTCCTAACTCAATAAAAATATTTTCTTAGAAAACCAGGTTTTACACAAAACGTGGAAAACTGCAAAGTGGCTTTGGAGTACTGAGTACTTGTACTAAACATGTTCTCCCGTTATCAGCCTTACAGGTGAAAAATCCTTCATGAAAGAATATTCGGCTCTTACTGCTTGATAGTAACGAACAAACCGTCCGAAAAAATGTATATTTTAGGTAATGTTGTAACGACAAGCCTAATAAATTACGGTAAAACCACGAAAAGAGCCCAGAGCTTACAGTTGAGAAAGGACTTTTTAAGCAGCTTTTTTCCAGGGTCTTGCTATGTATACATACAAGATTAAACATGAACCGCACAACTGCATGCACCGTTGACAGCACAAGTACAGGGCGAGTGTTGTACATACGTCCTTCAGTAATCAAGCTCAATAATAACGTTGAGTTCGCTTGGAGGAAAATTGACGATCTATGAAATGAAGAAATTTAAAAAGAATTCGAAAATCTTTTAGGCTATTTAGGGCGTTATTTCCGCGTTTATTTCAACAACTATAATTTCCATATCGTGACACGCATTTCAATGACGATTTGTTTCCGTGTTTATTTCTGTTATAATTTCAATATATTTTTTCACATACAATTCTGAAATTATTGCAAAAATGCTCGAGATCTGACAAGAGCTCCAGACTTCACAGAAGCAAAAGTTTACCTTTCAAGTCGGCAGTCAATTATCCAGGTATGTCATTTCATAATTAACGACTAAAGCTCAGTTCGTGAAAATTACGGCAGATGCTTTTTATTAGAGAACCCATACTAAAACGAGAACGAAAGCTGACTTTCAAAAGTGAAGTCTTGTATAATTACGAACGTTTCGGAAAACGTTTCGGCAGTAATGTAGACGGCTAAAAACTAGATGACGTAAATGGGATGAGACAATTTTGGAAACAAGGCGCACGCTACTAAGTTATAGTGAATTAAATTGAAAAATTATGGTTGACAGAGTAGCACGTTAGTGTGTATTTAATTAAGCATAGCACTTTACATTTGGATCGTTAGGACTGGGAGTAGTAGTATTTTATCAATGACAAAAGAATATTTTCATAATAAAAAAAGAAAGTTCTTAGTTAAGCGTGGTCGGCGCGAGCCTTATAAAATATTTATTCTATGTAACATCAACGTCATAACTTTGTCAAACATGTATGCCATGGACAGGTCGTTATTTTCCGAAATGACCACCTGCTAAATTTTGCGACCACAACCAGATCCCTGTTCTTGAAGACCGCATTGGTGATAACAAGAATATAAAATGCACTAAATCTGGTACTGTCTTTCTCTGCTAGCAGAGGATTCTTTTGTTTTTGCGTTCACTGGGCTGATGCATGAGTACGAGAAAAGAGTCCTCTGCCTTCATGGGTCAAAACTCACTGTGTTAAGCATGCGCGGCGGTTACTTAACGACCGAATCGTCAAGTGATACTTCATTTTGTGTGGGCTCACTGAATTAACAACAGCGGAATTACTTCAAGTAATGCGCGAGACATAGCGGGCCCAAGTCACAGTCAGCAAACATAACATGGCACATGCATTTTAAAAGTCCCGTCCAAAGTAGTGGACGGCGGTTGCATCGAAGTGAGTTTCGACCCTTTGATAGCAGGGAAGCATTGTCTCCACTACGCCCTCGATAATGTAATGCATTGTTCATTACTACCAAAATTATTTATAAGAGGTTATCATCCTCTGTTCATCTTTATCACCCACAAATTAGTTGTCACCTACATCGCTTTTGAACTGCTCATAATTCTGTACTGTGTAGTATTATTCATTTCCATGATATAATTGCCGTTAATCGGTGAAATCTTGGAATAGGAACTTAACTTAGAGCGATCGCTTTAGGCCTCCTTTTTAAATATTTGTTAGTTGATCTATACATATTTCGGAGGGACAATATCAAAAAGCACAAATGATTTAAGTCTACGCATAGTTAATACATGGAGATGGCCATGAAGCTCGAAAAGTTTCTTTGCTTTATGTTTTTGTTCGCTGTTTTGGCCGACCATGCACAAACCACACCCTTTTTTTGAAAAGACAGCGAAGTGTGATGTCACTGTTCTCACTTTTTGAAGTTTCCGGAGTTTCATAACCATGGTCCACGTTAGACTTTTGTTGTATAACTGGACAAATGTATTTATAATTAAAGTAACAAAATGAATTCTAATTATTAGGTCTTTTCGTACCCCAAGCCTCCGGGCCGTGCAGATCTTTAATGATCCATACTTTTCCGATAACACTGCTTCGCTGATTGGGCGAAACAAAAGAAAAAGCCAAGAAAAGCGAATGACCGTAAAATGCTACTTAAAGGGGAACTGCCAAGGTAGTTTTTTGAAGTGTTTTTTTTTTTTTCGGATAAAACTGGGTTAAACGTAAAAGTAGCACTTAATCTCAAATACTAGTAAATCTCTTGATCTCAAACAATTTTTAGCACTGAATGATCAATCCGTATTAAAGTTTTAACTAAAATGATATGTCTGAGCTTGTCAATGATTAAATTGACCTTTTTTTTTCATATTTCAACCATTATCACCCTCTCTATCCTTGATGTCCAGAGCTTCGTTGCGATCCGTAAGCATTTTGCGAGACCCTCATCTTATCTCAAGCTTTCGACCATATGCATCTGTCATTTCTCAAAATCTTATGGACTTTTCATTTAACGGATCGTCTCCATCTGTCAACCTTTTAACCCACCCTAACCATCTTTGATACTCTCGATGGGATTTTGAATAAAATTTGGTTTAATTTACCAATCTTCCAGGAAAGATCATATATAACAATGATTGATTTATTTTTGCAGCGGAGATAAACAATTCTAAGAATGCCCCTAAACAAGAAAGATTTGCTATGATAATGATTTGAACAATCAAATACAGGAGACGCAAAAATGCATGTAATTTCACGGTAATCCTTGAATTAAACAAAAACGAATTGTAAAAACGAAATTGTAACGGCCGACATATGGCACGCAAAAAGCGACTTTAATTTAATGGTGTTACCCCCACATCCACGGCCCCCGTTTACAGAAAGCAAGTTTCTTACATCCTTCTTACTACATCAAAGTACTCTACATTTTCTCTGCGATTCGCGTTTGCCCTTAATTGTCCAGTTTCTCCGCAGAACGGAAACAAAATAAGCGGAAAGAAGTCCCATTCTTGAATCCAACTCTGCTAAAAAAACACAAAACAAATAAATAATTGTCGTGCTGTGGAGCGAGAAGTCATCAGTTCGACTTTTCCTGTGTTTTTTTATTGTATGTTAAATTTACATGCTGTGGTATTAAGTAAAACACTTTCGGTTCAAAAACCGGTCGCATAACTTTCGACAATATAGCGTGTATGAAAAACTTGCTCGGCCTTAAAAACACAAAACAAATTGCAAATAAATAATTGTCGTGTGGTCGCACAAGAAGTTCTTTGACGCTTATCGTGTTCAGTACATCAACAATGTAAATACTGTGGCAAAAGGTCACCCATTTGTTTCTTCATTGTCTTTGATTTAGCTGTTTTCTTTTGCTTAAAAAACCAGCTTACAGAACGTTCGACAATATGCATGGCGGATATGATCAAAACTTCGCTCGGTCCTGGGGCCCGTTTTTCTACCGTCCCGGAACTTTTCGGGCCTTTTACGGGTGTAACATTTCCCTCTCGGAGAGGTTTCTCACAATCGTAAGTAATAACCCGAACGTTTTGCGGGAGTCAGGGAACTTAATTGTAATGCGCATGGTTTCATGGGGCAAAATAAAGAACCGCTGACTTTCAAAATCCTCTGCGTCGCTGCGAAAAAAGGGACCTTAAGATCTAAGACGGCGATGGCCGCGAAAACGTGATTTCATATTGCTAGTTCTTGTTTCTCAAAGGTTTTCGTGATTTTTCCAGTTTATTCAACTTCCACAAACTATACGAACTATCCAGGAATTGAATTGGAAGGAACAGTGGTTGCGTCTTCCTTAGAACTTGATATTTGGTCATTTCACGTGGCAGATTGGCAGAGAATGGGAAAGAATTGTAACTAACTTTAAAGCGCACGTGCAGAGCCATTATTTTGCTCATTAATGTCTATTGTTTGGTGGCGTTCTCGCTGAGATTGCCGTCCTCGATCTTAAGGTCACAGACGGTTGAAAGAGACTTGTCGATAACAAAAAGGCTGCTTTTGTCATCGACATCGAAAGTAGTTTTGCAATCGATAACTTCTTGTCACGGATATCGACAACTTAATTAAAAGTTGTCCATAACAACTTGCCTCATCTGTGGAGGCCCTTAAATGCCAAATTCTAATGACACTTTCTTGCGAAGAGGCTGGGGTTGCTCAAAGCATGGCTAGCGCTAACCAGGCTTCGAGCAACCGGCCCCGGATCTCTTCATCTGGCGACTGTAAATAATAACTTAATGCGGTTAGATTATTGGAGAACCACGCATTGAGAAAGCCAACGTTTAAAGTGATTAAGGTGATTCCCTGGTTTTGCATTGCGCAACCCGACTACGCATAAAATCTTGCGTCATTGGCGAGCACATTAGCTCCCGGACATTGACAAAATGGCTGATTTCCATTCAAGCCAAGCTTAATACGTCGAGGAATTTTTATTTTCTCCGGAACGAGGACGGTGACCCCCATTTTATATTTCATATTTTTGCTGAGAACGGTGTCTCCATGGAGTAGTGAAAAATCAGCAGCAATCTATAACCAGTTTTTTGGCAACTTTATAAAATTTTACGGAAGGAGTCATTACGAGTCCAACAGCCCACACTCAAGTTAAGTCTATTTTGAAATGTTAAAGTACTCAAAAAGACATTCAAATACATTTTTCAAGTATGCAAGTGAATTAACCATGGAATGACACCAAACTCTGTCAAATCATGGATTACATTTATAAAATCGAGCTAAATTTGTCCGTCCAACATCATGGATGCGCCACAATAGTCGAAGTGGCTTAAATTGCCAGTAAGGAAGCAGCTCTTTACAACCTCTAATTTCATTGGATACCTTTAGGACTCAGCTCTGTTGTTTTTAGGGTTAGGGTAGATTGTTTCTTTCGTATCGTTCTTTGTGTCCATTGTTTTCTGAACCAATCCCGAGAGTCATTCCGACAGCTGCGTGGCGGCCCTAAATAGTCGTAATCGCGAGCGTCGTACCATGGACACGAGATCGGTGATCGGTGAGATCGGTGAATATTCACCGATAATCACTGAGCCTTAGTTTAAATACACAGGTGATTATTTCAAAAAAGAGAAAAAAAAAAACATTTCAACGCGAAATCATCTTCACTTACAGTGGCAAAACGACTACTGGCAGCCATTTTGTCCGTCGGGGTGATTATCGGCTGATAATCCGAGATAGCGAGCCAATGAGAGCGCGCGATTTTGTATAATCACCTGTGTATTTATACTAATGTCTAATACTAGCCTTCTCCAACTTTCAACAGTTTATGAGCGCATTAGAATTGAAATATTTCCTCTGTGATGGTAGTCGTTCCGAGCAGGTCAACTGATAACACTCTATAACACTTTATTAGCGTGGTCGGTACTAGTTTACAGGCATGCCACGAACTAACGAAGATAAACTGAAATAGAAAAAAATAAAACTTTATTGTAAATGTGTCACGAAATACACGAACTCAACACTTTAAATGAATTAGTTACAATATTATCTAACCAAGAGTATAAGAAAAAAAATATAAGGGAATATAAATTATCAGGCTATGAGCTTTATAATCATATTCTTTTTAAACATATCTTTATTATCCTTGTTGCTTGAAAACGCCAGACATACCGTTTTAAATCATCACTCTACGTATTTCTATTCCGGAATAGGGTCAATCGAACGCACCCTAAATATTGGAGAAATGAAGGACTTGACTTGAAAACACCAGGGAGTACTTTGTCAAGAGAAACGAAGACGTCATTAGGACCGTTTATACGAGAGAAAATAAGCCGCGGCTTACTCTAGCCGCGGCTTACTCTAGCCGCGGCTTACATAAGACGCGAACACCCCATATGAATGGTACAAAATCTACGTTCACGGCTTTCTCAAGCCGCGGATTATCCTGGCCTAGGAGTTTATACTCGTATAAATAGTTCCTTTCGCGTATTATGTACGCTGCGGCCAGAGTAAGCCGCGGCTTATTTTCTCTCGTATAAACGTCCCTAATGTCTCCCGTCTTTGGGCGTTCGGTTGGCAAGCTTAGCCTTTTCACAGGTGGCATTTTTACTTAATAATTACTTGGGCAACGTCCGTTTTTTACCCTTAGTTTCCTGTTCAAAAGGATGTATTTCAGAGGGACAGGGAAATGTTGACCTGTTGTTTTTTTTTCGCCTTCTGCCTAAAAGTCTGCCGAAAACAAAGAAGTTACTAACAGTTTCCTAACTCAGTTATAATATTTTCTTAGAAAGCAGGTTTTACACAAAACTTGGGAGGAAAACTGCAAAGTGGCTTTGGAGTACTGAGTACTTGTACTAAACATGTTTTCCCGTTATCAGCCTTACGGGTGAAAAAATCCTTCATGAAAGAATATTCGGCTCTTATTGATAGTAACGAACAAACCGTCCGAAAAAATGTATATTTTAGGCAATGTTGTAACGATAAGCCTAATAAATTACGGTAAAACCACGAAAAGAGCCCACAGTTTACAGTTCAGAAAGGACTTTTTAAGCAGTTTTTTCCAAGGTCTTGCTAAGTGCAAGATTAAACATGAACCGCACAACCGCATGCACCGTTAACAGCACAACCACAGGGCGAGTGTTCTACATACGTCCTTAAGTAATCAAGTTCAAAAATAACCTTGAGTTCGCTTGGAGGAAAATTGACGATCTATGAAATGAAGAAGTTTAAAAAGAATTCGAAAATCTTTTAGGCTATTTAGGGCGTTATTTCCGCGTTTATTTCAACAACTATAATTTCCATATCGTGACACGCATTTCAATGACGGTTTGTTTCCGTGTTTATATCTGTTATAATTTCATTATATTTTTTCACATACAATTCTGAATCCAATGCAAAAATGCTCGAGATCTGACAAGAGCTCCAGACTTCACAGAAGCAAAAGTTTACCTTTCAAATCGGCAGTCAATTATCCAGGTATGTCATTTCATAATTAACGACTTAAGCTCAGTTCGTCGTGAAAATTACGGCAGATGCTTTTTATTAGAGAACCCATACTAAAACGAGAACGAAAGCTGTCTTTCAAAAGTGAAGTCTTCTATAATTACGAACATTTCGGAAAACGTTTCGGCGGTAATTTAGACGGCTAAAAACTAGATGACGTAAATGGGTTGAGAAAATTTTGGAAGCAAGGTGCACGCTACTAAGTTTTAGTGAATTAAATTGAAAAATTATGGGTGACTGAGAGTAGCACGTTAGTGTGTATTTAATTAAGCACAGCACTTTACATTTGGATCGTTAGGACTGGGCGTAGTAGCATTTTATCAATGACAAAAGAATATTGTCATAACAAAAAAAGAAAGTTCTTAGTTGAGCGTGGTCGGCGCGAGCCTTATAAAATATTTATTCTATGTAACATCAACGTCATAACTTTGTCAAACATGTATGCCATGGACAGGTCGTTATTTTCCGAAATGACCACCTGCTAAATTTTGCGACCACAACGAGATTCCTGTTCTTGAAGACGGGATGGGTGACAACATGAATTTAAATTGCATTAAATCGGGTACTGTCTTTTCCAGTTAGCAGGGGTCTCTTTTCTGTTTGCATTCGCTGGGCTGATGCACATGCTCACTGTGTTGAGCATGCGCGGCGGTTACTTAACGACCGAATCGTCAAGTGATACTTCATTTTGTGTGGGCTCACTGAATTAACAACAGCGGAATTACTTTAAAGGAATGCGCGAGACATAGCGGGCCCAAGTCACAGTCAGCAAACATAACATGGCACATGCGTTTCAAAAGTCCCGTCCAAAGTAGTGGACGGCGGTTGCATCAAAGTGAGTTTCGACTCTCTGATAGCAGGGAAGCACTGTCTCCACTACTCTCTCAATTATGTAATGCATTGTTCATTACTACCAAAATTATTTATAAGAGATTACCATCCTCTGTTCATCACTATCACCCACAAATTAGTTGTCACCTACATCGCTTTTGAACTCATAATTCTGTACTGTGTAGTATTATTCATTTCCATGATATAATTGCCATTAATCGGCGAAATCTTGGAATAGGACCTTAACTTAGAGCGATCGCTTCAGGCCTCTCTTTACCTATTTGTTAGTTTTTTTCTACATGTTCCGGAGGAACAATATCAAAGAGCAAAAATGGTCTATTTCTACGCATAGTTAATACATGGAGATGGCCATGGAGCTCTAAAAGTTTCTTTGCTTTATGTTTTTGTTCGCTGTTTTGGCCCTGACCATGCACAAACCACACCCTTTTTTTGAAAAGACAGCGAAGTGTGATGTCACTGTTCTCACTTTTTGAAGTTTCTGGAGTTTCACAAACAGACCATATAAACTGGGGTCTACGTTAGACTTTTGTTGTATAACTGGACAAATGTATTTATAATTAGAGTAACAAAATGAATTATAATTATTAGGTATTTTCGTAACCCAAGCCTCCGGGCCGTGTACATCTTTAATGATCCACACTTTGTCGATAACATTGCCTCCCTGATGAGAAGAAACAAAAGAAAAAGCCAAGATAAGCGAAAAACTGTAAAATGCTACTTAAAGGGAAACTGCCAAGGTAGTTTCTTTTTTCGGATAAAACTGGGTTAAACGTAAAAGTAGCACTTAATCTCAAATACTAGTAAATCTCTTGATCTCAAACAATTTTTAGCACTGAATGATCAATCCGTATTAAAGTTTTAACTAGCATTATGTGTCTGAACTTGTCAATGATTAAATTGACCATTATTTCATATTTCAACCATTATCACCCTCTCCATCCTTTATGTCCAGAGCTTCGTTGCGATCCGTAAGCATTTTGCGAGACCCTCATCTTATCTCAAGTCTTTGACCATCTATCATTTCTCAAAATCTTATGGACTTTTCATTTGACGGATCGTCACCATCTGTCAACCTTTTAACCCACCCTAACCATCTTTGATACTCTCGATGGGATTTTGAATAAAATTTGGTTTAATTTACCAATCTCTCAGGAGAGATCGTATATAACAATGATTGACTTATTTTTGCAGCGGAGATAAACAGTTCCAAGAATGCCCCTAAACAAGAAGGATTTGCTATGATAATGATTGGAACAATCAAATACAGGAGACGCAAAAATTGCTGGTACAAAAAAAAAAACAAAAAAAAAAAACAAAAGCATGCTAATTTGTTTTGGTAGGCTAGGTATCGAAGAGCCAGAACATTTGCGCATGCGCTGACAGAATGTTTGAACAAGAGAGAAAAACGCAGTACCTACAGACACCGGCGCTGGAGCGTCGTACCAAACGAGTCATCCCGGGATTTCGGCCCGTGCGATCGCTTTTGGACGCAGTTGGCCCTTCGCTGCTTTCTGCTACCGACCTTGCCTCCCGGTACGGCATTGAGGGAGAGATATGTCGGCCCCTAAACCATATGTGACAAATCCCACGCCTACTCACAGCTCCAAACCGCCCTTGTCAATATAGCGTAAGAATTAGATGGCTTATATATTCAAGAGAAAAGGCATTTGATCTGTCATATGGTAAGCATTGGACTCGCAGATTACAACGTGTGCGCATGCGCCCTCCTAAAGGTAACATACATACAGTCATAAGCTTTTTCCGAATAACTACAGTAGCTAATATCTTCGAGACATTACATTTACAGCTAAAATACATAGCATATACAGATACCCACTAAATACATAATATTTAAAGATATATTCATTAAAAAGAAAAACCGTTGTACAAAATGCGGCCCTGGATTCTCTTTTAAACCCAGTAAACTCATAGGTACAGATAAAATCAGGTAGCGCATTCTGCAACTTAGCTGATACGTAAGAAAAAAGAGAACTAAGACCATAACTGGTTGTTCCAGGTTTGTTGAGGAACAGAATGTAATTTCCGCGAAGATCATGCATAAGAAGGGGACGGGAGAGAAAACTTGTTTTTCATATAAGCAGAAAAACCCTTTAAAAAAAAATAAAATAATAATAATAATAATAACCACATAGTTTCATCAAGTAATACGAGGAAATTTTGAATGCGCTTATTGCATAGAGATGTCGAGCTTGACTTTCGTAGTAAGAGGACAGGTAATCTGCAAATATAAATATCGTTATTCTCTTATTTACATTATTATACCGCTTCTTTGAGACGAGAATTACAACGGCGTAATGAAAGCACAACTTTGTCTCGATTTTTCTATGATAAAAACTTGTTCAGAAATCCAAAATCTGCGTTAACAGCACACACCAGGCCTACTCCTGAGTATCTGGCTAGAAATCATTTCCTCTGGCCGCGCTTCAGACATTCGATGAAGGCCAGTCTCGTGCTTCTTAAGTTGCCTCGCTCATGCCCAAAAAGAATTCTGGGTAATTCTGCCATTCCATGACAAGGGAAGACTCCCGATTCTCATTTCATAGTTTTTTTCATAAGTGTCGGGCCACCCATTCCTACCAGCAAAATAACGCATCGATTGAAGATTTTAGCTTTCAAAACTTGCCCAGATTGTGTCAGTAGGTCCTGGAATTCGTCCACAGAAAGGCCAAAGAGACAACTTCACTCGTGAACCGCCATATTTACAACAGAGCATTTTAGGCGTCCCAGTCTGCATGAAACCATCTCTCGCCTCTGTCTGAGACAAGACCAGACACGCACGGTTCTTACGTTACTTACGTTTATACCTATAAAATCACCTGAAATGTCAATTGCTGGTACAAAAAAAAAAAAAAAAAAAAAAAAAACCAGCATGTTAATTTTTTTGGTAGGCTAGAAATCGAAGAGCCAGAACATTTGCGCGTGCGCTGACGGAATGTTTGAACAAGAGAGAAAAACGCAGTACCTACAGACACCGGAGCTGGAGCGTCGTACCAAACGAGTCATCCCGGGATTTCGGCCCGTGCGATCGCTTTTGGACGCAGTTGGCCCTTCGCTGCTTTCTGCTACCGACCTTGCCTCCCGGTACGGCATTGAGGGAAAGATATGTCGGCCCCTAAACCATATGTGACAAATCCCACGCCTACTCACAGCTCCAAACCGCCCTTATCAATATAGCGTAAGAATTAGATAGCTTATATATTCAAGAGAAAAGGCATTTTATCTGTCATAAGGTAAGCACTGGAGTTGCAGATTACAAAGTGTGCGCATGCGCCCTTATCCTTTAAGGTATCATACATACAGTCATAAGTTTTTTCCGAATAACTACAGGAGCTAATATCTTCGAGACATAACATTTTCAGCTAAAATACATAGCATATACAGATACCTACTAAATACATAATATTTAAAGATATATTCATCAAAAAGAAAAGCCGCTGTACAAAATGCCGCCCTGGATTCTCTTTTAAAACCAGTAAACTCGAAACTCACTGTGTTGAGCATGCGCGGCGCTTACTTAGCGACCAAATCCACACCTGATGCTTCATTTTGTGTGGGCTCACTGAATTAACAACAGCGGAATTACCTTAAAGGAATGCGCGAGACATAGCGGGCCCAAGTCACAGTCAGCAAACATAGGGACATGCGTTTTAAAAGTCCCGTCCAAAGTAGTGGACGGCGGTTGCATTAAAGTGAGTTTCGACCCTTTGAAAGCAGGGACGCACTGTCTCCACTACGCCCTCAATAATGTAATGCATTATTCATTACTACCAAAATTATTTATAAGAGGTAACCATCCTCTGTTCATCACTATCACCCACAAATTAGTTGTCACCTACATCGCTTTTGAACTTCTCATAATTTTGTACTGTGTAGTATTATTCATTTCCATGCTGTAATTGCAGTTAATCGGCGAAGTCTTGGAATAGGAAATTAACTTAGAGCGATTGCTTTAGGCCTCTCTTTACCTATTTGTTAGTTTATCTCTACATGTTCCGGAGGAACAATATCAAAGAGCAAAAATGGTTTATTTCTACGCATAGTTAACATATGGAGATGGTTATGAAGCTCGACAGGTTTCTTTGTTTTATGTTTTTTGTTCGCGGTTTTGGTCTTGACCATGCACAAACCACACCCTTTTTTGAAAAGACAGCCAATCGAAAGTTTCGATTAATTTATTCAGAACTCATTTGGTGCATAATTGTCACGGTCAATTTAACACGAAGGGTGATGTCGCAGTTCTCACTTTGAAGTTTCCGGAGTATCATAACCAGACCATATGAACTGTGGTCTAACGTTAGCCTTTTGCTGCATAACTGGACAAATGTATTTATAATTAGACTCTAATTATTAGGGATTTTCGTAACCCAAGCCTCCGGGCCGTGTTGATCTTTGATGATCCATACTTTTGCGATAACGTTAACACTGCTTCGCTGATTGGGCGAAACAAAAGAAAAAGGCAAGATAAGGGAAAGACCGTAAAATGCTTCTTAAAGGGGAACTGCTAAGGTAGTTTTTTAAAGTGTTTTTTTTTTTTTGGATAAAACTGGGTTAAACTTAAAAGTAGTACCTAATCTCAAATACTAGTAAATTTCTTGATCTCAAACAAATTTTAGCAGTGAATGATCAATCCGTATTAAAGTTTTAACTAAATCGATTTGACTGAGCTTGTCAATGATTACATTGACCACTTTGTTCATATTTCAACCATTTTTACCCTCTCCATCCTTGCTGTCCAGAGCTTCGTTGCGATCCGTAAGCATTTTGCGAGACCCTCATCTTCTCTAAAGCCTGCGACTGCCATTTCCTCCAAGTCTTCCACCATCTGTAATTTCTTAAAATCCTATGGACTTTTCATTTGACTGATCGTCACCATCTGTCAACAGTTTGACCCACCCTAACCACCTTTCATACTCTCGATGAATTTTGAATAAAATTTGGTTTGATTTACCAATCTTTCAGGAAAGATCATACATAACAATGATTGATTTATTTTTGCACCGGAGATAAACAATTCCAAGAAGAATGATATCTATTCCAAACATCAAATGCCCTTAAACAAGAAAGATTTGTTACGATAATGATTAGAACAATCGAATACAAGAGACGCAAAAATGCATGTGATTTCACGGTAATCCTTGAGTTAAACAAAAACGAATTGTAAAAACGAAATTGTAACGGCCGACATATGACACGCAAAAAGCGACTTTAATTAAACGGTGGTACCCCACATCCACGGCCCCCGTTTACAGAAAGCAAGTTTCTTACATTTTTCTTACTAAATCAGGCGGGTGAAAAGGCTGTGTTTGTCATCGACAGCTAAAGTAGTTTTGCATTCGATAACTTCTTGTCACGGTTATCGACAACTTAAAAGTTGTCCATAACAACTTGCCTCATCTGTGGAGGTCCTTAAATGCCAAAATTCTATTGACACCTGGCGAACAGGCCCGGGTTGCTCAAAACATGGCTGGCGCTAACCAGCATTAAATACCACGCAAACCTATAGGTCTTAAAGAAATGGTAATTGCCGAGGCTAGGAATGCGTTTGAATAACTAGAACTACTTGCAGAATAAGACATCACGTCTCGAGTATCACATTCGACGCACGTATAGAAAGTGTAAAAATTGTTATTTTATTTTTACACTTTCTATACGTGCGTCGAATGTGATACTCGAGACGTGATGTCTTATTCTGCCAAAAGTTCTAGTTAAACCTATAGGTCTTGATACGTTTTGACCAACGGTTAGCGCTAACCAGGCTTCGAGCAACCGTGGCGGCCCCTATATAGCCGTATTCGTGAGAGCCGCACCATGGACACGAGCTCGGTGACCCCCCCCCCCCCCCCCCATTTTTATTACTTTTTATCATCTCCTAAACATGTTACAACAGTGTGCAAAGTTTCATCGGAAATCTATGACAACTTCTATTTCTAGGGAATAACTTAAGGTCCAAAGTGGGTAAAAGATAAATTATTTATTGCTTTACAGAAATCACCGAGCATCACATCAATAAATAAATTCATAAATATGCGACGTATCAAATGAATAGGACATGAAGATGTTTTGTTAAAGAAGGAAACCACACTGTCCGGACATTCAAAATGTCGACAACAAATTTTACAGGACACATCCAAAAATTAGAGGGCATTTTCTGCTCTGCAGAATTATCTGAAAGCATACACATCCCGCTAATATGTCTTTCAGCCGTCAACATTATTTTTGCCCTGACTGCAACAATGGGAAATACTCTAATCGTCATTGCCCTTCAGAGAGAAACATCGTTACATCCGCCTTCCAAAGTTTTGCTTCGAAACCTGGCGGTAACGGATCTCTGTGTTGGTATCCTTTCACAACCATTTCAAATTGCTTTCTTCCTGACTTTGTTGTATAAATTGCACCAAATGTGTCGCTACACTCATGCAGCGAGTCGGACTGCAAGCACCATTCTGTGTGGAGTATCAATGTTGACAACAACCGCCGTCAGTGTGGACAGACTTCTTGCTCTGTTGTTAAGACTCAGGTACAGACAAGTTGTAACTCTCAAACGAATATATGGAGCTGTGATCGCGTTTTGGGCTTTATCAATCTTCACGGCAGCCACTTCGCATTGGAACAACGATGTATGGCTTGTTTTGGTGATTTCTTCAACGTCATTGTGCCTTGTGACATCCATTTGCTGTTACTCGAAGATTTTCCTCACCCTGCGCCGTTATCAAAATCAAGTTCGAGACAACACCCAGGAACAAGCGAATCAAATCTTTCCACCGAGTATAATGAAACGGTACAGACAGACAGTGTACAGTGGAATGTGCGTACAGTTGGCATTAGTTTCGTGTTATTTGCCTTTTTTGTTGGTGTGGCCATTCAAATATCGAGAGAATGTGATTCGAATAAGACAGCCGACAGCTTTTTATCTCGCGGTGGAAAGCACAGTGACTTTGCTTTATTTTAATTCATCTCTAAACCCCATTCTTTACTGCTGGAAGATCAAAGAAGTGAGACAAGCCATGAAGGACAACTTAAGGCAGTTGTTTCGTTCTTCAAACCAACAGTTACGAAAAGACACAGAGAATAATACAGACTCGGCGGAACGTCGGTGAAACACTTAAGTGCGTGGGTGAAATTTACACCTTCAAAGAGTGGGGTAGTTAAGCACCTTGGCGCTCGATAAACTGAGCTTCGGAAGATGACAACCCTACAATTCATCGGCGCCATAGACGAGTTTGCGGAAACACAAGCACTCATCCATATCCCCCGACAGAAACGCTTGCTACGCAGGC
>OX421455.1:27463851-27466351 GCA_949126865.1 Montipora capitata | reverse complement strand
GTCCTGGCTCGAATCCTGGCTTTGATGTTAGTTTATCTCCCGAAAATGACAACGAAAGTGAAGACTTTTGATAACGGTTTCAAAAGTGTATTTATGTAAGGTAAAAAAAAAAAACAGCAGTAGACTAGCAACCTTTGTGGCATGATCAGGGTGCTGAAGCAAGAATCCCCCTACAAGAAGGGGTTCCTCTCCACTAACTGAAACCAAAATCTCTAGTAAAGTGGGTAAGTGGAGGAAAAAATTGTGCGTGTGGATGGTGAGTTGGGGGAAAATCATAGTAAAAATTAGGGCTAGTCTGTTAAATGAGGAAGAGAAATTTACAAAGTAAATTCTCAACCTCACAGTGGGGTTAGTAAGCAGAGCAAACTCTGTGTGAAAATAAAACTTTAATGCCAAAACCAGCCTGAGATACAACAAAGCGAAATAAACAATAAAATTGGGAAAAGAAAAGAAATAAAATAAAGTAGAATAAGATAAATTTAAAATAAAAAAATTTAAAAATATATATATAAATTCAAAAAGCTAACGAAAATAAAAGACTGAAATACTTAGAAAGAAAATCAAAATTGATCTGGAAAAGATATATATGTATATTTTCAGAAAATAGTTACTTGTGAACTATTCATTCTTTGAAATACAAATATGTCTATCCGAATAGAAAAGGTGTACTAGCGAAATGATTCTTAAAAAGATGAGAAAACTTAATAAGATTCATTCTGATTTTTCGTTCTCTTTTGTCCATTTAGATATAGGCATTCGTTGTGATGAAGTCCTTTGGAGTTCATGTTGTTGCAGAACGTTTCGGCGGTAATGTAGACGGGTAAAAACCGTAAATGGGTGAGAATGTTTTGGAAACAAGGCGCCCGCTGCTATGTTTTAGTGAATTAAATTGTAAAAAAAATGGGGGACTTGGAGTAGCACGTTAGTGTGTAATTAATTAATTAAGCATAGCACTTTACATTTGGATCGTTAGGACTGGGCATAGGAGCATTTTATCAATGACAAAACAATATTGTCATAACAAGAAAAGGAAGTTCTTAGTTAAGCTAATTAAGCGTGGTTGGCGCGAGCCTTATAAAATATTTATTCGACCCTTGTATCATCAACGTCATAACTTTTTGAAAATGTCAAACATGAATGCAATGACCACCTGCTAAATTTTGCGACCACAACGAGATCCCTGTTCTTGAAGTCCGGATGGGTCACAAAAAGAATTCAAAATGCATTAAATCGGGTACTGTCTATTCCTGTTAGGACAGGTCTCTTTTCTTTTTGCGTTCACTGGGCTGATGAGTTTCGACTCTTTGATAGCAGGGAAGCACTGTCTCCACTACGCCCTCAATAATGTAATGCGTTGTTCATTACTACCAAAATTATTTATAAGAGGTTACCATCCTCTGTTCATCACTATCACCCACAAATTAGTTGTCACCTAGTACATCGCTTTTGAACTTCTCATAATTATGTATTGTGTAGTATTATTCATTTCCATGGGAATAGGAACTTAACTTAGAGCGATCGCTTTAGGCCTCTTTTTACATATTTGTTAGTTGATCTATACATATTTCGGAGGGACAAAATCAAAGAGCACAAATGATCTAAGTCAGTACGCATAGTTGATACGTTGAAATGGTCATGAAGCTCGACAAGTTTCTTTGTTTTATGTTTTAATTTGCTTTTTTGGCCCTGACCATGCACAAACTACACCCTTTTTTGAAAAGACAGCCAATCCGAAGTTTCGATTCATTTATTTTTAGAACTCAGTTGTGAACCAAGAACAAAAGATGGTCCATAATTGTCATGGTCAATTTAACACGAGGGGTGATGTCGCTGTTCTCACTTTTGAAGTTTCCAGAGTTTCATAACCAGACTATATGAACTGTGGTCTACGTTAGCCTTTTGCTGTATAACTGGACAATTGTATTTATAATTAGAGTAACAAAATGAATTCTAATTAATAGGTCTGTTCCTAACCCAAGCCTCCGGGCCGTGTAGATCTTTGATGATCCATACTTTGTCGATAACACTGCCTTCCTGATGGGAAGAAACAAAAGAAAAAGCCAAGATAAGGGAAAAACTGTAAAATGCTACTTAGAGGGGAACTGCGGACGTAGCTTTCTTAAGTCAGTGTTTTTTTTTTCGGATAAAAGTGGGTTAAACGTAAAAGTAACACTTAATCTCAAATACTAGTAAATCTCTTGATCTCAAACAAATTTTAGCAGAATGATCAATCCGTATTAAAGTTTTAACTTTAAAGATGAACTCAACTTTTTTTTTCATATTTCAACTATTTTAATCCTCTCCATGCTTGATGTCGACTGCTTAATTCGTCACGATCCTTAAGCATTTTGCGAAGACCCTCATCTTCTCTCAAGCCTTCGACTGCCATTTCTTCCAAGTCTTCGACCATCTGTCATTTCTTAAAATCCTATGGACTTTTCATTTGACGGATCGTCACCATCTGTCAACATTTTGAGCCACCCCAACCACCTTTAATGCT
>OX421455.1:27426351-27456351 GCA_949126865.1 Montipora capitata | reverse complement strand
CAAGAGCTCCAGACTTCACAGAAGCAAAAGGTTCCCTTTCAAATCGGCAGTCAATTATCCAGGTATGTCATTTCATAATAAACGGCTTCTAAGTTCAGTTCGTAAAAATTACGGCGGGTGCTTTTCATTAGGAAACCCATACTTTTGGACGCGCACATTGATAGAATGGCAGCTTTTCATTGACGCCAAGCTTAATCCATCAAAGAATTCCTATTTTCTCCTGAACGAGTTCGGTGACCCCCATTTTATATTTTATATTTTTGCTGAGAATGGTGTTATCATGGAGTAGTAAAAAAAAATCATAAAATTGTACGGAAGGAGTCATTACGAGTCCAACAGCCCACACTCAAGTTAAATCTGTTTTGAAGTGTTAAGTTCTCAAAAAGACATTGAAATACATTTTTCAGGTATGCAAGTGAATAAACCATGGAATGACACCAGGGTCTGTGTCATATCATGGATTACATTTATAAAACCGACCTAAATTTGTCAGTCCAAAATTTCTCAGTCCAACATCATGGATGCGCCACAATAGTCGAAGTGGTTTAAATTGCCAGTCAGGACGAACCTCCTTACAACCTCCAATTTCATTGGATCCCTTTAAAACGCAGCTCTATTGTTTTTAGGGTCAGGATCAATCGTTTCTTTTGTATCGTTCTTTGTGTCCATTGTTTTCTGAACCAGTCCCGAGAGTTGTTCCAAGAGCTGCGTGCCGGTCCCCACATAGCCGTATTCGTCAGCGTCGTACCATGAACACGAGCCTGGTGACCCCCCATTTTTATTACCGGTACATTTTTATCATCTCCTAATACATACTACAACAATGTGCAAAATTTCAATGACAAGTTGTATTTCAAGGAAATAACTTAACGTCCAATGTGGGTAAAAGATAAATTATTTATTGTTTTAATGAAATCACCGAGCATCACATCCATAAATAAATTCATAAATATGCAACGTATAAAATGACTAGGACGGGAAGATGTTTTTTGAAAGAAGGAAACCACACTGCCTGGAGATTCAAAATGTCAACAACAAATTTTACAGTAGATAGCAAAACAATGGAGGACTTTTTCTGCTCTACAGAATTATCTGAAAGGATACACATCCCGCTAATATGTCTTTCAGTAGTCAACATTATTTTTGCCCTTACTGCGACGATGGGAAATACTCTAATCGTCGTTGCCCTTCAGAGAGAAACATCCTTACATCCGCCTTCCAACGTTTTGCTTCGAAACCAGCTGGCGGTAACGGATCTCTGTGTTGGTATCATTTCACAACCACTTCAAATTGCTCTCTTCCTGACGTTGTTGTATAAATCGCACCAAAAGTGTCGCTACACCAATGCCGTGGTTGGGACTGCAAGCACCATTCTGTGTGGAGTATCAATGTTGACAACAACCGCCGTCAGTGTGGACAGACTTCTTGCGCTGTTGTTAAGACTCAGGTACAGACAAGTTGTAACCCTCAATCGAATATATGGAGCTGTGATCTTGTTTTGGGCTGGCTCAATCCTCGCGGCAGCCATTTGGCATTGGGACCAGACTGTATGGCTTGTTTTGGTGATTTCTTCAACTTCATTGTGCCTTGTGACATCCATTTTCTGTTACTCGAAGATTTTCCTCACCCTGCGTCGTTATCGAAATCAAGTTCAAGACAACACCCAGGAACAAGCGAATCAAACATTTCCACTGAGTATAATGAAACGATACAGAAAGACAGTGTACAGTGGAATGTGCGTACAGTTGGTATTTGTTTCGTGTTATTTGCCTTTTTTGTTGGTGTCGCCATTCAAATATCGAGAGAATGTGATGCGAAGAAGACAGTTTGCAGCTTTTTATGTCGCAATGGAAAGCACACTGACTTTGCTTTATTTTAATTCATCTCTAAACCCCATTCTTTACTGATGGAAGATCAAAGAAGTGAGACAAGCCGTGAAGGACAACTTGAGGCAGTTGTTTTTTTCTTTAAACCTACAGTTAGGAAACGACGCTGAGAATAATACAGCCTGGGGGAAATTTCGGTGAAACACTCTTTCTAGTCACGCACTCGTGCTATCGATCTAAATAGATCGATTTTCTGAAAATGTCGTAGAATCGTTGCGTTACTCCTGATTTACGTCAAATTAAGAACAATGAAAGTTTATACAAGTAGGCAATCAAAAACCGCTGATTGGCTAAGGTTGCCTTTCAAGGACGCGTGCGCAAGACGATAACCACTGACTTATTGTTCACTGGCGAAAAACATGGCTGCCATCGCGTGTTTATCCGATCTCCGTCGATAAGAAAAAGACCTTTTTCAGGCCAGTAAAACGGACGAATGTTCTTTTTAGTTGTGGGCCACCGTACTTTTTAGCCAACAGTGCTACGAGGGTAATTTCTTTAACAATTTCAAGGTCAACGCGAGTCCAGGTTGCTGTGACAGTGTTTGAGTGGAAATTTGTTTGTGGAGCTTACCGGCTAATGGTACCATCTTGATTTCAATTCATACGTTTCTTTTAAAAAGTGGAGCAAAAAATATATCACTAAATTTCCAAATGCTTTCTCTTTCGACTAAATATTTGCACACTGTTTCCGCGGGGGCCCGCATCTAGCAGAAAATGTTAAGATTTTTGCATTTTTCTTCAAAATTAAGTTGTTAAAATGGCCATTCAAGTGGTCCATGGAGGCAAATTTATTAAGACGGAGGAAAAAAAAGAAATGCATGACGTCCCTGAAAAGTTAGAAATGTATTTCAGTCGTTCTAAGATAAATTTTAAAGTGAATTTAGCACCAATGTCATACATAACATGCCATATAAGCACCTCATATTGGGTACACTAGAAGGAAACCTGTTAGTTGCAATTATATTTTGCTGTAGTCATTTCAAGCAAATGCCAATCGTTTGCTTCCCTCCAAATTATAGAAATAAACATAGATTAGGTTAACTCTGAATAGCCAAAACAACAATAAAGGTATTCCAAGTTGAAAATTTGATTCAGAAACCCAGCTCACTAGCAGGGGGGATTTTACTGTAACAAAATATTACTACAGCTAATAATACACTTTCAACACATTGTAGTGGGTTAATGTGACAACAAAAATAATTAATCAAGAATTGGTTTTATCTTCCAGCAATAAAACAGCAGGAGGATATAAAATTAGGTATCTTCAAAGTTTAGAAAACTTGTTGAAGGTGATTCAGTGCTATTATCCAAAACAAATTTCATGCTGGCCTACTAAATACTTCCAGTGCAATAGATTATTTAACCTCTCTTTGTGGACTCTGGTTGCAACACAGTGGTTTAAATAATTTAAATCCCCTTCCATTAGATTTAACTTTTAAAAAACTCCATAACTTCATATTTATGTAATACTTGTTCAAAGTCATCGAGCAAACGCATACAAAGCTACATTTGAAAGGGGCGTAATCCCATGTTGGAGTTTTCTGGAGAAGGCTTTCACAGAAATAACTGCTGTTACCTTTCCATATGGAAAAAATATTTCAACATTAGGTGCAATGAATTTGTAGCAATTGCTTTAAAGAATACTAATCATTCCTACCATTTCCAAGGATGAATAAATTAAAGTTGAATGCAGTAAGTGTAAGAAGTAAAAAAAAGTGGCATATTTTTTCAAACTGTAATCTATTTCAGATTCTTGATTTAGTCCCTGGATAGTATTAAACAATGGTGGTAAAGTAAACAAACTGCCCCAAGGGGGGCTCCCTTACGAAAATGACAGGGGTTCTTTTTGTTCCTTTTTGGAGAAAAAAATGTGGATTTGTACTGCCTATGATGCTGAGACCAAACAGCTGGCGGAGTTGCTGCAGTACATTTAAGGCTATCAATCTGAAAAATGACTGGAACTGTAAGACAATTTGGTACACGAGCAAATAACTTTTACTTATGAATAATTCATAAGTGAAAGTTATTTGCCAGTCATTTGTCACTTTAGAACTGGTTCCTCTAAGGGGTCAGATTTCTTTAGCCTACGTCCACAAAACAAGGTTCTGTTACCTTTAAGGGTTGTTTAAAAAAAAAATCCAATAAGTGGCCTGCCATTTTTATAGGGAAAACCCCTCCTGAGCAGAGCAAACTGCATCCTCATGTTTGGATTCCCATTGATTTAATGATATAGGTTCTACAATATATACTCAAATACCATTATAGTCTTTATAGTTTACTCCTCGAGCCACCAGCTTCAACTTTGATACTTTGTTCTAAAAGCCAAAGCAACGCAAAGCAAAGCATGGTGGAGGTGATGATTAATCACTTGTTTTGGCTCAAATGAAGAAAAAGAAAGTCAAACTAACAATAGCACTTTAACCCTTTCACCCCTAAACCGGCCATACTTAGCATTTTACTCTGTCTAACACCAGACGATTTTACTTGTCAATGGGGAATCCCCAGGAGTCAATGGGTCTATCACTCACTAAAAAATGTCCCAATAAAATATTATGTTCCACTAACGACCAAAACTGTACTAATAATTTGAATTACAGCTAAGGTCTGTCAAATTTCCATCTGAGTTACCTGACAGCTCTTACAGTACTTCTCAACATAAAGAAAATAAATTATGTGGACTTAAACATTCCCAAATAGAAATGTTGTATATTCCAAATATTGTTACGTAAACTCTTCAAGATTTACCTGCTTCAGGAACTTCAAATCAACGAATATTTGGAATAATTTTCCTGGACTCCTGCAAACTATGTGCACTTTTTAATGGTTTGCCCTTTAAAAGTAACACTCAGAAATAATAATGCAAATGCAACTGAGGCTGTTTTGCCTTATCTACAAGACAAGACAACAATATCCTTTATTCAAACACAATCAATATTAAAGCAATAATACATGTTTGTGGGGTCATGTGCTAACTATAATAAAGATACACTACCGGAAATAAAAGCTTAAAAGTAACTAGTATGTGACAGACATAGGATATCTACACATAAGGGATAAGAAAAATAAATCAATTGCTATCCAAAGATCTTATTGCAAAATGCACCAAAAGGTAACGGTTGTTTGACAAGTTCCTTGTGCAAAATGGTAGAGCATGTTTGAAGTCCATCAGGACCAAGATGAGACGTTATGATAAAAACTCTAAACATATTTTTTACCAAAATTATTTTACTGCCATCAAACCCAATGAGACCTTATGCATGGGACACTGTTTCTAGCTGCAGCTCCAAATCACATAATATATTAATAAATTTTGCCATCTAAGAAAAGAACAAACATGTGGGGTGTAACCAAAAAAAGTCCAAGGCAATACTGCTTCCTTTCAGCTTTTTCAGGAAAAACTATCCACTGTCAACCATACTTGACTCAAAATTAATGCTTCCAGAAAACAACACTGAGTCTAAAAAAACAAAGATTTGCAAAACAGTCACGAACCTGAATCTATAGAGATCTATATACATCTGTACCTACACTTCTGTTCTTCCAAACATTATTTTAACTAACATAGATTTTGATTTTGATTTTAAATTCAAATTAATTGCAAATCCATAACTTGGTAACTACTTGAACGAAAGGATCGTTGAGTTGTGACTGCTAAAAAGTACAATAACTTAGACATTCACCAGAAAAGGGAATATAAATGACCTTAAAATCGAACTTAAGACGAATCCAGTTTATTTTCACATCAAAAGAGAGCAGCGTACAAAGATAAATGGACGATATTAAAGCATTTCTTAACGTGAAATTACAATCATTTTGGAGCTATAACGCTAGACGAAGGCTAAGCGGAAAAACAAAATTGTAAATGATTACTCACAAATTAGTTTGCGAAGTCATATTTTGCACACGATCCGACTTAGTCTCGTCACTCTCGCCATTACATGAACTTCATGCAGTCGCTCCTTTCGGTTTAAATACACAACAACACCTTTAGGAAGTGTTTTCTCAAGACCATTGGAACGAAAAAAAAGTCATTTTTGATATTTTCTTGTGGAAAAAACAACGTAAACGTAGTCCACATCTCAAGCTTAACAAACCATGGGCAGCTTTAACAAACGAGAAAAACAGAGTCCGGTTCATCTTCCACTAGCAGCGAACATTTACAAGAGAAGGAACCAGATAAGGGACAATATCTTTTGGATAACAACCGCCGATCTCTCTAAACTTCGTACAGAGGTAAACTAGAAATGTCGAAGGCGCAACTCAACCGATTATTAAAATTTGAACAAATGTACGAGCGGCCTGGTGAGAGGTTAAAGTACGTGGGGAAATCTCATTTGTCGTCCGCCATATTGAAACATTGATGGCGGGAAATAAGAAAGCATACTTGGTTTTTGAGACCTCTCGCCGAAATCAGTAAAGAGCTGCACCGGTGACTGCTGACCAAAACGGCTCACTAGTTTCCAGTCTGTTCTCTACTGTGTTATCCAAGATCGCGCAGGATAACGACTTTAAATAAAGCGTCGTCCAATTAAAAACGAAAAAGCCAGCAAGATTCAGAGCGGCTCATCCTGTTAACCCTCACTAAAATGTGGAAAGATACCGGCCTTTATTAACAGGATTTTAATCCTGTAGCCTGCGTAGCATGGCGGTTTTGATTGCTAAGTAATAAAGGCGGGCGAGGGCAGAAAAACCGCGAGGAGATAACCGCCATGCTACGCAGCCTATTAATCCTGTAAAACTGTTGACTTGGAGGGGAGTATACTCTACTCTTAACCCTTTCAGCCCCGTGGGGTTCCCCATTGACGAGTAAAATCGTCTGGCGTTAGACAGAGTAAAATCTATAAGTGGCACTATTGGGAGTTATAGGGTTAATGGGGACATAGTTTTGTGAGTGAATCCAGCTGTTGTTAACCCTTTCAGCCCCGTGGGTTTCCCCATTGACGAGTAAAATCGTCTGGCGTTAGACAGAGTAAAATCTATAAGTGGCACCATTGGGAGTTATAGGGTTAATGGGGACATAGTTTTTGAGTGAATCCAGCTGTTGTTAACCCTTTCAGCCCCGTGGGGTTCCCCATTGACGAGTAAAATCGTCTGGCGTTAGACAGAGTAAAATCTATAAGTGGCAGTATTGGGAGTTAAAGGGCTAATGGGGACATAGGTTTTGAGTGAATCCAGCTGTTGTTAACCCTTTCAGCCCCGTGGGGTTCCCCATTGACGAGTAAAATCGTCTAGCGTTAGACAGAGTAAAATCTATAAGTGGCACTATTTGGAGTTAAAGGGTTAATGGGGACATAGTTTTTGAGTGAATCCAGCTGTTGTTAACCCTTTCAGCCCCGTGGGGTTCCCCATTGACGAGTAAAATCGTCTGGCGTTAGACAGAGTAAAATCTATAAGTGGCACTATTTTTAGTTAAAGGGTTATTTAGTGGAGTACTAAATAAGAGGCGTACATTTTACTGCGTTTAGTTTTACTCCACTTTTTCACTCCAACTCCTTGAAAACAAAGAATTAATCGGTGGATTTCACAAAAATAAAACAACCCCAATTCCACATCTTAGACTGGCTAAACTTAAATTTACCCTACAAAAATACATCTATAGGAGTAAAATCCTCTTCTACTTTTTTTCTCAGAAAGTAGAATTAGTAAGTGGGGTAGACTTTACTCAGTATCCCGATAAATAGGAGTAAAATTGACACTCAAGTTAAATCTGTTTTGAAGTGTTAAGTACTCAAAAAGACATTGAAATACATTTTTCAGGTATGCAAGTGAATAAACCATGGAATGACACCAGGGTCTGTGTCATATCATGGATTACATTTATAAAACCGACCTAAATTTGTCAGTCCAAAATTTCTCAGTCCAACATCATGGATGCGCCACAATAGTCGAAGTGGTTTAAATTGCCTTTCAGGACGAAGCTCCTTACAACCTCTAATTTCACTGGATCCTTTTAAAACGCAGCTCTATTGTTTTTAGGGTCAGGATCAATCGTTTCTTTTGTATCGTTCTTTGTGTCCATTGTTTTCTGAACCAGTCCCGAGAGTTGTTCCAAGAGCTGCGTGCCGGTCCCCACATAGCCGTATTCGTCAGCGTCGTACCATGAACACGAGCCTGGTGACCCCCCATTTTTATTACATTTTTATCATCTCCTAATACATACTACAACAATGTGCAAAATTTCAATGACAAGTTGTATTTCAAGGAAATAACTTAACGTCCAATGTGGGTAAAAGATAAATTATTTATTGTTTTAATGAAATCACCGAGCATCACATCCATAAATAAATTCATAAATATGCAACGTATAAAATGACTAGGACGGGAAGATGTTTTTTGAAAGAAGGAAACCACACTGCCTGGAGATTCAAAATGTCAACAACAAATTTTACAGTAGATAGCAAAACAATGGAGGACTTTTTCTGCTCTACAGAATTATCTGAAAGGATACACATCCCGCTAATATGTCTTTCAGTAGTCAACATTATTTTTGCCCTTACTGCGACGATGGGAAATACTCTAATCGTCGTTGCACTTCAGAGAGAAACATCCTTACATCCGCCTTCCAAAGTTTTGCTTCGAAACCTGGCGGTAACGGATCTCTGTGTTGGTATCATTTCACAACCACTTCAAATTGCTCTCTTCCTGACGTTGTTGTATAAATCGCACCAAAAGTGTCGCTACACCAATGCCGTGGTTGGGACTGCAAGCACCATTCTGTGTGGAGTATCAATGTTGACAACAACCGCCGTCAGTGTGGACAGACTTCTTGCGCTGTTGTTAAGACTCAGGTACAGACAAGTTGTAACCCTCAATCGAATATATGGAGCTGTGATCTTGTTTTGGGCTGGCTCAATCCTCGCGGCAGCCATTTGGCATTGGGACCAGACTGTATGGCTTGTTTTGGTGATTTCTTCAACTTCATTGTGCCTTGTGACATCCATTTTCTGTTACTCGAAGATTTTCCTCACCCTGCGTCGTTATCGAAATCAAGTTCAAGACAACGCCCAAGAACAAGCGAATCAAACATTTCCACTGAGTATAATGAAACGATACAGAAAGACAGTGTACAGTGGAATGTGCGTACAGTTGGCATTAGTTTCGTGTTATTTGCCTTTTTTGTTGGTGTCGCCATTCAAATATCGAGAGAATGTGATGCGAAGAAGACAGTCGGCAGCTTTTTATGTCGCAATGGAAAGCACACTGACTTTGCTTTATTTTAATTCATCTCTAAACCCCATTCTTTACTGCTGGAAGATCAAAGAAGTGAGACAAGCCGTGAAGGACAACTTGAGGCAGTTGTTTTTTTCTTTAAACCTACAGTTAGGAAACGACACTGAGAATAATACAGCCTCTGGGGAATGTCGGTGAAACACTTAAGTGCGTGGGTCAAATTTACATCCTCAAAGATTGGGGAATTTAAGCATCCTGGCGCTCGATAAACGGAGGTTCGGAAGATGACAACCCTACAATTCATCAGCGCCATAGAAGAGTTTGCAGAAACACAAGCACTCATCCATGTCCCCCGACAGAAACGCTTGCTCCGCAGGCTAATCATTATCTATGCGGATAGTGCTGTAAAATCATAACAGAACATCTCAAAATCATAACATTGTATGTTATGGGATAGGCCCCGCGGAGTTACAGAACATGCTCCATCTTCCATATAATTTTAGCAACAACCGCAAGATAGAGTCTATTTATCTAACGAACTCTCTCCTCGGACCCGTCCAGCATAGAGTTTCCACCTATCCCGGTTTCCGAAAATTGTTTTCGTCTCAGCGTTGGTTTTTTTTTCCCGTTTTACATTCAAAAGAATGTTGACTCTTCTACTTCCCTTGAATCCTCTTCCCGACAAAACGTTTCTTTCAAGTAACCCTTCTTTACTCTTGCCTTACATTTAACAATTATTCGCTGAAGGCGAAGTAATTATCGGTGAATATTCACCGAGACGAAGTCGAGGTGAATATTCACCGATAATCACTGAGCCTGAGGCGAATAATTGTATTAGTATAAATACAAAGCTTAAGGTGATTATTTCAAAAAAGAGAAAAAAAAAAACATTTCAACGCGAAATAATCTTCACTTACAGTGGCAAAACGACTACTGGCAGCCATTTTGTCCGTCGAGGTGATTATCGGCTGATAATCCGAGATAGCGAGCCAATGAGAGCGCGCGATTTTGTATAATCACCTGTGTATTTATACTAATGTCTAATACTAGCTTTCTCCAACTTTCAACAGTTTATGAGCGCATTAAAATTGAAATATTTCCTCTGTGATGGTAGTCGTTCCGAGCTGGTCAACTGATAACACTCCATAACACTTTATTAGCGTGGTCGGTACTAGCTTACAGGCATGCCACGAACTAACGAAGATAAACTGAAATAAAAAAAATAAAACTTTATTGTAAATGTGTCACGAAATACACGAACTCAACACTTTAAATGAATTAGTTACAATATTATCTAACCAAGAGTATAAGAAAAAAATTATAAGGGAATACAAATTATCAGGCTATGAGCTTTATAATCATATTCTTTTTTCGTCAGTAAATTAACTTCATTATCGTCGGACAAGTTGCTTGAAATTAAGGGGGGGTTCGATTTACCGTATTCCAGAATAGGACCACATGGAATGGAAGTTAGGAATCCTTCGTTTTTTTCGTAAATTTGCATAACAATTGTCAAACACCTGCTAAAATGCTATTTTAAACATATCTTTATTATCCTTGTTGCTTCAAAACGCCAGACATACCGTTTTAAATCATCACTCTACGTATTTCTATTCCGGAATAGGGTCAATCTAACGCAACCTAAATATTGGAGAAATGAAGGACTTGACTTAAAAACACCAGGGAGTACTTTGTCAAGAGAAACGAAGATGTCATTAGGACCGTTTATACGAGAGAAAATAAGCCGCGGCTTACTCTGGCCGCGGCTTACATAAGACGCGAACAGCCCGTATGAATGGTACTGTTGCGGCGACATTCTTCACGAATGAACTCTTTTGTTTTTGGAACATTATTTTTTGTGTGTCACGCTTGAATGTCGTTTTCATTATTATTCTGTTAGTTTTTCCTGCATAACTTTGTCTATTGTTCCTTAGTTCATTAGTATAAATTCGCGTCTTTGCTTTTTATTCATGCTCGTTTGTGCTTTGGAGGATACAGTTTTAGGTTTTGCGTTATTTTTCCTACATCGCTTCGTTTGTCCGTTTTAAAGGCCATATAACGTTTGTAAGTATTATTTTTTGGCTCGTCTTTTCTGCTTATTTTGTTACTTCTATATTCTTGTGTTTTGGTTCGTCCTTTTGTTGTAGTAACTTGTATTTTCCTTGTTTATTTCTCTAGCAATCGTATCGATTATTGCTTTCGCACCGTTTATCGCAACGTTCACCGCATCGCCAATTCTCTTTAAACTAAGGATATTTGACATTAAAGAAGAATTTTAGTACGCGTTGGAGCAATGGTTTTTGGCCCCTTCATTCGTTGAAACGTTAGATTTGATTATAATGGTAGTCGGGAGCCGTTACGGACAAACTTACGAGGACGAGCATCAGTCGAAGGAGATTATTGCTGGTACAGTTCAAAGTGCGAGGCCAGAGCGACGCTTAGAGAAAGGATCGGCCTATGTCACTCGACTTCGATGGATGGATTGTTATTCGCTGCAACGAAAGGTTAAACAGCAAATTGAGCGAATTACTGAGAAGACTGCAAATACGGACGATGTAAATTCTGTTGAAAACGAGTTGTCCGCGTTTCGCGCCACCAGCGAAGAATTGAAGAAGGTGGTCGCAGCCCTTATGGATGACCTTGAAAACGATGAAGATGTCAACGCAGCTAGTGTCTGGTACGTTGAACAAAGCACCGAGATGATTAATTTTATCGAACAAACAGAACGGTGGATTTCTTCCGCGAAGGAGAAAATAGAAAACAGCCTGGAAAGCCGATCAAATTGTTCAAATCTTACTGGCTCATCTCGCCTCACAAAAGGATCGTCGACTAAGTCATCAATTGCCTCCGGTCGGGCGAAAGAAAGAGCCAAGACTGCCGAACTCATGGCGAAATTTGCGATGTTAGAGCGTAGACAAGAATTAGAGAAAAGAGCTGAGCGTTTACACTTGGAAGAGCAGCTAGCAGTGGCCCAAGCGCGCGAAAGGGCGTATGCTGAGTTTCAAGACCGTGATTCTAGCTTTGAGAGGAAGTTGTCTGAGGCAATCATTCATCCACCGCCAACAGCTATGCAGGATCCACAGGTCAATCCGCTTCCTCGCTCGAATCCTCCGCCCGTACCTCACCCGTATCACTCGCCTGTGCAATTAGAACCAGTTGCAGCGCAATGCTCATGGCCGAACCTGTTGGCTCCAGAGTTTAAAGTGGAGCGTGGTGAAAACCAGAACATTCCCAAAGGCTTCCGAGAAGTTCTCAGCCAGCAAAACAGATTAACAGAGCTCTTGGTTGAACAGCAACAGCAGACCCTTCTGCCCACATTAACCATTTCCAAGTTCACCGGCAACCCCCTTGATTTCTTCACGTTTGTCAGGACTTTTGAGTCGCAAATTGAGAGTAAACTGAAGTCAAACGATGTCCGCCTACGTTATTTGGAGCAGTACGTGGAAGGAGAGCCGAAAGAGCTGATTAAAGGATGCCTCCACCTGAACGGACAAAATGGTTATACCGAGGCTATGAAGCTTTTGGTAGAGAAGTATGGAGATCCGTACAAAATCTCGAACGCTTACATTAAGAAGATTGAAGATTGGCCTTATGTTAAACAAGGAGATGATCAAGCGTTAGACCGCTTCGCAACGTTTCTTACTCAGTGTCGGAGTGCGATGTCCGAACTTAAGTTTCTCTCGACTCTGGATCATCCCCACAACATTCAGACTATGGTTAAAAAGCTTCCGCTGCCACTCCAAGACAGATGGCGCAGAGAAGCAAGTAAGCTCCGAGCGACGAGAAATATCACTCCCACGTTTGCTACCTTTGTGGAATTTGTCAAGACTGAGGCAGGAATTGCAATGGATCCTGTGTATTCACGAGAAGCGCTTAATCGTCAAGATACCTCGGATCGCCCTGGTCGTTTTAACAAAGGGAAAAACACTCACAAGCCGAAAATCGGAGACCGTTCACGCGCGACAACTCATGTATCCAGTCACGCGACGGCGATAACTGCCACACCCGAAGCTAAAGGGCTCGGCCTAGCCAACTCGTGTAAGATGTGTGGAAAGACTCATGACCTTGATGACTGTAAAGAGTACTTAAAGAAGACCTTGCAAGAGAGGAGAGAATTCCTCAAGGACAAAGACTTGTGCTTTGCATGTTACCAAGCTGGCCATAGGTCAAGCGGATGTGCTCAGAGGAAAACCTGTAAAACGTGCTCCAGACGTCATCCTACCGGGCTTCACGATGATAATTTCCGTCTCAATCAATTAGCAACCAAGAAACAGAATCCGTCATCAGAACAATCTACGGATGTCCTCACTGCTACCCATGTTGAAACAGAGGAGGCTGTTTGCAGCGCTGTCGGCACAGGGAACCCAATTACTGCCTTGCCTATTGTTCCTGTCAGATTAAAAGCAGCTGGGAAAGAAGTCCTTACGTATGCCATGCTCGACAGCTGTAGCACTGGTACTTTCTTACTTGAAGACATAGCTGCTTCCTTAGACGCAAAGGGTACCGATACGAAGCTAATGGTGAAGACAGTAAACGGCACTCAGTTACACGATACTAAGGCACTGAACGGTTTGATCGTTACGGACCTCAATGGTGAAAACCGCATTGATTTGCCGAAGACCTTTACTAAAGAAGACATTTCTGCGATAGACGTGGATGTGCCTGTACCTGAACTCGCCCATAAGTAGAAACATCTTGAAAGAATAGCAGACTGCATGCCTTCTCAGCTTCATGGCGCGAAAGTTGGTCTTCTCATTGGATCGAATTGTCCAAAAGCCCTTGAACCGATAGATATTGTTGCCAGTGAAAATGGTGGCCCTTATGCGATAAACACCTTTGCTGGATGGGCGATAGTAGGACCTTTGAATTTGATCAAGAAAGACCA
The DNA here is from genome assembly GCA_949126865.1 of Montipora capitata. NCBI lineage: Eukaryota > Metazoa > Cnidaria > Anthozoa > Scleractinia > Acroporidae > Montipora > Montipora capitata. The sequence continues at coordinate 27,442,411 of OX421455.1, read as the reverse complement.
TCAAACAGTTAACTGCAATAGAATAGCCGTTGTAGAGGTGGGATCAGAGAAACCCCTTGACCATCACTTCGCCGTGGAGGATAAGGTCAAAGAAATTGTCACGCCGCAAGCATTAATCAGGATGTTTGAATTGGACTTTCCTGAAAGATCTGACGAGAGAGCCCACCAGTACTCGCAAGAAGATAAGAAATTTCTTGAGATTGTGAATAAAGGCATTAAGCGTACTGATGATGGCCATTACGAAATACCTCTACCCTTCCGCTCTAAAGACGTACACCTTCCTGACAATAAGGAGCAAGTGTTCCAAAGAGCATGCTGGCTGAAGAGAAAACTGACAAGAAATAAGAAATTTCACGAAGATTACGTCAATTTCATGAATGACATCATCCGTAAGGGATTTGCCAGAAAAGTGCCACCAGATCGCCTTCCCGCCAGGTCAGGGCAAGTGTGGTACATACCCCATCACGGTGTTTACCACCCCAAAAAGCCAAACAAGATCAGAGTCGTTTTTGACTGCAGCGCACGTTATCGAGGGACATCACTGAACGACCAACTCATGCAAGGACCGGACCTGACGAGTCGCCTTGTCGGCGTGTTGACGAGATTTCGCCACCAGCCAGTCGCATTCATGGGAGACATTGATGCTATGTTTCACCAGGTTCGAGTACCCGACAATCAAAGAGATTTTCTCCGATTCTTCTGGTGGCCTGACGGTCTTCTCGATGAGGCCCCTGCAGAATACCAAATGAATGTTCATCTTTTTGGAGCAGTATCTTCCCCAAGTTGTTCCAACTTCGCTTTAAGACAAGCCGCAGATGATGCTGAGAAACATGTTGGTTCGGAAACAGCTGACGTTTTGAGGAATAACTTTTACGTGGATGACTGTCTCCGATCAGAGGATTCAGAAGAAACAGCTATTGAAAGATTACGTGGCGTTCGTTCTGCGTGTTCTCTTGGAGGATTTAACCTATCTAAGATTGTCAGCAACAGAAGAAATGTATTGATGAGCGTGCCACATGACATTCGCGCACACGATTTAAGGACTTTGGACCTAAGTTGCCACTTCCTTCCAGTTGAAAGGGCCCTTGGTGTACAGTGGGCTATTGAATCGGATACGCTAGGGTTCCGGATAATCCTTAAAGACAAGCCACTCACCCGCCGTGGTATTTTATCCACCATCTGTTCAGTGTATGACCCACTCGGAATAGCAGCGCCTTTTCTATTGAACGGAAAGAAGATTTTGCAAGACCTTTGCCGCATGAAGATAGACTGGGATGAAGAGATTGATCTCGAGTTCCGTGTACGTTGGGAAAAGTGGAGAAGCCAACTATCAGCATTAGAAGACTTCTCAATGGACCGTTGTGTCATCCCGAACGGTTTCGGTTCTGTCGTGTCAAGGCAAATCCACCATTTCTCGGACGCTAGTGCCACTGGTTATGGTCAGGTGACGTATCTACGAAGTGTAGACGACAAGGGTAACATTCATTGTGCGTTTCTGATGGGGAAGTCTCGTTTGGCACCCCTTAAGGCCATGACGATTCCGCGTTTAGAGCTTACAGCAGCAACTACCTCTGTTCAAGTAGGAGGAATGATTTCCAGAGAATTAGGCGATCCTGTTGATGGAGAGATCTACTGGACCGACAGTACCACCGTGTTGAAATACATTAGAAACGAAACGAAGCGTTTTCACGTGTTTGTGGCAAATCGAGTGCAAAGAATTCGAGATGAGACAGATCCTATCCAATGGAGGCATGTGGACTCCGAAAATAATCCGGCTGATGACGCATCACGTGGTTTGGAGGGCAATCAGATAACTAAACAACATCGATGGGTCAGAGGTCCAGATTTTTTGTGGCATCCCGAGAGTGAATGGCCTACGTTTCCCTGCGATTTAGACGCAGTCTTTGCCGATGATCCTGAAGTGAAGAAAGTTGTAACACATGCCACCGTTTCTGATGAAAAGGAGGAAATCTTGACCAGGTTCGCGCGTTTCTCAAATTGGAACCGCATGAAACGATGCGTGGCCCGGATACTTCGCCTCAAGCAGTTTTTAGCTCATGTGCAAACGCCGTTGGAAACACGCAGAGCAGGAAAATTGAGCAGCCAACCCTTAAAAGTTGAGGAATTACAACGCGCCGAGGAAATCATACTCAAATTGGTACAAGGATGTGCGTTTCCTAAAGAATCTGAAGCCCTGCGCAAGTTTCAAGGAGAAGAGCGTCAAAAGAATCGCGACCTCGTGAGAGTCAAGAAAGCGGAAATCAAGAAAACCAGTACGTTATATCGCCTTGATCCTTTTCTTGACCAGAACGGCCTGTTGCGCGTTGGGGGCAGATTCAGCAGATCGCAAGTCTTTCCCGATAATTTCAAGTATCCCATCATCCTCCCCAAGAAGAGTTTCGTAGTAGATCTGATCATTAGAGATGCACATGAGAAGGTTGCGCATTCTGGTCGCGGCATCACTTTGGGCACGCTCAGAAGTCGATATTGGATCATAAACGCCAATTCCGTTGTGAGGCACTTCATTTCCAAATGCGTGACTTGTCGGCGGCTTCGTGGTGTAGTTGGTGAGCAAAGGATGGCCGATCTTCCCAAAGAAAGGATTGCCCCAGCACCTCCATTCACTTACTGTGGCGTCGACTATTTTGGCCCATTCTACATTAAAGAGAGAAGAAAGGAATTGAAGCGTTATGGTGCGTTATTTACCTGTTTGTCTAGTCGAGCTGTACATATAGAGACGGCAAACTCCCTGGAAACAGATTCCTTTCTAAATGCCTTGCGACGTTTTATAGCAAGAAGGGGGCCTGTACGTGAAATCAGATCCGATCAAGGAACAAATATTACCGGAGCAGAGAAAGAATTGCAAAAAGCGATATCAGAGATGGACAACAACGCAATCCAGAGAAGTTTATGCACGAAATTCAAAGCTGATTGGGTGCAATGGAAGCAAAACCCACCGTCTGCGTCGCATATGGGTGGCGTCTGGGAACGACAAATACGCTCAGTCCGCTCAATCCTCACCGCCTTAATGCGAGAACATGGTCGTAACCTTGACGACGAATCGTTTCGAACTCTGATGGCAGAAGTAGAGTGTATTATAAACAGCAGACCTCTCACCACTCCTTCCAGTGATCCAGGAGATCTAGACCCACTAACACCGAATCACATCCTGACGATGAAGTCTAAAGTCGTACTACCCCCTCCTGGAAACTTCCAGAAAGAAGATGTTTATCTGCGCAAGAGATGGAAGAGGGTCCAGTACCTTGCAAACATATTTTGGTCAAGATGGAGAAGAGAATACGTTCAATGCCTTCAGCAAAGATCAAAATGGAATCGTCCCAGGAGAAACTTTGACAAGGGAGACCTGGTCCTGATCGTTGATGACCGTGTAGCACGGAACCATTGGCCTTTGGCCCGTATTGTCCACACTTACCCTGACGAAGAAGGATATGTACGGTCTGTCAAGGTTACCACAGGAGCAACTTTCCTTGATCGCCCAGTTGACAAGCTTATCCTGATACTTGAGAAAGACGCATAAACCGGGTGTTTGAATCCCAGCCAGAGGAGCCATGTTGATTTCAGAGAACGGAGAACTATCTTTTTTTTGTTTGTAAGAGTTTTCTGCCGATTGAACTCTTAGGGGAGCCAGATGTTGCGGCGGCATTCTTCACGAATGAACTCTTTTGTTTTTGGAACATTATTTTTTGTGTCACGCTTGAATGTCGTTTTCATTATTATTCTGTTAGTTTTTCCTGCATAACTTTGTCTATTGTTCCTTAGTTCATTAGTATAAATTCGCGTCTTTGCTTTTTATTCATTCTCGTTTGTGCTTTGGAGGATACAGTTTTAGGTTTTGCGTTATTTTTCCTACATCGCTTCGTTTGTCCGTTTTAAAGGCCATATAACGTTTGTAAGTATTATTTTTTGGCTCGTCTTTTCTGCTTAGTTTGTTACTTCTATATTCTTGTGTTTTGGTTCGTCCTTTTGTTGTAGTAACTTGTATTTTCCTTGTTTATTTCTCTAGCAATCGTATCGATTATTGCTTTCGCACCTTTTATCGCAACGTTCACCGCATCGCCAATTCTCTTTAAACTAAGGATATTTGACATTAAAGAAGAATTTTAGTACGCGTTGGAGCAATGGTTTTTGGCCCCTTCAGGTACAAAATCTACGTTCATGGCTTTCTCAAGCCGCGGATTATCCTGGCCTAGGAGTTTATTTCCTTTCGCGTATTATGTACGCCGCGGCCAGAGTAAGCCGCGGCTTATTTTCTCTCGTATAAAGGTCCCTAATGTCTCCCGTCTTTGGGCGTTCGGTTGGCAAGTTTAGCCTTTCCACAGGTGGCATTTTTACTTAATAATTACTTGGGCAACGTCCGTTTTTTACCCTTATTTTCCTGTTCAAAAGGATGTATTTCAGAGGGGCAGGGAAATGTTGACCTGTTGTTTTTTTTCGCCTTCTGCCTAAAAGTCTGCCGAAAACACAGAAGTTATTAACAGTTTCCGAACTCAGTTATAATATTTTCTTAGAAAGCAGGTTTTACAAAAAACTTGGGAGGAAAACTGCAAAGTGGCTTTGGAGTACTGAGTACTTGTACTAAACATGCTTTCCCGTTATCAGCCTTACGGCCGGTGAAAAAATCCTTTATGAAAGAATATTCGGCGATAAGCCTAATAAATTACGGTAAAACCACGAAAAGAGCCCAGAGCTTACAGTTCAGAAAGGACTTTTTAAGCAGCTTTTTTCCAGGGTCTTGCTATGTACAAGATTAAACATGAACCGCACAACCGCATGCACCGTTAACAGCACAAGCACAGGGCGAGTATTCTACATACGTCCCTTCAGTAATCAGAATAACCTTGAGTTCGCTTGGAGGAAAATTGACGATCTATGAAATGAAGAAGTTTAAAAAGATTAGGCTATTTAGAGCGTTATTTCCGCGTTTATTTCAACAACTATAATTTCCATATCGTGACACGCATTTGAATGACGGTTTGTTTCCGTGTTTATATCTGTTATAATTTCAATATATTTTTCACATATAATTCTGAATCCATTGCAAAAATGCTCGAGATCTGACAAGAGCTCCAGACTTCACAGAAGCAAAAGTTTACCTTTCAAATCGGCAGTCAATTATCCAGGTATGTCATTTCATAATAAATGGCTTCTAAGTTCAGTTCGTCGTGAAAATTACGGCAGATGCTTTTTATTAGAGAACCCATACTAAAACGAGAACGAAAGCTGACTTTCAAAAGTGAAGTCTTCTATAATTACGAACATTTCGGAAAACGTTTCGGCGGTAATTTAGACGGCTAAAAACTAGATGACGTAAATGGGATGAGAAAATTTTGGAAACAAGGCGCACGCTACTACGTTTTAGTGAATTAAATTGAAAAATTATGGGTGACTGAGAGTAGCACGTTAGTGTGTATTTAATTAAGCATAGCACTTTACATTTGGATCGTTACCACTGGGCGTAGGAGCATTTTATCAATGACAAAAGAATATTGTCATAACAAAAAAAGAAAGTTCTTAGTTAAGAGTGGTCGGCGCGAGCCTTATAAAGTATTTATTCTAACATCAACGTCATAACTTTGTCAAACATGTATGCCATGGGCAGGTCGTTATTTTCCGAAATGACCACCTGCTAAATTTTGCGACCACAACAAGATCCCTGTTCTTGAAGACCGGATGGGTCACAACAAGAATTAATAATGCATTAAATCGGGTACTGTCTTTTCCAGCTAGCAGAGGATTCTTTTCTTTTTGCGTTCACTGGGCTGATAAGTACGAGAAAAGAGTCCTGCGCAGCGGCTAGTTAACGACCGAATCCTCAAGTGATACTTCATTTTGTGTGGGCTCACTGAATTAACAACAGCGGAATTACTTTAAAGGAATGCGCGAGACATAACGGGCCCAAGTCACAGTCAGCAAACATAACATGGGACATGCGTTTTAAAAGTCCCGTCCAAAGTAGTGGACACCGGTTGCATCAAAGTGAGTTTCGACCCTTTGATAGCAGGGAAGCACTGTCTCCACTACGCCCTCAATAATGTAATGCATTGTTCATTACTACCAAAATTATTTATAAGAGGTTATCATCCTCTGTTCATCACTATCACCCACAAATTAGTTGTCACCTACATCGCTTTTGAACTGCTCATAATTCTGTACTGTGTAGTATTATTCATTTCCATGGGAATAGGAACTTAACTTAGAGCGATCGCTTTAGGCCTCTCTTTACCTATTTGTTAGTTGATCTATACATATTTCAGAACGCATAGTTGATACATGGAGATGGCCATGGCGTGAGTGTAACATTAAATTTTTTACAAGATAATTCGTAAATAATTATATATAAAACTATCAATACAATGATTCTTTGTAGATCTTTGTAGATTCTTTGTAGTTTTCTTTTTTCCAAGAGATTCAACAGTTTGATTTCAGCGACAAGTTTCTAGTTTCCTATGATGTCACTAGCCTTTTTACAAATATCCCTTTATCTGAGACGATTGATTTAGCTGTCAATACCATAAATTGATGGTAACATGAATCCTGACCTAAAACTAAGTAAAGTTCATCTTAAACAACTCTTCAATTTTGCTACTAGCCACACTCATTTTTTATTCAATGGTTGCTTTTACGATCAAATAGATGGAGTGGCAATGGGTTCACCTTTAGCCCCTGTATTAGCCAATTTCTTCATAGGTCACTATGAAAGGCTTTGGTTGGAAAAATACACCGGTACCCAAGTATTATATTATCGCAGATACGTAGATGACATTATTTGTTGTTTTCAAAATTCTCATGATGCAGATTTGTTTTTTCAATACCTTAACAAATGCCATCCCAACATTAAGTTTACAATGGAAACAGAAACAGATGGCAAATTGCCTTTCTTAGATGTATTATTATCCAAGCAGAGATCAAGTAACAATGAATGTTCTTGTATCACTTCTGTTTTTCGAAAAAAGACTTACTGGTCTACTTACAAATTATTTCAGTTTTACTCCCTTTCAGTACAAATTAGGTTTAATTAAAACTCTCATCGACAGGGCATATAAAATTAACAACACTACTCAGGGTTTTCAAAACGATATCAATACTCTAACTACTATTTTGAAACGTAATATGTTTCCCAGTTGCCTAATTGACAAGTCCGTTCAAGGTTATCTTAGAAATGTTACTACAAAAGAAGCCCCTAAACATGATGTATCCAACTACCATTTTTACAAACTACCTTACATCGGTTTCTATTCATCTTATACCAGAAAGAAAATTTCATCTATTATCAACAAGTATTGCAAGGATTTAAATGTTAAAGTAATTTTCTCTCCATTCAAACTGTGCATCATTTTTAGTCCAAAGGATTTCATTCCGGATTCTCTCAAATCACGTGTTGTATACAAATTTACTTGTGCGGCTGTGGTGCTCGCTACGTTGGTAAAACCAACAGGCATTTCTACACAAGTGTAAATGAGCACCTTTCCCGGGACAAAAATTCTCATATTTTCAAGCATCTTAGTTTTTCTAAAAATTGTCACGATAATTGTGATGTTTCTTGCTTCAAAATTATTGATAATGCTACTTCTTTCTATCAACTCAAAATCAAGGAGAGCTTCCATATTGAGCGGTTGAAACCCGAACTCAACAAACAAGTTGATCATATCAGTTTAGCATTACACTTTTAAACTTTTACCGTTATGTCACTTGTCAGTCTCTATAATATTGTTGGTTCGTTTGAATTTTACGTACTTGTAACGAACATTTAATCTACAAAGAATCATTGTATTGATAGTTATATATATATATATACGAATTATCTTGTAAAAATTTTAATGTTACACTCACTATGGCTGAAGATAATGTTTGAAACATCGAAACATGTTCCGAAAATTCAAAGTGTGGTTGTATTTTTTAAAATATTAGTAACACTTGTGCTATCCAGACCATTTGGAAATATTATAAAACCAATTGCATAATAAAAAATTATAAGGGAATACAAATTATCGGGCTATGATATTTATCATAATATTCTTTTGTCGTCAGTAACTTCACATCATTATCCTCAGACGAGTTGCTTGAAATTAAAATATCGGACAAATAAAGGACTTCACTTGAAAACACCAGGGAGTACTTTGTCAAGAGAAACAAAGACGTCATTGTCTCCCGTCTTTGGGCGTTCGGTTGGCAAGCTTAGCCTTTTCACAGGTGGCATTTTGACTTAATAATTACTTGGGCAACTTCCGTTTTTTACCCTTATTTTCCTGTTCAAAAGGATATATTTCAGAGGAGCAGGGAATGTTGACCTGTTGTTTTTTTTCGCGTTCTGCCTAAAAGGCTGCCGAAAACACAGAAGTTACTAACAGTTTCCGAACTCAGTTATAATATTTTCTTAGAAAACCAGGTTTTACACAAACCTTGGGAGGAAAACTGCAAAGTGGCTTTGGAGTACTGAGTACTTGTACTAAACATGTTTTCCCGTTATCAGCCTTACAGGTGAAAAATCCTTCATGAAACAATATTCGGCTCTTACTGCTTGATAGTAACGAACAGACCGTCCGAAAAAATGTATATTTTAGGTAATGTTGTAACGATAAGCCTAATAAATTACGGTAAAACCACGAAAAGAGCCCAGAGCTTACAGTTCAGAAAGGACTTTTTAAGCAGCTTTTTTCCAGGGTCTTGCTATGTACAAGATTAAACATGAACCGCACAACCGCATGCACCGTTTACAGCACAAGCACAGGGCGAGTATTCTACATACGTCCTTCAGTAATCAAGCTCAAAAATAACGTTGAGTTCGCTTGGAGGAAAATTGACGATCTATGAAATGAAGAAGTTTAAAAAGAATTCGAAAATCTTTTAGGCTATTTAAAGCGTTATTTCCGCGTTTATTTCAAGAACTATAATATCCATATCTTGACACGCATTTCCATGACGGTTTGTTTCCGTGTTTATTTCTGTTATAATTTCAATATATTTTTTCACATACAATTCTGAACCCATTGCAAAAATGCTCGAGATCTGACAAGAGCTCCAGACTTCACAGAAACAAAAGTTTTCCTTTTAAGTCGGCAGTTAATTATCCAGGTATGTCATTTCATAATTAACGACTAAAGCTTAGTTCGTGAAAATTACGGCTGATGCTTTTTATTAGAGAACCCATACTAAAACGAGAACGAAAGCTGACTTTCAAAAGTGAAGTCTTCTATAATTACGAACGTTTCGGAAAACGTTTCGGCAGTAATGTAGACGGCTAAAACCTAGATGACGTAAATGGGATGAGAAAATTTTGGAAACAAGGCGCACGCTAATAAGTTATAGTGAATTAAATTGAAAAATTATGGTTGACGGAGAGTAACACGTTAGTGTGTATTTAATTAAGCATAGCACTTTTCATTTGGATCGTTAGGACTGGGCGTAGGAGCATTTTATCAATGACAAAAGGATATTGTCATAACAAAAAAAGAAAGTTCTTAGTTAAGAGTGGTGGGCGCGAGCCTTATAAAATATTTATTCTATCTAACATCAACGTCATAACTTTGTCAACCATGTATGCCATGGACAGGTCGTTATTTTCCGAAATGACCACCTGCTAAATTTTGCGACCACAACAAGATCCCTGTTCTTGAAGACCGGATGGGTCATAACAAGAATTAATAATGCATTAAATCGGGTACTGTCTTTTCCAGCTAGCAGAGGATTCTTTTCTTTTTGCGTTCACTGGGCTGATAAGTACGAGAAAAGAGTCCTCTGCCTTCATGGGTCAAAAATTCACTGTGTTAAGCATGCGCAGCGGCTAGTTAACGACCGAATCCCCAAGTGATACTTCATTTTGTGTGGGCTCACTGAATTAACAACAGCGGAATTACTTTAAAGGAATGCGCGAGACATAGCGGGCCCAAGTCACAGTCAGCAAACATAACATGGGACATGCGTTTTAGTCCTGTCCAAAGTAGTGGACACCGGTTGCATCAAAGTGAGTTTCGACCCTTTGATAGCAGGGAAGCACTGTCTCCACTACGCCCTCAATAAGGTAATGCATTGTTCATTACTACCAAAATTATTTATAAGAGGTTATCATCCTCTGTTCATCACCATCACCCACAAATTAGTTGTCACCTACATCGCTTTTGAACTGCTCATAATTCTGTACTGTGTAGTATTATTCATTTCCATGGGAATAGGAACTTAACTTAGAGCGATCGCTTTAGGCCTCTCTTTACCTATTTGTTAGTTGATCTATACATATTTCAGTACGCATAGTTGATACATGGAGATGGCTATGAAGCTCCACAGGTTTCTTTGTTTTATGTTTTAATTTGCTTTTTTGGCCCTGACCATGCACAAACTACACCCTTTTTTGAAAAGACAGCCAATCCAAAGTTTCGATTCATTTATTTTTAGAACTCAGTTGTGAACCAAGAACAAAAGATGGTGCATAATTGTCACGGTCAATTTGACACAAAGGGTGATGTCGCTGTTCTCACTTTTGAAGTTTCCAGAATTTCATTACCAGACCATATGAACTGTGGTGTACGTTAGAATCTTGCTGTATAACTGGACCGATGTATTTATAATTAGAGTAACAAAATGAATTCTAATTAATAGGTCTGTTCGTAACCAAAGTCTCCGGGCCGTGTAGATCTTTGATGATCCATACTTTGTCGATAACACTGCCTCCCTGATGGGAAGAAACAAAAGAAAAAGCCAAGATAAGCGAAAAACTGTAAAATGCTACTTAAAGGGGAACTGCGGACGTAGCTTTCTTAAGGGTTTTTTTTTTTCGGATTAATGCTATCAACCCATTAGCTAAGGCAAGAATAAACACACTTTGTGGGGTAAAGGGGTAGGGGATTAAGCACTCCAGTCGCAAATTAGCTGACATAACATGTTGGTATAAAGCTAGTATTATGCAACAAAGAGAGATGATAATTCTCTCTCAAGGGTGATAATCCCTTGGCTGCGGAAGGGGTAGTAATCAGGGAAGGAGGTGATAATCCTCCGGGGTAACACTCATTCTCATGGCAACACAGCTATAGGGGTACCGATCCCCTGAATGAATAGCTACCATGAGTCTATGGGTGAAAGTGTGACCAGCATGGGAGCTCTTAATCCCGAACCCTGACTTTATTGTACTATTAACAAACATAAACACCTCTTAATGAGCAACAAAATATTAGCAATAGGAATAACAAGGTGCTATCTTGTAAAGGAATATATACAGTGTATATATTATTGACAGTTGACAATAAGTCAAATTGCCAGAGTTCATGTCCTTGAGGATTGTTGTGACTATGTTGTTTATTTTTATTTTTATTTTTTGTATGTAGACTATAGCTATTAAGGCTTCCCACATTGTCTTTTGAGTACTAGTAATTGTAAAATTCTACCACTACAAAGGGAAGGGTGGGAGGGAACTGTGATTCTTGTCAAAGCTGAAGAACAGAATGAATCACTGAACAGAAGCAAAGGGAGAAACATGCTTTGATTGACAGAGGGAAAAATCAGTGCTGTGATTGGACAATAACTGACTGTGCATGAGGCCCATAGGCTAAATGATCTTTGTGCCCCTGTATTGCTAGCATTTACAGATACATGATTGTTTACTGTTAGCCTGACTCTAATAACCTAAAGGTTGTATCATTAACTGTAATTTATATTCTATAAATTTTCTTAAAACTGGGTTAAACGTAAAAGTAGCACTTAATCTCAAATACTAGTAAATCTCTTGATCTCAAACAAATTTTAGCAGAATGATCAATCCGTGTTAAAGTTTTAACTTTAACGATGAGTTTGAGCGTTTCAATGATTAAATTTATCACTTTTTTTTTTCATACTTCAACTATTTTCATCCTCTCCATGCTTGATGTCGACTGCTTAATTCGTCACGATCCTTAAGCCTTTTGCGAGACCCTCATCTTCTCTCAAGCCTTCGACTGCCATTTCTTCCAAGTCTTCCACCATCTGTCATTTCTTAAAATCCTATGGACTTTTCATTTGAAGGATCGTCACCATCTGTCAACATTTTGATCCACCCCAACCACCTTTAATGCTCTCGATGGCTTTGTTCTTTCAAGTCTCACTCCATCTGGCATTTCTGATCGTCGGAATAAATCGTCACCAATCGTACGGATCGTCAATATCGGTCAACCAGACCGATTGCCCACTTCCGGTTATTTTACTTCCTGTAAAAACCTGACCTCACTTCCGCTTTCGGAAAAGTCGACCCCGAATCAGTCTGTTTCAGGAGCCCATGACTAGGAGCGAACAACAACTACAACAGTGTGCAAAGTTTCATCGGAAATCTATGACAAGTTGTATTTCAAGGAAATTACTTAAGGTCCAATGTGGGTAAAAGATAAATTATGTATTGTTTTAATGAAATCACCGAGCATCACATCAATAAATAAATTCATAAATATGCAACGTATAAAATGACTAGGACATGAAGATGTTTTGTAAAAGAAGGAAACCACACTGCCTGGAGATTCAAAATGTCGACAACAAATTTTACAGGACACAGCCAAAAATTAGAGGACATTTTCTGCTCGACAGATTTATCTGAAAGGATACACATCCCGCTAATATGTCTTTCAGCCGTCAACATAATTTTTGCCCTGAATGCAACCATGGGAAATACATTACTCGTCGTTGCCCTTCAGAGAGAAAGTTCCCTACATCCGCCTTCCAAAGTTTTGCTTCGAAACCTGCTGGTATCGTTTCACAACCAGTTCAAATTGCTCACTTCCTGACTTTGTTGTATAAATTGCACCAAATGTGTCGTTACACCAAATGCCGTGGTTGGGACTGCAAGCACCATTCTGTGTGGAGTATCAATGTTGACAACAACCGCCGTCAGTGTGGACAGGTATCTTGCTCTGTTGTTAAGACTCAGGAACAGACAAGTTGTAACTCTCAAACGAATATATGGAGCTGTGATCTTGTTTTGGGCTGGCTCAATCCTAAAGGCAGCCATTTGGCATTGGGACCAGACTGTATGGCTTGTTTTGGTGATTTCTTCAACTTCATTGTGCCTTGTGACATCCATTTTCTGTTACTCGAAGATTTTCCTCACCCTGCGTCGTTATCGAAATCAAGTTCAAGACAACACCCAGGAACAAGCGAATCAAACATTTCCACTGAGTATAATGAAACGATACAGAAAGACAGTGTACAGTGGAATGTGCGTACAGTTGGCATTAGTTTCGTGTTATTTGCCTTTTTTGTTGGTGTCGCCATTCAAATATCGAGAGAATGTGATGCGAAGATGACAGTCGGCAGCTTTTTATGTCGCAATGGAAAGCACACTGACTTTGCTTTATTTTAATTCATCTCTAAACCCCATTCTTTACTGCTGGAAGATCAAAGAAGTGAGACAAGCCGTGAAGGACAACTTGAGGCAGTTGTTTTTTTCTTTAAACCTACAGTTAGGAAACGACACTAAGAATAATACAGCCTCGGGGGAATGTCGGTGAAACACTTAAGTGCGTGGGTGAAATTTACACCCTCAAAGAGTGGGGAATTTAAGCATCCTGGCGCTCGATAAACGGAGGTTCGGAAGATGACAACCCTACAATTCATCAGCGCCATAGAAGAGTTTGCAGAAACACAAGCACTCATCCATGTCCCCCGACAGAAACGCTTGCTACGCAGGCTAATCATTATCTATGCGGATAGTGCTGTAAAATCATAACAGAACATCTCAAAATCATAACATTGTATGTTATGGGATAGGCCCCGCGGAGTTACAGAACATGCTCCATCTTCCATATAATTTCAGCAACAACCGCAAGATAGAGTCTATTTATCTAACGAACTCTCTCCTCGGACCCGTCCAGCATAGAGTTTCCACCTATCCCGGTTTCCGAAAAGGGTTTTCGTCTCAGCGTTTTGGTTTTTTCCCGTTTTACATTCAAAAGAATGTTGACTCTTCTACTTCCCTTGAATCCTCTTCCCGACAAAACGTTTCTTTCAAGTAACACTTCTTTACTGTTGCCTTACATTGTCTAATACTAGCCTTCTCCAACTCTCAACAGTTTATGAGCGCATTAAACTTGAAATATTTCCTCTGTGATGGTAGTCGTTCCGAGCAGGTCAACTGATAACCCTCTATAACACTTTATTAGCGTGTTCGGTACTAGTTTACAGGCATGCCACGAACTAACGAAGATAAACTGAAATAAAAAAATAAAACTTTATTGTAAATGTGTCACGAAATACACGAACTCGACACTTTAAATGAATTAGTTACAATATTATCTAACCAAGAGTATAAGAAAAAAATTATAAGGGAATACAAATTATCAGGCTATGAGCTTTATAATCATATTCTTTTTTCGTCTCCCTACAGAGTAATATAATATGCTGGAGTTAATTTTACTCCTATTTATCGGGATACTGAGTAAAGTCTACCCCACTTACTAATTCTACTTTCTGAGAAAAAAAGTAGAAGAGGATTTTACTCCTATATATGTCTTTTTGTAGGGTAAATTTAAGTTTAGCCAGTCTAAGATGTGGAATTGGGGTTGTTTTATTTTTGTGAAATCCACCGATTAATTCTTTGTTTCCAAGGAGTTGGAGTGAAAAAGTGGAGTAAAACTAAACGCAGTAAAATGTACGCCTCTTATTTAGTACTCCACTAATTAACCCTTTAACTCCCAATAGTGCCACTTATAGATTTTACTCTGTCTAACGCCAGACGATTTTACTCGTCAATGGGGAACCCCACGGGGCTGAAAGGGTTAACAACAGCTGGATTCACTCAAAAACTATGTCCCCATTAACCCTTTAACTCCCAATATTGCCACTTATAGATTTTACTCTGTCTAACGCCAGACGATTTTACTCGTCAATGGGGAACCCCACGGGGCTGAAAGGGTTAAGAGTAGAGTATACTCCCCTCCAAGTCAACAGTTTTACAGGATTAATAGCCTACGTAGCATGGCGATTATCTCCTCGCGGTTTTTCTGCCCTCGCCCGCCTTTATTACTTAGCAACCAAAACCGCCATGCTACGCAGGCTACAGGATTAAAATCCTGTTAATAAAGGCCGGTATCTTTCCACATTTTAGTGAGGGTTAATACGATGAGCCCCTCTGAATCTTGCTGGTTTTTTCGTTTTTAATTGGACGACGCGGTAATTAAAGTCGTTATCCTCCGCGATCTTGGATAACACAGTAGAGAACAGACTGGAAACTAGTGAGCCGTTTTGGTCAGCAGTCACCGGTGCAGCTCTTACTGATTTCGGCGGGTCTTTCGGCGGTTTTACTCAAGTTTGAATCAACGATCACAATTTGTGCTGACGAGTTTTTCGTTTGTTTATTCTTTAAATGCTGATCCAAAGCAAGGAAATGCTTACAACAACTCAAGCAAAAAGGTAAGCGTTAACTGAACCACGAACAGATAATAGCGGAGCTCCGCGCGCGCGGAGCACCATAGCTAAGAAAATACTGGTAACCCATCGATGGGAGAAAATTTGGTAAAATAGCCATGACGTCATTTTTTTTCCGTACGTCCGTCCGCCCATTCATGTATGCCAATGTGACCAGTACACGTAACCATATCACGGGCTCAAGTTTGGAGCTCATCCAGGAGGCAATACTCCATTTGACACTGTAACTAGTTTACAGCGGACAGAGCTGCAAAACGACTGCGCATGTGCACGATGTCATGACAACAAGAGCAAACTTCGGCTCCAACGTGATGATGTGAGGTTCTGCTGTCGTTTTCTTTTCTTTTGGCACCAAACCGCGAATGTCTCCTTCTTCTGCTTTCGCAAGTTATAATTTGACACCTGCAAGGTTTATATCGAAGGTTTTTCGCGAAGATATATCGAGGAATAAGTTAAAACTTGTGTATATCCTGCGTGATCGGAGCAAAAACATTGACTCAAAGCGTTCATCCCGAATCAAAGATCTGTCACGAAGGGTATTGTTTTGCGGTCTATCTTACATCGTTTAATGTGCTATCTCTTTCCAAGAAGCTTCGTGTATCCTCGTTCAGTTGTGTTTTAGACTGTGGCCCTTTTTGCAGAAAGTCTTGAATAATGAAAGGTG
>OX421455.1:27416351-27418851 GCA_949126865.1 Montipora capitata | reverse complement strand
TTATTTGGTGCACCAAAATTGGTGGCTGGTGTCTTTTGTTTCTCAGGATTAGGGATGTATTAGATTTGTGCTCTCTTCTTATTTTGTTAGAATATTGTCGAATGATCTTAATTTTGGAAGGGGTGATACTAATCATTATTCTCTTTAATTACTTTTAAGGATGATGAGTCAATCAATGGAAAGGTTCTAAAAACAACATTTGCAAGGATTGTTGCTTCTGGCACACTAATTGAACTAGAGACATTTACCTTGTGGCAGAAAGCAAGGTTTTGTTAAAACTTTCATTCGCTGTAATTGTTTTGCTGGGAGCATACTTAATTATCAGCTTAATCTCAGGGTTTTTTTTCTTCTTTTTGGAAACAAAAAGTTTTTACTTTTTTCTTAATGTAAATTATCAGCCTAAGTTCTGTGTTTTTTTTTCTTTTTGAAAACAATTCTGTTGAGAAAAAAAGAACACATTGATAAAGGTCAACGATGGCAAAATTTTTGCATCAGTTATCCTAAGGCATGTTCCATTTTTTTACGTTTGACTTCTTTCTGTAAGAACTGACTTGTATTACATGTACGTAAAACCCATTTTGTTATACTGAGTCACATTTATCCAAGTATGTTGTATGCTTTAGTTTTTGTAATTGAAGTTATTTTGCAGCCATTCATTGTTGCAATCTGTAATCAAAACACAAACCACTCAATTTATCTTTGTTTAAGGCAAGAACACATTCAGCTGATTGCCATTTTATTATTGCCCGAATAATTAGAATAAAGATAGCTTTGATTTTTGTGATGTATTTGTATGTGTATACAGATTGTATTTATCATGCATATCGATGTGCATTCTTTGCAATCTTATGATTAAAATTACCAGTATTAGATGCTTCATTGTAAACCTGGTATTTTCTTTACATAATATTTGAAAAAAAATTAACTTTTCATGGTTTTATGAGAAATCTGACTATAAATGAAGGTACAGTAAATCTAGTGAGGGTGAATGTGTTCTGTAGAAAGAGTAAATATTACTCTGACAAGGGGAGTAAAGTTTAAGAGGCTAAATTTTACTCTTGAAAAGGAGTGGTTTTTTACCTTTTTGTCTCAGCCCAGTTTTGGAGTTAATTTAACTCTGTCAAGGGTAAATCCAATAGAAGGATAAAATTTACTCTTGTATTGGAGTGAATTTTACACCACAAGAGGGGTAAACAATACTGGAGTAAATTTTTACCCCAACAAAAGAGTAAAAGATATAGGAGTACAGTTTACTCCAAAAACGGAGTAAGCAAACCGGAGTGAATTTTACTCCAAAAATCGAGTGGTTTTGTACCTTTTTTTTAAACTCCCTTTTTGGAGTTAAATCTACTCCTTGAAAATAACAGTGTACTGCTTGATAGTAACGAACAAACCGTCCGAAAAAATGTATATTTTAGGTAACGTTGTAACGATAAGCCTAATAAATTACGGTAAAACCACGAAAAGAGCCCACAGTTTACAGTTCAGAAAGGACTTTTTAAGCAGCTTTTTTCCAGGGTCTTGCTATGTACAAGATTAAACATGAACCGCACAACCGCATGCACCGTTATCAGCACAAGCACAGGGCGAGTGTTCTACATACGTCCTTCAGTAATCAAGTTCAAAAATAACCTTGATTTCGCTTGGAGGAAAATTGACGATCTATGAAATGAAGAAGTTTAAAAAGAATTCGAAAATCTTTTAGGCTCTTTAGGGCGTTATTTCCGCGTTTATTTCAACAACTATAATTTCCATATCGTGACACGCATTTCAATGACGGCTTGTTTTCGTGTTTATATCTGTTATAATTTCAATATATTTTTTCACATACAATTCTGAATCCATTGCAAAAATGCTCGAGATCTCACAAGAGCTCCAGACTTCACAGAAGCAAAAGTTTACCTTTCAAATCGGCAGTCAATTATCCAGGTATGTCCGACTTAAGCTCAGTTCGTCGTGAAAATTACGGCAGATGCTTTTTATTAGAGAACCCATACTAAAACGAGAACGAAAGCTGACTTTCAAAAGTGAAGTCTTCTATAATTACGAACATTTCGGAAAACGTTTCGGCGGTAATTTAGACGGCTAAAAACTAGATGACGTAAATGGGATGAGAAAATTTTGGAAACAAGGCGCACGCTACTAAGTTTTAGTGAATTAAATTGAAAAAATATGGGTGACTGAGAGTAGCACGTTAGTGTGTATTTAATTAAGCATAGCACTTTACATTTGGATCATTAGGACTGGGCGTAGGAGCATTTTATCAATGGCAAAAGAATATTGTCATAACAAAAAAAGGAAGTTCTTAGTTAAGCGTGGTCGGCGCAAGCCTTATAGAATATTGATTCTATCTAACATCAACGTCATAACTTTGTCAAACATGTATGCCATGGACAGGACGTTATTTTCCGAAATGACCACCTGCTAAATTTTGCGACCACAACAAGATCCCTGTTCTTTAAGACCGCATGTGTGATAACAAGAATATAAAATGCACTAA
>OX421455.1:27401351-27411351 GCA_949126865.1 Montipora capitata | reverse complement strand
AACCTCTGCAAATACGCGTCCAAATCGTCTTTACCATCAACAAACGAGGGGAGTTTAGGTGTCTTGGCCCGATCTTCTCTGTCACCTCTTTCTGTAGTACGACCATCACCATTCATTGCTGCTATTCTAGCAAGTTCTAACTCATGTTCTCTCTTGGCAACCTCAGCAGCTTCCTTCTGTCTCATGAGGTCAGCTTCCTGTTGTAACTTCCTAATTTCTCTCTCCTGACGTCTCGCTTCCCTTTCTTCATCCTGTCGTCTGCGTCTCTCTTCTCTCTCTTCTTCTTCTTGAAGCTGCCTACGTTTCTCTTCACGTTCTTCCTCTCTACGTTTCTCTTCGCGTTCTTTTTCTTCTTGTTCACGCACAAATTCAAGCAGCTTTTCTCCTTCCAGACCAAACTTTTCGCCAAGCTGAATAAATTTCTCCATTTCACAGCACTAAAGTTCCGCGGCTCTTTCACTCGCTACAACTTTTTTCCACAGCGCAGCTACTTCCTTCCAAGTTGTGATCCTTTCCTGGTTAACGTAGTCGGCAAACAAATGAATTCCTCTCCCGGACAGGCCCCCAATGTTACGAGTTCGAATGTTTTGAGGAAAGGTAGCTTGCAAACTAAACTGAACGCAGGGTTATCGGAACAACAACAAGAATATTTATTCAAAAAATGAACGTAGTTTCCACGAAGTAAGACTCTTAACAACACGTACTCGATAAACTTACACGGCCTCCGCCAACTTGAATAAACACAGCTTCTGTCACACTTGACTAAACACGGGTAACGCCAACTCTCTTTGCTTGTGAAAAACTAGTTAGAAAAACACTACGCTTGGACTCGTCTACTTATATACTCTGACAATAAACTTCGAGAACTTTTCAAATTAGTAATCACTCTAATTATAGAAAGATTACAAAACACACCGATTTAGAAACGCTTACGCACGAACCTAAAAATAAACAAACTCGTAACTTTCGCGAAGCCTCTAGAAAGTAACGCTAGTCACGCAATGCTATTTTTCGTAACAACTTTAAAGGAATGCGCGAGACATAGCGGGCCCAAGTCACAGTCAGCAAACATGGCACATGCGTTTTAAAAGTCCCGTCCAAAGACGGCGGTTGTATCAAAGTGAGTTTCGACCCTTTGATAGCAGGGAAGCACTGTCTCCACTACTCCCTCAATTATGTAATGCATTGTTCATTACTACCAAAATTATTTATAAGAGGTTACCATCCTCTCTTCATCACTATCACCCACAAATTAGTTGTCACCTACATCGCTTTTGAACTCATAATTCTGTACTGTGTAGTATTAATCATTTCCATGATATAATTGCCATTAATCGGCGAAATCTTGGAATAGGACCTAACTTAGAGCGATCGCTTTTGGCCTCTCTCTACCTATTTTTTAGTTGATCTCTACATGTTCCGCAGGGACAATATCAAAGAGCACAAAAGATCTAAGTCTACGCAAAGTTAACCGAAAATAAGCTTCATAATTTCTTCTATCGGTCCTAGAACAATGCGATGACTACGTAGACACAGGCCAAACTACATTTGTTTTAAAAAAGAGCGATCACGCGAAACGCTGGCTATGAACATGCCCACACACTGCGTTCTATTGCTTGGGATTTAGAAAAAATGAGTAAAAATATAATGGAAAAATTATCAAAAGTGAAATCCAATTTTTTTTTTCCAAAAAAGAAAGAAAAAATTGTAGTAGAGGTATTGGACACAGTTGACCCACCTAGATTAGATTTACTATTTGCGGGGCAACTGTAAAAAAGTTAAGAATTGTAATGTTATATTGTGACAATAAAGTTCATGTTCAAAGTTCACCTCCAACAAGTAAAGTCAGTCACTCCACAAGAAGTGAAATTAAAGGGAAGCTCCTCATCCACAACTGTGAATTCCGGGGAAGCCAATATCCAGGAACAGAGGGTTAATAAAGTCTCATGCGACAGTTGTCCTGAATGGGCAAAGGGAGAGGCAGAATTCAACACCATTGAAAACCGATACGACCACATCTCAGATGTTGATATTGAGGGACTTTCCGAGGAACAGCGCACCATTGTAAGGAAAACGCTTGAGGAGGAAGTAGAGTCGTTCTCAAAAACTGATGATGATGTGGGGCCCGCGGAGGAATTGCAGGTAGAGATCAATCTGACTGACTCAGTTCCAGTTCAGAAAAAGTATACGTCCATCCCCCGACCACTTTATGCTGAAGTAAAACAATATGTGGAAGATTTGTTGAACAGAGGTTGGATTCAGAAGTCAAGGTGTGCATATTCCTCACCTGTTGTTTGCGTTCAAAAAAAAGATGGGACCTTGAGACTGTGCATTGATTATCGAAAATTAAACCTGAAAACCTGAAAGAGTACATTGATTCTGCTTTGGGCATTATTAGCCGGGCTGGACTGGTACATACATACATACAGACATACGTTTTATCGCAACTCCCTAAAAGGGCTTTTCAGTACAATACTACAAAAAGAACAATAATTCAGAACAAATATATGAACATACTAACTTTGATATTCTCTAAGAGTATAAATAAGATAAATATAGTAATTAAGAACAAGTATATTAACATAATTTATTTAAATATTGTCTAAATAAATTCCTTTTGAATGCATTTAAACTAGTTAAGTTCCTCAAGTCGTTACTTAATCCATTCCAGATTTTTACACCTCTATATGCAAAGCGACGCTGTCCGGTTGCTAGGCGACAACGAGGAATATTTAGGTTGTTTGCAGATCGCGTTACCCTGGTACATACAGAGGATCTCATTTGTAGTTGGTCACATAAATATTTGGGCGCGAGATTGTTTAGGCATTTATATTCCATCACTGCATTATTGATATCTAGTCTATCTTTTACCTTGAGAAATCCTAGCGACTTAAGACCTTCGCTAATATGATCGAATTTTTTAAGTCCCAGAATAATTCTCGCTGCAAAGTTTTGGACCAGTTGGAGTTTATGTATATTAGCCTTAGGAGTGTCTGCCCACACCGACGAGCAATAAAAGAGCTTAGTGAACACAAAACTTTTAATAAGTAATAAAAGTGTTGGTCTGTACAAAACATGCTTAATTCTGTTTATATGTACTAACTGATTAAAGCAACTAGAAACTGTTTTAGTAATATGAGTATCGTATGAAAGACGCTGATCTAAATATACTCCAAGGTCCCTAGCAAAGGGAACCGGTGATATAGTTTTATCGAAAATAGAAACAGATATTGGTGGTAACTGCTTAGTAAGTTGCGGTAGGCCAACAACCATTAATTTGGTTTTGTCCGGATTTAAAAGCAATGAATTTCTCGCGCACCATTTGCAAATTTCCTGAAGGTCAGCATTTACTGTAGCTATAGCATTGTGTACATTCGAAACTTGAAATTTTAAAAACAACTGGCTATCGTCTACCTAACACGAGACTTGACTGTGAGTAACTAAGTTAATCAATCCATCAATATAGGTAGTGAAAAGTACAGGGCCTAGAATAGAACCCTGAGGAACGCCATGTGTTAAAGTTAACATTTGAGAAAGGGCGTCTCCATATCGCACCCTTTGAGTCCTATCAGAAAGATAACTAGAAAACCATGAGAAACAGTGTGAAGCAAGGCCTAATCTACGTAACTTACTTAGGAGAATATTATGATTTAAACTATCGAACGCTTTAGACATGTCTAAAAGTACCAGTATAGAAATTGATTTCTCGTCCATAGCTTTTAAAAGTTCATCAGTAACGTAGATAAGGGCAGTCTCTGTGGAATGTAGTTTCCTATTGCCATTTTGGTGAGTGGAGAGTTTATTGTTTACGGAGAGAAAGTCAACAAACTGTTTATGAGCAAGTCTCTCACACACCTTGGATAAGGTAGGAAGCAAGGAAATTGGTCGATTGCAAGAATTTCTGTCCTTGGGAATCGGGATAACTTCTGCTGCAGTTTTCCATGCTTTTGGGAAGACGCTTAGCTCAAATGAACTGTTAATCAATCTGGTAATTATGGTGGAAGTGGCTGGTAGGCTGTCCTTTAAGATTCTTGCAGATATCTTATCATATCCAGGTGCTTTATTGCAGGATAGGCCCATAATTACAGATTTCACTTCTCTTTCAGTAACAGACTTAAAGTTGAAGCAATCAGAACAGTCATATGAAGTCGTAGGTTCTTGTTGGGTGACTACTTCAGTAACATCTAGTTGTTGCTCCTGTATCAAATGGTTAGCCTTGAGAGCAGTCAATCTTCCGACAATCTTCCAACAATCTTCCTGGTTCAATCTTCCAACAGACTGGTGAATGCTCAGGAACAAGACCCGGTTATCGGAAAAGTTCTGAATTTCAAGAAAAAGGGGGAAATGGCCCTTACTGTGGGAGATTAGAAATGAGTTGCCAGCTGCAAGGATCTTAATAAGACAACGGCATAGACTGCATCAAGGTCAAGATGGGCTCCTGTACAGGAAAAGTGGATCGTTTTCACAATTAGTGCTACACTGGAAGTTTCACCCTGCTATTTTCAAAGAACTTCATCAGGAAATGGTTCATCAGGAAATGGGACACTTAGGTGCACCCCGTGTGGTACAGTTGGCCCGGGAACGATTTTATGAGATATGTCCAGGTTTGACCCTAATTAGATGCACGCGGATTTCAATAAGCGTCACGAAGTGTCCCCTTGCTCTTCTCGCCAACTTCAACATCACTTGTGTCTCAGAATACAAACAATGTATGCCACAAAGTGTCCCCCAAATGCTGATCTTTAAGTGAAGATTAACTGCTGCATTTACACAAAGCTAAAAATAACGCTAACCTTTACCCTTACCTTATTGTTGAAAATAGGTAGCAAATTCTTAGACTTAAAGGGACACTTTGTGTTGGATGTCAAAATTGGGCGTGCATCTAATTAGGGTCAAACCTGGACATAAGTGGATTTTTTGGCCCAATATGGAAAGTGACAAAAGTATGTCCATGTCTCAAGCAACGACAACATAATTTGCCAACTCGTGCGCCACTCCAGAGCATCACCACGTCTGCACCTCTAGAATTAGTACTAGTATCCATTTATTTCTTACATTTGGAGCAAAGCTCTGGCGGTTTTGAGTACCTTTTAGTCATTGTCGACCATTTCACCAGATTCGCTCAAGCCTATGCAAGTAAGAGTGAATCAAGCACAACTAAAGCTGAGCGCTTATAAAATGACTTTGTGCTTCAATTTGGTTATCCAGCAAAAATACTTCACGATCAAGGACGGGAGTTTGAAAATAAACTCTTTCACAAATTGCAAAAGCTTAGTGGAATCACGCGTCTTCGGACTACTCCCTACCATCCACAGGAAAAGCTGAAAGATTTCACCGAACTCTGTTATCCATGTTGATAACTCTCCCAGAAAGTCAGAAACACAGGTGGAAGAATTCGCTGAACAAAGTCGTACACGCCTACAATTGTAGCAGGAATGATGCAACTGGTTTCTCTCCTTTTTACCTATTATTCGGTCGGTCACCACGTCTCCCAGTTGATTTAATGTTTAAACTTGGGCGTGATGACTCAATTCTGACCCGGACAGATTAGGTGCTGTATTATCCACCTCCTTGTCTACCAGTGTGTCCAGTGTTTTTACTGTTCCCTTCCGTGAATGTGTCCCAGTCAGTCCCTCCAGTGGTCTTTTAGACAACCAGGAGACACTTGACGAAGATATTGCCATACTTCACAGTTACTGTCTTATTGTTGTTTGTTCGTTTAAAAAAAAAAAAGAAAAGACTTGTTCAATGAAAATGCTAGACATTTTCAGGCAGTGTTTCGGGGCACTGCAGTTGGCCTTAATTCAATTGTCGGATTAGGAGATAGACTGCACTTTGTGGGCCTGATCACCCTACAAGAACAGTTCTATTTTTCTCTTCGCATGTTTGAGATTTTAATTGCACGATTAGGCCATCGCTGCAATGTCCCGGAGGACATTTATTTTAGAGGGGGAGTGTGTGGGGAGTAGGGACTAAGCCCACCCCCAACATAAGAATAAGTGTTTTTGTTAAGTTACGTGATGCGTCACGAACGAGGTTGAAAAACGAAAAATAAAGTTATCAAGTTGAGCAAGCGAATCTATGGCTGTTTTTCGTTTGTGTTCCGAGAAACAAAGTTAACATATTCGTTTCAAGCAGGTCAACTGATAACACTTTATTAGCGTGGTCGGTACTAGTTTACAGGTACGTCACAAAATAGCGAAGATAAACTGAAATACAAAAAAAAACTTTATTGGAAATGTATCGTGAAATCCACGAACTCACGAATTTAAATGAATTATGAATTAAATTGGTTTAGTTACAATATTATCTAATCAAATGTGTAATAAAAACTTATAAGGGAATGCAAATTATCAGGCTATGAGCTTTATAGTCATATTCTTTTTTCGTCAGTAAATGCACATCATTATCTTCAGACGAGTTGCTTGAAATTAAAATAGGACTTCACTTGAAAACAACAGGGAGTTCTTTGTCCAGGGAAACGAAGAAGTCATTGTCTCTCGTCTTTGGGCGTTCGGTTGGCAAGCTTAGCCTTTTCACAGGTGGCATTTTGACTTAATAATTACTTGGGCAACTTCCGTTTTTCCCCCTTAATTTCCCGTTCAAAAGGATTTATTTCAGAGCGGCAGGGTATCGTTCTTTGTGTCCATTGTTTTCTGAACCAGTCCCGAGAGTTGTCCCAAGAGCTGCGTGCCGGTCCCTACATAGCCGTATTCGTCAGCGTCGTACTATGGACACGAGCCTGGTGACCCCCCATTTTTATTACATTTTTATCATCTCCTAATACATGCTACAACTGTGTGCAAAGTTTCATCGGAAATCCATGACAAGTTGTATTTCAAGGAAATAACCAAGGTCCAATGTGGGTGAAAGATAAATTATTTATTGTTTTAATGGAATCACCGAGCATCACATCAATAAATAAATTCATAAATATGCAACGTATAAAATGACTAGGACAGGAAGATATTTTGTAAAAGAAGGAAACCACACTGCCTGGAGATTAAAAATGTCGACAACAAATTTTGCAGTACATAACCAAACAATGGAGGACTTTTTCTGCTCTACAGAATTATCTGAAAGGATACACATCCCGCTAATATATCTTTCAGTGGTCAACATTCTTTTTGCCTTGACTGCAACGATGGGAAATACTCTAATCGTCGTTGGCCTTCAGAGAGAAACATCCTTACATCCGCCTTCCAAAATTTTGCTTCGAAACCTGGCGGTAACGGATCTCTGTGTTGGTATCGTTTCACATCCACTTCAAATTGCTCGCTTCCTGACTTTGGTGTATAAATTGCGCCGAATGTGTCGCTACACCAATGCCGTGGTTCGGACTGCAAGCACCAATCTGGTTGGAGTATCAATGTTGACAACAACCGCCGTCAGTGTGGACAGACTTCTTGCTCTGTTGTTAAGACTCAGGTACAGACAAGTTGTAACCCTCAAACGAATATATGGAGTTGTGATCGCGTTTTGGGCTTTCTCAATCTTCACGGCAACCACTTCTTACTTGAACTACGCTCTATGGCTTGCTTTGGCGATTTTTTTTAACTTCATTGTGTCTTGTGACATCTATTTCCTGCTACTCGAGGATTTTCCTCACCCTGCGTCGTCATCAAAATCAAGTTCGAGACAACGCCCAGGAACAAGCCAATCAAACATTTCCACTGACTATAATGAAACGATACAGAAAGACAGTGTACAGTGGAATGTGCGTACAGTTGGCATTAGTTTCGTGTTATTTGCCTTTTTTGTTGGTGTGGCCATTCGAATATCGAGAGAATGTGATGCGAAGAAGACAGTCGGCAGCTTTTTATGTCGCACTGGAAAGGACAGTGACTTTGCTTTATTTTAATTCATCTCTAAACCCCATTTTTTACTGCTGGAAGATCAAAGAAGTGAGACAAGCCGTGAAGGACAGCTTGAGGCAGTTGTTTTGTTCTTCAAACCGACAGTTAGGAACAGACATAGAGAATAATACAGCCTCGGCAGAATGTCGGTGAAACTGTTAAGTGCGTCGGTAAAATTTACACCTTCAAAGAGTGGGGTAGTTAAACATCCTGGCGCTCGATAAACGGAGCTTCGGAAGATGACTACCCTACAATTCATCGGCGCCATAGAAGAGTTTGCGGAAACATAGGCACTCATCCATATCCCCCGACAGAAACGCTTGCTACGCAGGCTAATCATCATTTATAGGGATAGTGCTGTAAAGTCCATTCAGGGATAGGACCCGCGGAGTTACAGAAAATGCTCCATCTTCCATATAATTTCAGCAACAACCGCAAGATGGAGTCTATCTAACTAAGCAACTCCCTCCTCGGACCCGTCCAGTCGTTCCGAGCAGGTCAACTGATAACACTCTATAACACTTTATTACCGTGGTACTAGTTTACAGGCATGCCACGAACTAATGAAGATAAACTGAAAAAAAATAATATAACTTTATGGTAAATGTGTCATAAAATCCACGAACTCAACACTTTAAGTGAATTATGAATTATAATGGTTTATTTACAATATTATCTAACCAATTGTATAATAAAAAAATTATAAGGGAATACAAATTATTGGTCAGTAAATTCACATCATTATCTTCGGACAAGTTGCTTGAAATTAAGGGTGCGTTCGATTTACCGTATTCCGGAATAGGAATACATGGAATAGAAGTTAGAAATCCTTCGTTTTTACTTACATTTGCATAAAAATTGTCAAACACCTGCTAAAATGCTATTTTAAACATATCTTTATTATCCTTTTTGCATCAAAACGCCAGACATACCGTTTTAAATCATCACTCTACGTATTTGTATTCCGGAAAAGGGTCAATCGAACGCACCCTAAATATTGGAAAAATGAAGGACTTGACTTGAAAACACCAGGAAGCACTTTTTCAAGAGAAACGAAGACCTCATTGTCTCCCATCTTTGGGCGTTCGGTTGGCAAGCTTAGCCTTTTCACAGGTGGCATTTTGACTTAATAATTACTTGGGCAACTTCAGTTTTTTCCCCTTGTTTTCCTTTTCAAAAGGATGTATTTCAGTGGGGGAGGGAAATGTTGACCTTTTTTTTCGCCTTCTGCCTAAAAGTCTGCCGAAAACACAGAATTTGCTAACAGTTTCCTGACGTAGTTATAATATTTTCTTAGAAGACCAGGTTTTACACAAAACGTGGGAGGAAAACTGGCGTTGGTGCGCTGCAAAGTGGCTTTGGAGTACTGAGTAATTTTCCTAAATATGTTCTCCCGTTATCAGCTTTACAGGTGAAAAAATCTTTGATGAAAGAATATTCGGCTCTTTCTGCTTGATAGTAACGAACAAATCGTCCGAAAAATGTATATTTTAGGTAACGTTGTAACGATAAGCCTTAAAAATTACGGTAAAACCACGAAAAATGCTCAGAGCTTACAGTTCACAAAGGACGTTTTAAGGAGCTTTTTTTTCCAGGGTCTTGCTATATACAAGATTAAACATGAACCACACAACCGCATGCACCGTTAACAGCACAACCACAGGGCGAGTGCTCTACATACGTTCTTCGGTAACCAGGTTCAAAACTAACCTTGAGCTGTCGTGAAGGAAAATTGACGATCTATGAAATGAAGAAGTTTAAAAAGAATTGGAAAATCTTTTAGGCTATTTAGGGCGTTATTTCCGCGTTTATTTCAACAACTATAATTTCCATATCGTGACACACATTTCAATGACGGTTTGTTTCCGCGTTTATTTCTGTTGTTATAATTTCAATATATTTTTTCACATAAAATTCTGAATCCATTGCAAAAATTTTCGCGATCTGATAAGAGCTCCAGACTTCACAGAAGCAAAAGTTTACCTTTCAAATCCGCGGTCAATTATCCAGGTATGTCATTTCATAATTAGCGACTTAAGCTCAGTTAGTGAAAATTACGGCAGATGCTTTTTTTAGAGAACGCATACTAAAACGAGAACGAAAGCTGACTTTCAAAAGTGAAGTCTTCTATAATTACGAACGTT
>OX421455.1:27363851-27393851 GCA_949126865.1 Montipora capitata | reverse complement strand
AGGGTTACTGCTCTTTACACAAAATTGGTTCTTATGTAAATTTTTGTCATTACTCTGGTTCTACTCAATCAATTACACTACACCATTAGGTTATGAAAAGAAAATATCAACTTTCTTCTGAATCCATGGTGACACCATAGTCAGTGCTTCTGACAGGGTGCGGGACCACACAATTCAATCAAACCCTGTACAATAACACACAATTCCTAAAAATCTGCAATATCCTGCAGAATACTGAGTGGTGTGCTTAGCGCTTTTATATTAAACTACTCGTTTTACTGTTCATAACTAAGATTTTTAGAGCCTTTTCAAGCGATTTTCAGGCCATTTCCTCTCCATAAACACCTTTCTTTTCACTTTTGTCTAAAAGCTTTGTCGAACATTGATGAAAAGATATACAAGGCATTCTACATGTATGTAGCTCTGCGTGGTCCTACATGTAGGCACTAGCTTTGTTCCACTTCATTTGGCGGATCGAGATTGTGGTGCGATTTCCTGTCGTGTTTCTCCAATGCCAAAAAAAATAAAAGTTCTTCAAGTTTAGGCACATTGTTTAGGTTCTTAACTTCAACCTTTACAGGGAGAACAGCAAGCTAACCTATGTAAACCACAATGTATGTTAATTCCTAATGAAGGAATTTCACAACAATACAGACGTAAAAAGGTAGGAAACAATTGATAAGTGAGATAACCACAAACAAAATTTAAGAGGCTGTCCGCGTAAGAACGGGTAAGGCAAATTTCCGCACTTCACCGATTTCCTTGATATTTTCAGTGATTGTCGACTACCCTATCCCATGCACAAATATCGCATTTACTTTGATCGATTCCATGCTTTTCATTTTTTTCCAGGACTGTTTCCGAGGTGACCTCTGAACTCCACAATTTGCCGTCTGTAACACCTTCGATCTAGCTGTAAATATCGGACACCAGGAAAGCTCTGCTTTCTATTATGGAAAGCTGATTATTTTATATATTTAAGAGTAACTCTTCTTTAATGCATCACAGGTTCAACGATTGAGTTCTACAAAATATTTACTGAGTTATGAATGTTTCAAAATACCTTATCTTGAGCCGAGAATTTTTTGAGGCAGGAGGTACCTGCGTTTGAAAGCTATTTTCTCAGATGTGGGACGTGATCTAGAGCCAAGACTACTACAGCTGGAAAGTACTTATACAAGGCTAACACATCATAGAATAAAACTTTTGGGCACTCGCTTGCGGGCGCCGTAAAAGGGTTCGTTATTTTCACAATTATTCGGCGCCATTTTGACATAAAAGGAACCGCCGTTCCAACTATTTTTTGATCGCAAGTTTGAGAAACATCCTTCTCTTGAGAAAATATTTACATAGATAATTCAATTACTTCATCCTAAATGCCGTTCAACCTTCAAGATCTTGCATGTACGAAAATTGGCCTGTTTGTGAAGAATAAACAAGAGAAGACAAGGGAGACTCGTCGTCTACATATTCACTTATGCAAATTAGCTGGTTCACTTTCACTCTGGAAGACAGGTTCGCAAGGTTCATCTTCAGTGATGTTGACTGTTTTGGTAAATCTCTCCACCCAATCTGTACGAATCGTATCGTAAAGCGTTTCTGACTGTCTTTCAGCCTCAACGCAGTGATCCCCTACATCTAAATGCGCTTCAAGTTCTGAAAACAGCTGAAAACTCTTCACACACCCAGGCTCCGAACATTCAAAAATTTCAATGTCCGAATTGTCCAAATCGTGATGACGATTGCCTTCACCTGAATCCTCCGCCACAGAATCTCTGCTTTGGTATACACGTGAATTATGAAAAGGGAAAAACTCTTCCATAACTATGAGACAGGTGTCCCCTTGATCTTTTGTCACCAGCTGGTCGAATGAGATTTCCTTGCCACGCCCAATTCTGTAGGACTTCCACACACGAATAGTTTTCTCGTCAATCTGTACGTTGTGCAGTTTGCTGAAACCATCTATTTTGTTCACTTCTAGGGTTAACTTCGCTTCGTCAACCTCACAAACACATGCGGAGGTACCCTTCACTGGTCGTTCAGATAGTGCACTTGTCATGTCCCCCGCTGTCAGAATGTCGTGTCCTTCGTCGCAGAAACGGCGGATGCATGTTTTCATAGGGCACAAGATCCGATGACAAACGTCTTTGCCATATTGCGGTTCAGAAAAGTCATAGCGACAACCGTCTACACCAACCCGTTCACCAACGCTCCTTGCTGCAGCAATTAGAGAATTATTATGGTAGCAACCAGCTTCATCTGATCTCAAATAAACTTGGGTGATGTGAGGCTTCTTGGCCTTAAGTTCTCCTAATGTGCTTTCTAGAATAGAAGACACAGCGAACCAACCCTGTTGGCATGCATCAAACAGATGGGAATATGACTGCATCTCCAGCTTTCCACTGACGTCAAGATCGCCTGTGATTACCGCCGATATGTGCCAACTCAATCCTCTCTTACCGAACCAGTCGAACCAGTCTCGATATCTAAGCTGAAGAAACTTCATCGCCCAATCCATTATTATCAGCGCACAATTTGGATTCACACGTATCATCTTTAATTGATCTTGCTTTGCCGCTTCTTGGTTAACGGAACGAACAACATGCGCCTTCCAGTGCAAGATATCTGCCTTTACCAGCTTGACGTCGTATAGCAGATCTTCTCGTTCTTCATTGCTGTAAGGAATCCACAGGGCACTTTGAATTCTATCTTTGACTTCATCGAATGCGTTTCGAAGGTCTTGGCAGTCACTGCAACTTTCTGTGTGTTGATGGGAGCATTTCTCTTGGAAGTGAGGATCTTGTTCGTCACTAAGTGCGAACTTGCGACAATGATCAGGACAAAAGGCTTCCTCAGGGTTGCAATGAACACGAAAATTGGTTTTCAAATAGCGTTTCCCATTCCTTAGCCTTTCCTTGATTTCAGTGCACCATTGCCTGTCCATCCCTCCTTTCTCTAGATCATCGACTATCGATTCAATTTTATGGAAACCTGCAGAGCCATCGGCGGCCGTATTGTCGAGGCCTTGTAAAGACTTTCGCTGCGAAGCTTGTCTTACTTCCAGAATCTTGAAGAGGGTAGTGCGACTTAGAGGTTCAAATCTCTCCTCCTGACAGAACTGCATGTACTGACTAATCATTGTAGAACGAGTTACTGTACGGACAACGTTTGGCATCTCCATTGTCTGGCCACTGTCTAGCTTAAGTAACGTAGTTCCGTAGGATACATCCTGATAAAAGTACGGGCGATTAATAAACTCAAGGAAATGATCAACTTTGCTCATATCAATGCGGACACGATGGTATTTCTTCTCCTCAGGAGCCAAGCCTGGACCTATCGCTCTTGCATGACACCGCGCTCTCTGTATCTGACGTGTAGACAGTTTTCCATATGGTGCGTGGAGTTTCTTCAGTGTGCTCACCGAATACTTGTACGCATATAGGCTGAGAATTTGCGTCTTGGTGCTTTTGGTTTTAGCATTCTTGTAAGCGCTCATCAAGGCTTTGAGCACATCATCGGCTTCTGCTACGTCATCCATTTCTCCTAAGGGGGCCATGGCATTGAAAAGCACCTTCCCGTAGTTTGGGGCTATCACTTCGCACACAAGCATGGAGTCTTCTTTGGCCTTTTCGATGAAGCACTGTCGCTGTTCTGAAGTACATTTTTCCCATGAGACAAGCTATGATTTTAGAGGTTTTCTTTCGCAAGGAACATTTCTTGCAACCTCGTCCATCGCAGCGTTATAGGTGCTGAGTAATTCAGGTCTATGACGAGAGGTTAATTCGGGAATCAAGACAGGACTCCAACAAGGACTGGAATGTGGGTTCGAGGCAGGCGTGGGGAACTGGCGAAATGGCGTTGTCTGCATTTCAGCAGCATGTGCTCGTATGGCTGTTCTTGCTTCAGCTTTAGCAACTCTGGAGGATCGAAATATTATCTATTTTACCGTGAGGTAAAGGCGCGGATTTATAAAACATGTTAACCGTATTACTAAAGAGGGGCATTAAGGGACCGGTTTATGTAGAGGGGAGGGAAGAGACAAGGGGGTTCAAGGCTATTTTCCATTTGCAAAGAGGGAGGAACTATGTTTGTTTAGCTCTGGGTTGAAGGGGGTCAGTATGTAAATTTTGCAAGAGGTCTTCTTAGTGCCATATCGGAAAATGAAAATCATCACAATTCACCAATGAATGAAGGGGTAGTTTCTAAAGAAACTGTGGTGCTGCGTCGGTGGGGAAGTAGTATACAAAAATTTGGTTTTATCAACGGAGTTGATAATGTAAATTGGCCACCGCACAGAGAATCTCTGTGCGGTGGCCAATTTACATTATCAACTCCGTTGATAAAACCAAATTTTTGTATATCACAATTCACCAGTTGGGCAGGTCACATTACAGATTTACTGCAGTTAAATAATTATTATAGTACATTTCCTTTAATTTAATCCTTTAATTTCTTCAACTTTTTAGAATGGCCTGCTTAACTATTTCTCTGCACGAAAAACTTCTCTTTAAATAATCAGGGTGCGGTTGAGGAAGAACTAATTTGTTTTCAGTATTCAGTATTCCTTAAATGGTAAGCACTTTGATTGTCACCATAAACAAACCTTGATTGCAGAAATTCTGGTGTCATATCATTCAAAAAGAATTCAAAAAGGGGTCCACGCAAATTGAGTGATCTTTGCCTTAACTACTCGCTCTCAGCATGTGACTTGGCACTAAATTAGCTGCTTCCATGGTCTAGGACCTCGAACGCAATAAACACAATCAACAAACCTCTCAGTATCCGCTTCTTCCTGGTTAGACAAGACTTTAGCAGAGCTCTGCCATCCAGTTGCCGCTAGTCGCTCAGCATGTTTCTTACGGCAAGTGGTGCAGATAGCTATGTGTAAATAATAACAACAATGCATACGATAAATAACAGGAAACTATTCCTGAATGGTAGTAGAAAGACTCAGAAAGGGACAAACTATGCGGAGGAGTTCACACTATGGTACGTGCAGCCCAGCACTGGTTTTATATTCTCCAATATTGTTTGCCATTCAGGCTAGTAAAAAACGAAAACAACGGAGAGTATATAGTTGGTATTGGTTGCTAGACAGTAAAAGAAGTACATTTTAGTTTTAGGTATACACCAATGAAAAACAACAACAGCTGAAGCCTGAAATATCACTGGTATTAGGGCTAAACGGGACTCGCCACAAGAATTAACCGAGGCCAAAACTTACGTGATCCGACAGCAGTATTTCTTTGAAAAATAAGTTTTATTTCGTCGGCCATTTGGAAGGTAATGACGTGGCTGCCCTTCACACTTGCAATTTTTCCTGTGTGGTCAGGGTATTGGCAGGATCTTGGACCACGCCAAAATCATCCCAGTAGATGTCTGTGCCTGGGGCAGATGGTCCATCCCTTCAGTTGAGAGCTTGACAAGTGCTGGATTCCCGCTCTTGAAATGATCAGTTTACCCTCTGTAACGTCACTACACTTCGACAAGTGGCAGCAAGCCAAACGGGTAGATATGTCTGCATTGCACTCTGATAGCAAAACATGCGCAAGTTCGTCCCTATTAGACCCACATGGCGTTTTCAATAGTTCGTGGAACGAACAATCTGAGTAGATGGAGGACATTTTAAAGCGAACACCGAAGACTTGTCGATAAAATCTGTTTTGGTTTTGTTTGCAAATCTCTCCCGACAATCATGTTCGATTTAATTTAATTAAAATAATTAAAGAGACAATTTGTTCGCGATAACTTTGATAAATTTTCACAACGTACAAGGGTAAAATGGCGTAAACGGAAAAAAAAAACCGATTTTCTTTTAAAATTAAACGTCTGTGGACATTCTCTATTTATTACCTTACCCTGTATTAATATACATCTCAAGATGTTTGTTTTCCAAGTAATTCCCTTAGAAACTGATAAAAAACATTTAACAGAATTAGCACGGAACACGGAACTGATGAAAAATTTTTTTTTTCTTGGCAACCCTAAAAAACCTGGCCATACACATATCAATGAATTTTGTCCTCTCAAAAATGCCTTTTATTTACACATAAGTGAATATGTAGACAACGAGTCTCCCTTACCTTCTCTTGTTTATTCTTCACAAACAGGCCAATTTTCGTACATGCAAGATCTTGAAGGTTGAACG
Source organism: Montipora capitata (assembly GCA_949126865.1). Classification (NCBI taxonomy): domain Eukaryota; kingdom Metazoa; phylum Cnidaria; class Anthozoa; order Scleractinia; family Acroporidae; genus Montipora; species Montipora capitata. Next base: position 27,387,703 of record OX421455.1, on the reverse strand, counting down.
GCATTTAGGATGAAGTAATTGACTTATCTATATAAATATTTTCTCAAGAGAAGGATGTTTCTCAAACTTGCGATCAAAAAATAGTTGGAACGGCGGTTCCTTTTATGTCAAAATGGCGCCGAATAATTGTGAAAATAACGAACCCTTTTACGGCGCCCACAAGCGAGTGCCCAAAAGTTTTATTCTATGATGTGTTAGCCTTGTATAAGTGCTTTCCAGCTGTAGTAGTCTTGGCTCTAGATCACGTCCCACATCTGAGAAAATAGCTTTCAAACGCAGGTACCTCCTGCCTCAAAAAATTCTCGGCTCAAGATAAGGTATTTTGAAACATTCATAACTCAGTAAATATTTTGTAGAACTCAATCGTTGAACCTGTGATGCATTAAAGAAGAGTTACTCTTAAATATATAAAATAATCAGCTTTCCATAATAGAAAGCAGAGCTTTCCTGGTGTCCGATATTTACAGCTAGATCGAAGGTGTTACAGACGACAAATTGTGGAGTTCAGAGGTCACCTCGGAAACAGTCCTTTAAAAAAATGAAAAGCATGGAATCGATCAAAGTAAATGCGCTATTTGTACATGGGATAGGGTAGTCGACAATCACTGAAAATATCAAGGAAATCGGTGAAGTGCGGAAATTTGCCTTACCCGTTCTTACGCGGACAGCCTCTTAATAAACGTTCATGCCATAGCACTTGACATGATACGTGTACTTACATGTATTGTTCCACTATTATGCCATTTTACCATGATTGGTCAAGAGAACACGCAAAACATGAGATGGTAATACACTGTAAGGTCCTGGTTTGATCGGTTTAGAACAGAGAAGACATGGACGGAACAGGACTTTTTCAATGAAAAAAATTGTTTTCAACACGACACAAACCCTGAGCATTTAGCTTACAGTATCATCACTTGTCCCTTGACACTTCGTTTATCCAATCAAATAAAGGACATTTGGCTGGATTTTTGTGCTGTTTACATCGTTCGCAAGCACCCTGAAGGAGATGTGATGCTTTTTTTTTTAAACACTATTAACACACTTAAAACACTCTGTAGTGGAAAAATAAACCTCTTATTCAATGGTTTAACATTTAATGCTCGCTGACATTTTGCTCAATGCTCATAGTTTTTTTGCCATAAAATACTACACAACTCACAAAATATCTGGGCAAATTATATGCTAAACCAACTAATAAGATGCCTATTATTTTTGTTTACAGAAACATTGTGAAATCCCGCACAATTCATGTTGGTTCCCGCACAATTTGCCACCAAAATCCCAGAAAATTTTAATTTTTTTTCCCTGCACCCTGTCAGAAGCCCTGCATAGTACACAACTACAAGAAAATATATCTTTTACCTCTTGGTCTGGTATCTTTGTGTTCTTTAAAGTTTTCCTCCCAATTCTCTTCTTCTACTACTTCCTCCTCTTTCTTTTCAACACCTTCACCCTTAAGTATTTATAAGAATTATAATTGCCATTAATTAATCCCTTTCACCCCTAAACTGGCTTCCATTACAAAATTACTGCCCCATTAATAAGCAATGAATTTAGAGACTGAGATAAATGTGTGCATTCTTCTGCAGCAGGTAGTTGTTTGTGTAATGTACAAAGGTGGTCAATGAGCTTGTCAAAGGAAGGGACTGTGACTGAAGGAAGTAAAGGAGTGGAGAATTTAGAGCACAACAGAAAAAAAATTAAAAGATGAGTTGGGCGAAGTGACATGCATACATGTAAAATAACAAGTACAGCACTCTGGTACCTGACAATGTTTTAAACATAACTGACTTCTTGTAGGAAAACATGTTTTCAAATTTGTTTCACTGCACATGGAAATAGATTTACTTAAAAATAATTAAGTTTCAAAGTTCTTGCTGCTAAAAATGGATTAACTCTGATAAAAATTGTTCTGAAGGTGGTCAAACAATCCTTAATTACTGGTAACACTGCAAGGAGCACAAACCATTTCAGATTGACTGTCTGATTTCTCTTCTTCATTCTCTCCAGGAGGATGCCCTGCTTCATCCTCAACTTTCTTCAGCACCTTCCTAGTTTCAAGAATTCAATTTGTCAAGAATTAAATTTCTTTTTAAACTGCAAAAGAGAGGATAATAGAGATCAAAGAACCAACAAACAAAGCTTACACCGTAGACAGTGCTTGGAAAAGGCATCAAGAGTTTTGCTATTAATAGGCGGGGAGAGCCAAATTGAGAAAAATTGTGCCTGAGGTCGTTTGCATGCACAAGGGTTTCAGTAGAACTTGAATTTGACAGCCTAGTTTGAGTAGAATAAATGACTGTAATTTGACAAGCAGCCCTTTCCTCTAGGGGTGTCTGGGGGCATGCCATTTCTTAGACTAACAGTTCACACCCAGTTGACACAATTAAAAAGTAAATTATTGATGATCACGTCTAGACAACTTCATGTTGTCATAGTCCAAATGAGTTTGGAAAGTGTAAGCATAAGTGACTAGCCAACACTTTTTGTTGCCTGCCAGTATTTATTGAAACCACTGGTACAGTACAATGAGTGAGTCCACGGTGATTGCAACACTGTACCTTTTTTCTCTATACTCTTCAAAGTTCATTAGCCCTCTTGAATTAACTGAAACAACCACTTCATTGTCAACCAGGAAGTCAAGTCGGAATGGATCATTCGTTAACACAACACTGTTGTTATTGAAGCCAATGTGAACACTGTCATCATCTTGCTTGAGTTTGTGGTACCTAAAACATGACATGACATGGTACAATGTTTGACAGGGTTTGACAGTATGTCATACATGTAAATGATAATTATTCAATGGGTATTCAACATAACAATTTACATGTACTTGTTTGGACTTACCCAACAGTTTCTGGTTCCTGGACTAAAACATCCTTTACTTCATATCTTGGTTTAAGTGGGTTTGCTTCCTTTATTTTAAACCTAACTGAGTATTTTTTTAACGTTTGAAGTTTAAGACTAAGTAAGACATTTCTTCTCTTGTTTAGAACATTACAATCAATCGAGGAATCAGAAAGAACTATAGAATCGTTGACTACTGAATATGGAGATTCGCCAGGCTGAATTGCTCTGTTGAGGCTGTGAAGAAAACCAAAAGCAAGAATTACTGCAATGTTCATAATTCTGTGGAATCTCACCTTTGAGTACCAAATGCCAAACTCAGTTTTGACTTCCATCAATCAAATTTCCAAACATAAATGTAAATTTCCGCCTGAAAGTGTTTACCTACAGTATGTATTTGCCTCTATTTTGCCAAGGCAGATTTGCAGATCGATTCTGAGTTCTCACCTCAGCAACTTAGAGGTGTGCTGAAATTTCTCCAAGGTTTGTTTAGGTTTGCCATGGCAAACAATACGTGGTAAACAGCAAGACACGGTTGGGTTGAATGTCCTCACTTATCCTTTGTGCCAAGTTCAATTATTATAACAACATAGCTTGCCTTCATTATGTTCGTTGAAAAGGTCATGTTTCATTAACTCCTTTTTCACACCCTATTCTCCCTTCCCTAACACAACTGAACATGTAAAAATAGATTGACAGTGTGATAGAACTTCTACTAAGTTTCTTACGTGGCATTCTAATGGGATCAACTGTTTTTTGTTTGCTCAGTTGTATCAGTTGCAGTTTTAGGAATTTTTTATTTTTGTTTTTCGCAATTTCAGTGAAAACCATCTTTGCTTGGTTTCGCTGACCAACGTTCTCAACCATCACCGAACGTACTTTAACCAACTGACCCCTGAGAGTGACACTTACATGTAATAGATTTTGCTCTGTCTAATGCCAGACAATTTTTAGGAGTCCTAGGGCGTTTGAGGCGTGAACGAGTTAAATGGTTTAAAATGTATCTATTATTTTTAGAAGTTGTGAAAGTAGCAATGAACCCACCCCAGAGAATTTGTTTTAATCCATTGACTCCTGGAAGTGAGACTTGACAGATTTTACTCTGTCTAACGCCAGACAATTTTATTTGTCAACTGGGTGCACCCAAGGGTGCTCTGGGAGTCAGTGCATTGACACTGTAGAGTTTTACCTTAGCCTAATTACTTCACAACAACATAAATTAGGGGTCAGATCAACTGAGTCATTTTTGGGTTACTTAACAATTATTCGTCGAAGGCGAAGTGATTATCGGCGAATATTCAAAAAAAGAGAAAACAAAAACATTTCAACGCGAAATCATCTTCACTTACAGTGGCAAAACGACTACTGGCAGCCATTTTGTCCGTCGAGGTGATTATCGGCTGATAATCCGAGATAGCGAGCCATTATGAGAGCGCGCGATTTTGTATAATCACCTGTGTATTTATACTAAAAGTGTTTAAAGGAAAAGTATAGGGTATTTTTGGATGGCTTTTTGTTACCATAGTAACCTATTACATCATAATGAATAACTCTTGCTAAGCAATTATCTGGTTTCTGAACATTTTAACATCTTTTCCTTTTAACTGGCTGCCCGGCATTTTTAACTTTTAGGTTATTTCGGGCAGCCAGCACCCCTATTATGTGCTGTACTATTGTTATTATTGTATAATTATTATTGTATAATTGTTATTAGTTTTGTAACTATGGGGTGAAATAAACTATTGTTGTTGTTGTTCTCATAATAGTACTATAATGTTACCATTCTATGAAACAACTGTGTACATGTACATAGATTCCACACCTTTTAACAGTTCAATTTGTATGAAGAAGAGTTGAAACTGGTTTGAGCCTCGTGAAATTATATTATACTGCAAGATGTTACAACGTATCTCACCGACAAAAACTGCTATCTACACACTTCTTAAAATTGCCTCTATCCACTCCATTTACTTGGGTAACTATCCATACCAGTACCAGTGAAAATATTCCACTAGAAAAAGGAAAAAAAATACTTAATAATAGTAATAAACTTTATTAAATTCTCCAACAATGGCTTTTCAGAACTTAACTACAAAATATAAAAACAAATGTTTTCAAAATATAAAGTTCCTAACCCTATGTACAGAGCTAAGAAATAGCAATGGAATAAACATTTATGATTGTTTGTTAAAAAGCATTTCCTTATACGATCTTATAAAGACATTCAAATCTTGGATAAATGCATTTCTCATGTCATCAGGTACATGTACAGTAATTTGTTCCAAATTGTAGTTCTAAGCTCTATAGATGAATTAAGCTATTCTGACCAGTTACGGATTTGCACAAAGGATTGTTTAATTTAGATTTATTCCTTGTATTACATGTACGTGAGTGAACGTTTGATCAATGGATGAATTTATCACATTTAGGTGCCAAACCGTTCATGAATACACTTGAACGTCATCGTGGCATCTCTAAGCTTGACTATAGATTCGACAGGTAACCAGCCCAACTCCTTAAAAATTGGTTGAATATGGTCATACTTCCTTGATGATGAGATAATGCATGCACCAAAGTTCTGGACCTTTTGTAGCTTTAATAGAAATGTTCTTCTTAGATGTGCTACCCAATACACAGGAGCAATAGAAGAGTCTACTACATGTAAATACTAGAGCATTAATTATAATGGTTACAGAGTCTTTCTGTCTAATGCATATTTCAATTACACGAATATATGGAGCTCTGATCTGGTTTTGGGCTTGGTCGATCTTCACGGCAGCCACTTCGTATTGGGATTACGCTGTATGGCGTGCCTTGGTGATTTCTTCAACGTCATTGGGTCTTGTTGCACCCATTTACTGTTACGCGAAGATTTACCTCACCCTGCGTCGTCATCAAAAGTTCGAGACAACGCCCAGGAACAAGCGAATCAAACAATTCCACCGAGTAAAATGAAACGATACCGAAAAACAGTGTACAGTGGAATGTGCGTACAGTTGGCATTAGGTTCGTGTTATTTGCCATATTTGTTGGTGTCGTCATTCGCATATCGAGAGATGCGAAGAAGACAGTCGGCAGCTTTTTATCTCGCGGTGAAAAGTACAGTGACTTTGCTTTATTTTAATTCATCTCTAAACCCCATTCTTTATTGCTGGAAGATCAAGGAAGTGAGACAAGCCGTGAAGGACAACTTGAGGCAGTTGTTTCGTTCTTCAAACCAACAGTTACGAAAAGACACAGAGAATAATACAGACTCGGCGGAATGTCGGTGAAACACCTTCGTCCGTGGGTGAAATTTACACCTTCAAAGAGTGGGGCAGTCAAGCACCCTGGCGCTCGATAAACTGAGCTTCGGAAGATGACAATCCGGCATACAATTCATCGGCGCCGTAGACGAGTTTGCGCAAACACAAGCACTCATTCATATCCACCGACAGAAACGTTTGCTACGCAGGCTAATGATTATCTAAACGGATGGATAGGCCCCTCGGAGTTACAGAACATGCTCCATCTTCTATATAATTTCCGCATCAACCGCAAGATGGAGTCTGTCTATCTAAAGTACTCTCTCCTCGGACCAGTCCAGCATAGAGTTTGCGCCTATCCCGGTTTTCGGCAAGGTCTTACATCTTAGCGTTGGTCTTTCTTTTTCTCCGCTTTACCGTTGTCAAGAATCTTGACTGTTCTACTTCCCTTGAATACTCTGCCTGATGATAAAACGTTTCTTTACTAGTAATCTCTACTCTTCCCTTACATTGTCTAATATTAGGTTTCCTACAGAAGTTGCTTTGGCTGTCATTGCTAAAGCTTGTGAAAATAAAGTGTTTGAATAGGTACTTTCTTACTCAAACTTGAGTAACAATGAGAAAGGAAAATCATGGATGGAATTTCTTATTAAACGTAAGCTTGACTCCGAAATACAAAGGTATCTCCAACTTTCAACAGTTTATGAGCACATTCAACTTGAAGTATTTCCTCTGTGATGGTAGAAGTTCCGAGCAGGATAACTGAGAACACTCTATAACACGTTATTAGCGTGGTCGGTACTACAAGTTACAGGTACGCCACGAAATAACAAAGATAAACTGAAACTTTATTGGAAATGTATCATGAAATCCACAAACTCAACAATTTAAATGAATTATGAATTAAAATGGTTTGGGTACAATATTACCTAACCAAGTGTATGATAAAAAATTATGAGGGAATACAAATTATCAGGCAATGAGCTTTATAATAATATTCTTTTGTTGTCAGTAAATTCGCATTATCCTCAGATGAGTTGCTTTAATTCAAGGGTGTGTTCGATTTGCCGTATTCCGGAATAGGGATACATAGAACAGAAATTAGAAATCCGAATCATTCGTAGCAGCTGATCACAACCCTCTATATAAAATATGACCAACTAGAAAACCAAAAACCACCCACGTTGTTACGTACATTTGCATAAAAGTTGTCAAACACCTGCTAAAATGCTATTTTAAACATATCTTTATTATCCTTGTTGTTTGTCAAAACGCCAGACATACCGTTTTAAATCATCACTCTACGTATTTGTATTCCGGAAAAGGGTCAATCGAACGCACCCTAAATATTGGAGAAATGAAGGACTTGACTTGAAAACACCAGGGAGTACTTTGTCAAGAGAAACGACGACGTCATTGTCTCCCGTGTTTGGGCGTTCGGTTGGCAAGCTTAGCCTTAGCCTTAGGCATTTTGCCTTCATAATTACTTGGGCAACTTCAGTTTTTTTCCCCTTATTTTCCTGTTCAAAAGGATGTATTTCAGAGGGGCAGGGAAATGTTGACCTTTTTTTCGCCTTCTCCCTAAAAGTCTGCCGAAAACACAGAATTTACTAACAGTTTCCGAACTTAGTTATAATATTTTCTTAGAAAACCAGGTTTTACACAAAACGTGGGAGGAAAACTGGCGTTGGTGCGCTGCAAAGTGGCTTTGGAGTACTGAGTACTTGTCCTAAATATGTTCTCCCGTTATCAGCTTTACAGGTGAAAAAATCCTTGATGAAAGAATATTCGACTCTTTCTGCTTGATAGTGACGAACAAATCGTCCGAAAAATGTATATTTTAGGTAACGTTTTAACGATAAGCCTAACAAATTACGGTAAAAACCACGAAAAGTGCTCAGAGCTTACAGTTCACAAAGGACGTTTTAAGAAGCTTTTTTTCCAGGGTCTTGCTATATACAAGATTAAACATGAGCCACACAACCGCATGCACCATTAACAGCACAAGCACAGGGCGATTGTAAATAATAACTTAATGCGGTTAGGTTATTGGAGAACCACGCATTGAGAAGGCAAACGTTTAAAGTGATTAAGATGATTCCCTGGTTTTGCATTGCGCAACCCTGGTACGCATAAAATCTTGCGTCATTGGCGAGCGCATTAGCTCCCGGACATTGATAAAATGGCGGATTTCCATTAACGCCAAGCTTAATCCGTCAAAAAATTTCTATTTTCTCCTGAACGAGGACGGTGCCCCCCATTTTATATTTCATATTTTTTGCTGAGAATGGTGTTATCATGGAGTGGTAAAATAATCAACTTCATAAAATTGTACGGAAGGAGTCATTACGAGTCCAACAGCCCACACTCGAGTTAAATGTATTTTAAAGTGTTAAGTACTCAGAAAGACATTCAAATACAATTTTCAGGTATGCAAGTAAATAAACCACGGAATGACATCAGGGTCTGTATCTTATCATGGATTACATTTCTAAAACCGATCTAAATTTGTCAATCCAACATCATGGATGCGCCACAATAGTCGAAGTGGCTTAAATTGCCAGTCAGGACGCAGCTTTTTACAACCTCTAATTTCATTGGATCCCTTTAAAACGCAGCTCTATTGTCTTTAGAGTTAGGATCCATTGTTTCTTTTGTATCGTTCTTTGCGTCCATTGTTTTCTGAACCAGTCCCGCGAGTTGTTCCAAGAGCTGCGTGCCGGTCCCTACATAGCCGTATTCGTCAGCGTCGTACTATGGACACGAGCCTTGTGAGCACCCATTTTTATTACATTTTTATCATCTCCTAATACATACTACAACAGTGTGCAAAGCTTCATCGGAAATCTATGACAAGTTGTATTTCAAGGAAATAACTTAAGGTCCAATGTGGGTAAAAGATAAATTATTTATTGTTTTAATGAAATCACCGAGCATCACATCAATAAATATATTTATAAACATGCAACGTATAAAATGACTACGACAGGAAGATGTTTTGTAAAAGAAGGAAACCACACTGCCTGGAGATTCAAAATGTCGACAACAAATATTACAGCACATAGCCAAACAATGGAGGACTTTTTCTGCTCTACAGAATTATCTGAAAGGATACACATCCCGTTAATATGTCTTTCAGTAGTCAACATTATTTTTGCCCTGACTTCAACCATGGGAAATACATTAATCGTCGTTGCCCTTCAGAAAGAAACATCCTTACATCCGCCTTCCAAAGTCTTGCTTCGAAATCTGGCGGTAACGGATCTCTGTGTTGGTATCGTTTCACAACCTTTTCAAATTGCTTCCTTCCTGACTTTGTTGTATAGATTGCCACAAATTTGCTACTACGTCGATGCAGTGAGGCGGACTGCAAGCACCATTCTTTGTGGAGTATCACTGTCGACAACAACCACCGTTAGTGTGGACAGACTTCTTGCTCTGTTGTTAAGACTCAGGTACAGACAAGTTGTAACCCTCAAACGAATATATGGAGCTCTGATCTGCTTTTGGGCTTGGTCAATCTTCACGGCAGCCACTTCGTATTGGGATTACGCTGTATGGCGTGCCTTGGTGATTTCTTCAACGTCATTGGGTCTTGTTGCACCCATTTACTGTTACGCGAAGATTTACCTCACCCTGCGTCGTCATCAAAATCAAGTTCGAGACAACGCCCAGGAACAAGCGAATCAAACAATTCCACCGAGTAAAATGAGACGATACCGAAAAACAGTGTACAGTGGAATGTGCGTACAGTTGGCATTAGTTTCGTGTTATTTGCCATATTTGTTGGTGTCGTCATTCGCATATCGCAAGATGCGAAGAAGACAGGCGGCAGCTTTTTATCTCGCGGTGAAAAGTACAGTGACTTTGCTTTATTTTAATTCATCTCTAAACCCCATTCTTTATTGCTGGAAGATCAAAGAAGTGAGACAAGCCGTGAAGGACAACTTGAGGCAGTTGTTTCGTTCTTCAAACCAACAGTTACGAAAAGACACAGAGAATAATACAGACTCGGCGGAATGTCGGTGAAACACCTTCGTCCGTGGGTGAAATTTACACCTTCAAAGAGTGGGGTAGCTAAGCACCCTGGCGCTCGAGAAACTGAGCTTCGGAAGATGACAACCCGGCCTACAATTCATCGGCGCCGTAGACGAGTTTGTGCAAACACAAGCACTCAGTCATATCCCCCGACAGAAACGTTTGCTACGCAGGCTAATGATTATCTAAACGGATGGATAGGCCCCGCGGAGTTACAGAACATGCTCCATCTTCTATATAATTTCCGCATCAACCGCAAGATGGAGTCTGTCTGTCTAAAGTACTCCCTCCTCGGACCAGTCCAGCATAGAGTTTGCGCCTATCCCGGTTTTCGGCAAGGTCTCACATCTTAGCGTTGGTCTTTCTTTTTCTCCGCTTTACCGTTGTAAAGAATCTTGACTGTTCTACTTCCCTTGAATACTCTGCCTGATGATAAAACGTTTCTTTACTAGTAATCTCTACTCTTCCCTTACATTGTCTAATATTAGGTTTCCTACAGAAGTTGCTTTGGCTGTCATTGCTAAAGCTTGTGAAAATAAAGTGTTTGAATAGGTACTTTCTTACTCAAACTTGAGTAACAATGAGAAAGGAAAATCATGGATGGAATTTCTTATTAAACGTAAGCTTGACTCCGAAATACAAAGGTATCTCCAACTTTCAACAGTTTATGAGCACATTCAACTTGAAATATTTCCTTTGTGATGGTAGAAGCTCCGAGCAGGATAACTGAGAACACTCTATAACACGTTATTAGCGTGGTCGGTACTACAAGTTACAGGTACGCCACGAAATAACAAAGATAGACTGAAACTTTATTGGAAATGTATCATGAAATCCACAAACTCAACAATTTAAATGAATTATGAATTAAAATGGTTTGGGTACAATATTATCTAACCAAGTGTATGATAAAAAATTATGAGGGAATACAAATTATCAGGCTATGAGCTTTATAATAATATTCTTTTGTTGTCAGTAAATTCGCATTATCCTCAGATGAGTTGCTTTAATTCAAGGGTGTGTTCGATTTGCCGTATTCCGGAAGGGGATACATAGAACAGAAATTAGAAATCTGGATCATTCGTAGCAGCTGATCACAACCCTCTATATAAAATATGACCAACTAGAAAACCAAAAACCACCCACGTTGTTACGTACATTTGCATAAAAGTTGTCAAACACCTGCTAAAATGCTATTTTAAACATATCTTTATTATCCTTATTGCTCGTCAAAACGCCAGACATACCGCTTTAAATCATCACTCTACGTATTTGTATTCCGGAAAAGGGTCAATCGAACGCACCCTAAATATTGGAGAAATGAAGGACTTGACTTGAAAACACCAGGGAGTACTTTGTCAAGAGAAACGACGACGTCATTGTCTCCCGTGTTTGGGCGTTCGGTTGGCAAGCTTAGCCTTAGCCTTAGGCATTTTGCCTTCATAATTACTTGGACAACTTCAGTTTTTTTCCCCTTATTTTCCTGTTCAAAAGGATGTATTTCAGAGGGGCAGGGAAATGTTGACCTTTTTTTCGCCTTCTCCCTAAAAGTCTGCCGAAAACACAGAATTTACTAACAGTTTCCGAACTTAGTTATAATATTTTCTTAGAAAACCAGGTTTTACACAAAACGTGGGAGGAAAACTGGCGTTGGTGCGCTGCAAAGTGGCTTTGGAGTACTGAGTACTTGTCCTAAATATGTTCTCCCGTTATCAGCTTTACAGGTGAAAAAATCCTTGATGAAAGAATATTCGACTCTTTCTGCTTGATAGTGACGAACAAATCGTCCGAAAAATGTATATTTTAGGTAACGTTTTAACGATAAGCCTAACAAATTACGGTAAAAACCACGAAAAGTGCTCAGAGCTTACAGTTCACAAAGGACGTTTTAAGAAGCTTTTTTTCCAGGGTCTTGCTATATACAAGATTAAACATGAGCCACACAACCGCATGCACCGTTAACAGCACAAGCACAGGGCGAGTGCTCTACATACGTCCTTCAGTAATCAGGTTCAAAAATAACCTTGAGTTCGCTTGGAGGAAAATTGACGATCTATGAAATGAAGAAGTTTAAAAAGAATTCGAAAATCGTTTAGGCTATATAGAGCGTTGATTTCTGCGTTGATTTCAACAACTTTAATTTCCACATCGTGACACGCATTTCAATGACGGTTTGTTTCCGTTTTTATTTCTGTTGTTATAATTTCAATATATTTTTTGACATAAAATTCTGAATCCATTGCAAAAATTCTCGAGATCTGACAAGAGCTCCAGACTTCACAGAAGCAAAAGTTTACCTTTCAAATCGGCAGTCAATTATCCACGTAATGGCATTTCATAACGTTTTTGCTGTTTTTACCAGAAAAATGCTGCAAACACTGCAAAATAGCAGTTTTCATAAAACGTGTTATTTAGAGGCTAAAACGAACGTTTTCCACAATTTTGCATTGGCACTGTAATTTTACCTTTTTTAAAGTTTGGTCATGATAAACGTTTTTGCTGTTTTTACTGGAAAACTGCTGCAAACACTGCAAAATAGCAGTTTTCAGTTCGTGAAAATTACGGCAGATGCTTTTTATTAGAGAACCCATACTTCTGGATGCTTTTTTGTCTGTCATCCACACTAAAACGACCTAAAACGACGACGAAAGTGAAGACTTTTGATAATGGCTTCAAAAGTGAAGTCTACTATAATTACGAACGTTTCGGCGGTAATGTTTTGAAAACAAGGCGCCCGCTACTAAGTTTTAGTGAATTAAATTGTAAAAAAAAAAAAAAAATGGGGGACTTGGAGTAGCACTTTAGTGTGTAATTAATTAGGCATAGCACTTTACATGTGGATCGTTAGGACTGGGCATAGGAGCATTTTATCAATGACAAAACAATATTGTCATAACAAGAAAAGGAAGTTCTTAGTTAAGCGTGGTTGGCGCGAGCCTTATAAAATATTTATTCGACCCTTGTATCATCAACGTCATAACTTTTTGAAAGTGTCAAACATGAATGCAATGACCACCTGCTAAATTTTGCGACCACAACGAGATCCCTGTTCTTGAAGACCGGATGGGTGACAACAAGAATACATTAAATCGGGTGCTGTCTTTTTTTTTTGTTTTTGCGTTCGCTGGGCTGATGAGTACGAGAAAAGAGTCCTCTGCCTTCAAGGGTCAAAACTCACTGTGTTGAGCATGCGCGGCGGTTACTTAACGACCGAATCCTCAAGTGATACTTCATTTTGTGTGGGCTCACTGACTTAACAACAGCGGAATTACTTTAAAGGAAGGCGCGAGACACAGCGGGCCCAAGTCACAGTCAGCAAACATAACATGGGACATGCGTTTTAAAAGTCCCGTCCAAAGTAGTGGACGGCGGTTGCATCAAAGTGAGTTTCGACCCTTTGATAGCAGGGAAGCACTGTCTCCACTACGCCCTCAATAATGTAATGCATTTTTCATTACTACCAAAATTATTTATAAGAGGTTATCATCCTCTTTTCATCACTATCACCCACAAATTAGTTGTCACCTACATTCTGTACTGTGTAGTATCATTCATTTCCATGCTATAATTGCCGTTAATCGGCGAAATCCTGGAATAGGAACTGAACTTAGAGCGATCGCTTTAGGCCTCTCTTTCCCTATTTGTTAGTTGATCTATACATTTTTCGGAGGGACAATACATGGAGATGGCCATGAAGCTCGACATGTTTCTTTGCTTTATGTTTTTGTTCACTGATTTGGACCTGACCATGCACAAACCACACCCTTTTTTGAAAAGACAGCCAATCCGAAGTTTCGATTAATTTATTCAGAACTCAGTTGTGAACCAAGAATAAAGATGGTACATAATTGTCACGATCAATTTAAAATGAAGTGTGATGTCACTGTTCTCACTTTTGAAGTTTCCGGAGTTTCATAACCAGACCATATGAACTGTGGTCTACGTTAGACTTTTGCTGCATAACTGGACCGATGTATTTATAATTAGAGTAACAAAATGAATTCTAATTATTGGGTCTGTTCGTAACCCAAGCCTCCGGGCCGTGTAGATCTTTGATGATCCATACTTTGTCGATAACACTGCCTCCCTGATGGGAAGAAACACAAGAAAAAACTGGGTTAAACGTAAAAGTAGCACTTAATCTCAAATAAATCTTAGCAGAATGATCTATCCGTATTAAAAGTTTGACTAAAACGACGTGTCTGAGCTTGTCAATGATTAAATTGACCACTTTTTTCATATTTCAACCATTTTCATCCTCTCCATCCTTGATGTCGACTCCTTCGTCACGATCCGTAAGCATTTTGCGAGACTCTAATCTTCTCTCAAGCCTTCGACTGCCATTTCTTCCAAGTCTTCCACCATCTGTCATTTCTTAAAATCCTATGGACTTTTCATTTGACGGATCGTCACCATCTGTCAACATTTTGAGACATCCCAACCACCTTTAATGCTTTCGGTGGTTTTGTTCTTTCAAGTCTCTCTCCATCTGGCATTTCTGATCGTCGGAATAGATCGTCACCAACCGTACGGATCGTCAAGATCGGTCAAACGGACCGATTGTCCACTTCCGGTTATTTTACTTCCTGTCAAAACCTGACCTCATTTCCGCTTTCGGAAAAGTCGACCCGAATCAGTTTGCTTCAGGAACCTATGACTAAGAGCGAACAACAGCCCTATCTTCCTGTCACGGCGTTTGCACAGCCCGATTTATTTTTAGACTGAATTTCCCGGGAATGAGACTTCCGCAAGAGCCCAATGTTCAATCACAAGAAACTAACATGACGTCATAGAGCCGTCGAACCGGAACTGGCTTTGTTTTTTTCGGAAAAGGTTGTCTAAAAATAGATCGGTCTGCAAAAATGGCGTGACATAGGGTTAGTATGGGAGTTGCTCGCTCCTAATCATGGTCTCCTGTTTGTGTACATTGGACAACCTTCACTGCGTTTGTTCATTAAAGCTATTGCTTTTTTTCGGGGGGAGGGGGGAAGGGAGGTCCTCATCCTCGCTTTCGTTATCGTCGCTTGAGGTCCTTATTGTCATGACCTCCCTCATCAACATAATAATAATAATAATAATTATAATAACAATTATAATAATAATAATAATAATAATAATAATAATAAATTATTATTATTATTAATATTATTGATAATAATGTTGATGAAGGAGGTCATGACAATAAGGACATCAAGCGACGATAATATTATTATGATTATATATTATTATGATATAATATTATTATGATTATGATTATGATTATGATTATGATTATTATTATTATTGTTATCTATATCGTGCGAACAAAGAGAAATCAAATGTCTCACCAAATCCACACTGACTTGTTCCATGTACAAGTGGGTGCCGTTGTGTATTGTCATCCTCGTGTAACCATAACCATCCGAACGATAAGCCGTCCATGGCGGATAGTCTTTCACAAACGGGTCATGATCTTCTTGGCAGCCCTGTGAAAAAGCGTTTCTCTTGTTACCCGATGAGGTGGAACATTGCTC
Organism: Montipora capitata; assembly: GCA_949126865.1. Taxonomy (NCBI): domain Eukaryota; kingdom Metazoa; phylum Cnidaria; class Anthozoa; order Scleractinia; family Acroporidae; genus Montipora; species Montipora capitata. The sequence goes on along the minus strand of OX421455.1, from coordinate 27,372,054 downwards.
TTCACTGAGTTCATATTGGACAACAAAAGAGGTCAAATAGAGACTTTTAATTAAACCGTCATTTTTGACTGTTTTCCCCCCAAAATTCTAAAGTCATCATTTTTTTTTGTTTTGTATTCGCTATTTTCACATATCCCATAATACAGTTCATCTTGGGAAGTTATTTGCATTAAAACAATGGATATCCAGTTCACATGCATGCATGATACAGTCCCAAGAGTAAACGACTTGCATTGTTTTAATGCAAAGAACCCCCTAAAACGTATTGCATTATGGGAATGGGAAAGTAGCGAATGAAGGCCATATGTAAATTATCGCAGCATCCGAGTTGCTACCGTGAACATAAATAGTTTATCATCATCATTATCATCTTCAAGGGTGTGGTGGTAGTGAATCAAACGTTCGTGCGAAAGCAGCAACTAAAGCCGGCTTTACATACAATAGCATAAAAATCTGGCACGGCACTACGTAATCTCGGTACCGTACCTACGTTTTTCGGGCATGGTACCGTGATTTTTCGTGTGTAAACAGAACAAACAGAAGACATGTTATGCAGCCGTCCTAGAAATTAATACTGGTCGTTCCGCCCCAAAGTCGATTCGCCCCGCAGTATTCTGACGACCCTTATATGATAGCTAACCAACCCTAGCGCTAATTTTTATCACTAAAATCCGCGCTTAGACCTAATCATTGAAATGAGTGCTTAGACTTAATCATTAAAAGACACAATAATACTTAGGACGGATCGACTCTGGGGCGGAACGACCGGTTACCGCCAGAAATTATAGGGGTTCCGAGCACTTGTCTGGAAGTGTGCTTGGCACTCTAAATATTGGTAATGTGCCAATTTTGTGCGTATGTAAAAGGGGTTTATGCTGTCATGCCGAAACTGGAGGGGTCACAGGTACTCCCACAGAAATCGGCCACATCCTGCGTACGTACCTCAAGCTAAGAAGCAGAAAATTATGGGAACAGGGAGAAGAAAAATCAATCTCGTCTGAATTTCCGTTGAGAATCCTTAGCAGAGGCTTCGTTCGTATGTCCCGTTAACAGCTTAGCGACCGTGCCATATTTTAAAATTGTTGCACACCAAGGTGGGTGACAGTCTCTTGCTTCCAGTGACAATAAATCATCCGATCCCAGAAATAAAAGCGCGCTCCAATAATAACTTTAATTTTTATTTTTTTGTGCCCATCAGCTTGGAGTACCTTTGCATCCCATACAAACAACGCCTTGGTGGAGGACGGTAAATTTCTTAGTGTTATGTTGCGTTTTAGAGAGAGTGAGGTCAGGGATTTGATAATGAGCATACCGCTGATCCAGTTGTAACATGAACTGGGGCGCATGGATTGGTGTAGGGTTCCTCTTTGGACCCATTGCAAACCTAAAACATTTAAAGAACAACATAAAATAAACATAACGAGACCTAATTTTCCTAGTTACACAATGCTTAAATTCTGAGAAGTTTGCTTCCCTTGTAATTTGTAAACACTCAAAGTCCTCTCGAGACACAATTCTAGCTCATGAGAAATGGGCGCCTGTATTTTAAAGACTCCTGGATTCAATTCCTCCTGAAATTGCCCTTTCAGAAGCTTCTGGCTTTGAAATTATTAAGAGCGAGCCGATAACAAAGCAAAATCCTCTTCGTCTTGTGTAAAGAGAATCCTCACACCCCTTAGATTTTGTACCAGAATGATTCGTCCAGCTCTTCTAAACAACCATAAGTTAGTTGATAAAGGCGACCATCTCCGGGTAAGGCAGACTTTTTCCTGGTATGCCGGAGCTTCCGTTGCATATCTGAAGCTGTATTTCACATTCAGAAGTCTATGGGCCTAATCGCTACTTAGTACACGACCAATTCGAAGAGAATAATGCATGATTAAACATTGTTTTTCGCGACATGGTAGGGTCCTTGGGTGGGTAATGTATACTTATCCCATCCTAATAAAACTGATCACAACCCACCGTTCTGTTGTAAAGAGGGAAGAGCCGTTCGTAAGAGTGTTCATGGGCCCATAAGGACAAATCAACACCTGGAAAGATGAAAAGTGAACTGTTTATGGGATGTTTTACAAGTTTCTCCGAATTTCCCAAAATTGCGCAGGAAAGGGGCTCGAGTAGCGACGACAGCGCCCTCTTTCATCATCTTGTCCCTGATTTGACATCAAATATGGTTTGAATTTCATAAGTTAACAGGTTCACACTGCAACCAGATTTATTTGTTATATATAGTCCTTAAATACAGGGGCTGACGGCAAAACCTGCAATCCAGTTCCACGAGAAAAGAAGATAGGTCGTTTAAGCCTGGTTTTCACTAGCGACGCAAGCACAAGCGCAAACATAAGAGCACTCATTTCAGCATATTGACCGAATGCAAAAATGGCCGCCAACAAATTATTCTGTTGTCTTTGTGTTAATTAGCCTAACTAGCCTCGTTTTACAGGCCAAATTCTTTCAATTTTACGCGTGTGAACGAGGCTAGTTAGGCTAATTAACATAAAGACAAAAGAATAATTTGTTGGCGGCCATTTTTGCATTCGGTCAATAAAGCACAAGTAAATTTGCTACGTCTGGGCAATTAAAGCACTCGCTCCAGAATCCCCGCGGCTGAGAATTTGAACAAAATGGCGGACGCCATCGTTGCACAAACAACTTGTGCTTGTGCTTGTGCTTGTGCTTTGCGTCGCTAGTGAAAACCAGGCCAAGATTTTAGGCTCGGTGATAGTCATATGCAATCACCTGCAAGCTCCAAATTAATCTTTTCAACCCAGTTAATATGAGACCTCATTTTAAGACCCATTACCTGTTGTGCGTAAAATTTAACGCTGCTTACCATATTTGTAAAACAAGTTTTCCAAGCCGAACAAATGTTTTAAGGTGATTCCTCCACGAACCTACAGAAGCCAAGTTTCACAGTTAACCTTTTGATTTCCCATTTCTCTTGCCTGTGGCATTTTCATTTGCAAATACTGCGCAGCTCCTTACAACCCCTAATTTCATTCATCTCTCAGAGTTTCGCCTCTCTAGACTGGTAGCAGTGCCTTCTAAGTTATTCGAACTCGCCCGCTTTAGTCACGCAAGCGAACCGAGGGGAGATTGGGAGATAGAGTGAGACAGACGCTCTATCCCTATTCTTTCCTCGGCTCGCTTGCGTGACTACAGAGGGAGGTTCGGGTAGGGTCGTACCTCTTGTTGAACACTATATTTCATTGGCTGTATAGTGTCGTACTTCCTATTGTTTTCTGTGCTAAATCCACTGTTATCTTTGTTCGTTCTATTGTTCTTTTGGCCAATCCCGAAGCCTGACAAGACCCGGAAGTTCGACTGCCTTAGAAGGTACTGCTAGCAGTCTAATATCAAACTTCCGATTTGATATGAGTTCATTTGATTGATTTCCGGCGTACAGTGTCCCTAAATAGTGCCCCAGCGCTAAACACAGTTGCCACTAAAGTTCATTATTTTTATCGTGGAACCCTTAAACAAACACTATCTACAAAAAATATGAATTTCCCATGTTGCGGTCCGTTCTATTCTCTTCAAAAAATGTGGCCACTTTGGCTTGATATCAACGAAGGGCTTACGGTGTGCTATCCACGTAAAAAAAACAAGTGATCGAGTGATGGTAGGAGCCCATAAGCAGAAGCCTACAACTCCAATACTAGGTCTATGTAACGACAGTTTCAGAAATCCAATTTTTTTTAGACGAGTTCTTAATAAATAAGATTTGGCTTGCACGAGTAACCACTCTCAATCCCATGGGTACTAATTTCTCATGCAAGGCTTGTGATTAGCTGGAGAAGTCTGGTTTCGAGCGAAAGTAATCAGCGAATTGCTTTGCTTTTGCATTACTTCACTCAGTGATTGGTTCAAAGTTCTCTCGCCATTTTGTCAACCAATCAGAAGTGAAACCAAAACCAATCGTGGCTACGCGCGTGCACATTTTCCCGCGCTTTGTGTCAGTTACGTGAAGTTTTGATTGGTTTACTGGATTGTCTCCGTCCTTTTTGATTGGCCAACGTGATTAATTTGTTCTTGGTTTTAAGACACTCGATTGAAACTCACTCTATAAAAACGCCACTTCACAAATACATGGGTTCCTGGTGATGGGCAAAAGGATACCTACCACACTCTCGTACTTGGTGCAATCATCCCCGTCGGCATTAGAACAGTACATCGGTCGGTGACCCATCGTTATGATCCAAGGTCGCAACTTCCTATTTTCTGGAGATGCCGCTTCCTATAAAATTATTACAATCACAGTCTTAGCCTTAGCCATGAAAGCACTGTAGCAATCAGTTTAGTGGTACCACCGCAAGCCAAGTGACTTGCATTGCGCAGATCGATTGTTTGGTGTCAAGGTCTTGCCGGGTGATCCATTCTCCACAGAGTTAAAGTTAAAATGACTGAGTTAGAGCATGGTGGGTGCAGTGGGTATAATTCTCGCCCCCCCCCCACCCATGTGTCCTTGGTTGAGTTTGTTGGTTCTCTACTCTGCTCTGAGGGTTTTTTCCGGGTACCCCTTCTTTTAGCCTACGCGTATGCTATCCGATTTTTACCTCTCCTCAAAAACCAACAAAGGGTCCGAAGCCAAGAACCTGTCAGTATTAGTTTCAAAGCGAGTCCAAAAGCATAACCTTCGTGTGACGGCTGTTATATTAATTCTATTTTCCTGATACAAACTTTCACACCTTGGCATTAAAAAGGGGCTCTTAGGGTCTTTAGCAACCCGCACAACAGAAAATCGCTCAAAACCGAAAAACAGCGTTACGTTTTGTCCAAAACTGACAAACGTAGGCAAAACCATCAAAAGCAATTTTCCAAATCCGTAATCGATTTAATTCATTGGTAATTACTCAGCGTCACGAGGCTATGGGAGAAACGTTGTGGAATGTACACGCGGCTAACACACATAATTGCCGAACCTCAACCGTACACCAAACTGAAAACTGCGAAAACCACATCGGATACCAAATCCCAAAAACCGCTTGTATTTTTGACGAAAAATGAAAACCAAATGCTAAAAATAGTCAAAAAGCGCAAGTTCCAACAGATACTAAAACCGTCGCTTAAAACCAAAAACCGAGATAAAGAGTAGGCCAAAAACCGCAAAACCAAAAATCCCAATTCTCTTTCAAGCCGGCTTTACCCTAGCACAAAAATTTGACACGGCACCGTACCTATGTTTCTCGGGCAGGGCATGATAAATTTTTTGTGTGTGAACAGAACAAGCAGAATGCATATTAGGAACCCGTGCCAGAATTTATAGGGATACCGAGTACACCGTACCGCTATTTGGAGTGCCATGCCAATTTTTGTGCGTGTGTAAAAAGGGGTTTTTGAGGAAAAAGCTGGAGTGAACAGCATTTAACAGAACGCCTGTTTTTCTAACCTGAAGATCTTTTTCCAACCATTCATACTGATGAGCAACTTGTTCTTTTCCATACTCAAAGAAAAAGTACACTTCCGTCGAAATGCTGACGATGTGGGCTGGCCCTATGTTCCAGCTATACACGGACAAAAAGGCATGGTAAAAAATAACTGATTTGAAAAAAAGCACGAATCGAGAAAAACGAGAATTATCATGTGGCGTTAGACAGATTAATATATATCTTAAATTGTCACTATTCGGAAGGAAAGGACCCGTTCATTTTACTTCATTTAAAGGGGCTGTGTCATTAAATAGATAATTCAGCAAAATAAAGCGAAACATATCAAAATAACTACTCAAACCACTGAAGGAAAGTTTGAATAAAACAGCAAATTCAAAAGAAATCAGTTATGAGCGAAACTGAAGAAGATTACAATGGATTGCAGTTGCCTAACAATTTTTCTCTTTTTCTCTTTTTATCTCTGTTGTTTGTTTTTGTGTCACGAAGCTTTGAGTTGAAGTGTTTAAAAGGAATCTCTGGTTTAATTGCACCCGCAGGGTTTTGGTCTGGGCCAAAAGCCGAGTAGGCAACCTAGACGTCCCCGCGTAAAAAAGGGTAAAATGTATAAATTGGTAGCTGTTGTAGAGTAAATCAATCTCGATTTGCTCAACCGGGAGCGCAAAGTTGTATCGGTATTGCTTAAAGGGGCGCGCAAGTGGTATCGTTATTGTTCTCGCGACCGAGGTGTTTTAGGAGTCACGAAGTAGGAACTCGCAAGGAGAACCAAGGCGCTGTTCGCGTTAGCGATTGAAAAATCAAACACTGCAGCAGATCTGATGCAAACCGAGTTGCCTGGCTCAAAAATTGATTTTGTCCGGTCACAAATCAGAAACGGGGCGAAGATTTGTCAGACGCAAATTGGAAACAGGGGTGACATGTTCAGCATATAATTTAAAACGTATCTCAAATGCCTTTTATGCTATCGTACGGCGGGGGCAGATGTTGTGAAAACTATTTCTAGTGTTATGTTGCATATTGAGTGGGGGAGACTAATTGGTAAAACTACACAAAATGAGCTGCACTGCACTGCTCTCCAAACTTCCCGCGTGCTCAATATCTCGACATACGCACGCTGACGCATGAACAAATTGTTAATTAATCCATAATAATAATCTCTGACGATACCATGGATATCATTATGTCAAAAGCATTGATCGGCAACTCAAACCTTGTCACTTGACTTATGTGTCTGATTTACCGGTACTCGAAGGGGATTGTGGCACTGTCTAGGTTGTTAAGAAACACTCTAGTTCAAAGTATGGGGAAGGCGTGACACACGCAGAGTTGCAGCATGTTTGGCTGCAACTGGCCAGGCCTGGTCAGTACTAAGGATGCCTTCTTATTGCCATGACAATTCTGACACAGGAAAGTTGGCAAAAGCACATTTTTATACTATGCTTTTAAAACTGCAGTAAACCTGCACACACACTCAGGCAAAAAAAAAAAACACACACACACACACACTACCTGTAGAAGATACCCTCCGTGTTTCCTGGCATTGTAAATCGGTTTCTGTAGTTTGAAAAATTGCTGAAAATGAACGCATAGTAAATAATAAACACTTAATGGCTGGTCCCGAGGGAAACAGTTAATTTTGGTTTCCCGAGAAACAGTTTTATTGTTAGATGTCATGTGACCTCGAATGACCTCGGCTGCGCCTCGGGGAAACATTGAGATTCTTGGGAGACAAAATTAACTGTTTCCCTCGGGACCAGTCATTAAGTGTTTAATGTCTCACCTCTATTAGTCAGTGGGTTAAAATAGTGACTATAACCGTTTTCAAACCTGCAACGTACCACAACTTTCCACATTTTATACGCCAGGCTAACCGTTGGTTAAGAGATATCAAAATCTATTGGTTTCCATGGTATTTAATGCTGGGTAGCGCTAAACATGCTTTGAGAAACCAGCACCATTGTATTAAAGGCGTGCGCTTACTAGGCTTGTTCATGATTTCCTGGACACGTCATGTATGGTACATATGCAGCAACTGGTTGAATCTGATTCATGAAATCATCACCCACCCGTGCATCACTCTGTGATAAAAAAAAAAAAAGAGGAACATTAGAAGGACGGGGGACCTCCTGATACCCTGCCAAATTGCCCTTCACTATTTTTAGGCCTATATGCAAGCGTTTAAGCTCTCTTTAATAACCTCTTAGCTCTTTAAACGTTTTAAAATGAACAGTGTCTTGTGTAATGTTCACCAAAGTTTAAGAATGTTGTGTCATGTGTGATGAGACTGTAGTGCCACGTCATAAATGAGGGGTCGTTGGAATTTTCGGTTCTGCCGTTTTGGCCTTTTTTAGATCGGTTTTTGTGCAGAATATTTCGGTTTTAGTAACTACTGCAGTTTGTGGTTCTTCCCATTTTTAGCATTCGGTCTTCGGTATTTAGCAAAAACCCAACTGGGGACTGGGGATTTAAAAAAAAAGCACAAATTATCACAGAGCCAGGTTGCCTCCACGGTTGATTGATAAATCATTTGCATGTGCCTAAGACACCACGCCTTTTATAGCGTGTCTTCGTCTTTCAGAAATAAATCAAATATTAAGTTGTTCATGCAAGTCTTCAACGACTTAGTTTAGGAATGTTGGCAAAATGATCAACTTTATATTGATGATCAGTTTGAGAATAATAAGACTTATATCACTGTCACTGTAACAAAAAAATGGGAGGAAGGAACTAAAACCAATAATAGTAAATAAATTTTTGTGATAATAGTATTATGATAATTGTTATCATAGGATAGAAAAAGTGATGGAAAAGGCCAA
>OX421455.1:27353851-27358851 GCA_949126865.1 Montipora capitata | reverse complement strand
AGGTAGTCAACTTGGAACTTTCAGGGTTGAGAACAATCTGGTGAAAGCCAGAGTTTGCGTCAAGCTGGAAGAATACTGAAGGCTTCCCAGAGTTTCTTCAACGGTCGGCATTTGATAGACTTCTCTGCGAACTGCTTGGTTAAGCTTTGTGAAGTCAACGCATATCCGCAATCTGCCGTCTGCTTTTGGTACCACCACAATCGGCGAATACCATTCCGTCGGCTCATCCACGGGTTCGATCAAGTTGCAGCGTGCGTTCAATCTCCTCCTTCACTTTTTTTCATAAGTGGCAATGGTACTCTCCTGGGGGTAGTTCCTTGAGATGAATTGTATGCTCACCTTCCAGTTTTCCAAGGCCCTGAAAAAGCATTGGGTATTTCTTTACAATGTAAGGTAAAGTAAAGTGACCATATTTAACGTCGATAACTCGTAACAGTAATTCAACTGACAAACCTGAGGTCGACGGTGCGCTCATTTTATTCCCCCCTCTCCATCAGTGCTCCGTTTTACGGGTATTTAAAGCTACTTAAGCTACACTGAAAGGAAAGAAGTCGAAACAAGGATGCCAGATCCGGAGATCGAACTCAGGACCTTTTGCACCAAGGCCGCGCACTAACCGACTGTGCAACCCTTGCTCCTTTCTCCTAAGTCGTCCTTTACGCTAAAGGACACAGGATTGCTACATGCAGGCAGGGGCGTATGATGGACTGCTTTGATACTGTAGGTTCCTGGGATTTGATGGATAAGACCAAAGCCACGAATAGCAGGTATTCCCTGGCTTTATCTTCTGAGACAAGGTTCATGATTGCAAATCCAACGGTCGTCAGGGGGACATCACCTGCTCCCACAAGTTCTCTGTCTGGTTTTGACAGTGTTCCATGTGACTCCTTGTACGCAGATTCTGGCATCACAGATACTTCTGCTCCTGTGTCAACACACCAGGTCAATTCTTGGTCATTTATCTCCTGCTTAATGTGCCACCCTGAGTCTGATGTTTTTGCGAGCAATTGGTTCTGCAGGAGACGTTTGACAAACTTTGTTTGACGTGGGTGTGGTTGTAACCCTCCCAAAAAATGTGGGAGAGGAGTCGCCCTCATTGTCAAGAACTTGGTTGACCAGCGCGCTTCTGGAAATTATAGGAAAATGTCCCAGTTTGTGGCACTTGCTGCAGCGGGTCTCTGGGCTGGGCAATTCCTTCGTCCACTGGGGTACTGGCGATTGCAGTATCCACAATGCCTGCTGTTTGGCTGGAATGATCGCCTCCTAGAGTCTGACTTGAGACCTCGCTGGGGGTTGTTCATGGTCTGAGCGTCTGGCTTGCTATCTCGCTGTGTGACGCTCTCAATCTCTGCCGTCTTTGACTCTTGCAACTCACGTTTCGTAGCTTCTTTCAAAGATAGGATTTTCACAGTATTTTCAAGTGGAAGGGCTGCTCCCTGGTCATAAAGTTTCAGTTTATAACTGTCCTCCTTACAAGAAAAGGTGAGTTTGTCTCTCACAGCTTGCTCGTAAAAATCGACGGGAAACTTACATTCGGCGGCCCTTTCTTTTACGGTGACAACCCACGAATCGAAGATTTGTGCCGACTCTCGTCGAAGATGAAGCCAGAATTTCTCTCGTAACACCAGTTGTGGATCCCGTTTCTGAAAGTACGCCTCAAACTTTGCTAACACAGTTGCGTACTTGTCAGGATTTTCGGCCGGTAATTTCGCTTCTCCTCCCGCAGGATCATCATGTGGTTAAAGAGCAACCCCACCTTCATTTCATCGGGTTTCTTGGAAGCTGCAGTTACCTTAAAGTAAATTTCAAATTTTTGTTTCCAGTTTCCCCACGAATGTGCAGGATTTCCTGTCGAAATTTCCAGAGGTTCTGGTGGTTTGACATGTGGCACGCTTTCCACCATCTTGTTTGAGCCCACCTTGTTAGTTCGTGCACGACTCCTCTGCTTAGTCCGCTTTGTCCTGCTGATCTGATCGTTGTCCCTTTAGACTAGTGGAAAGATCTCACTCCTGACACCATGTTAAACCCGGTAAGGCGTAAAGATAATAGCAGAATTATCCGTGAACACAACAAGTCTCTTTTAATTGCTTTTTTCCCGATCAGTCCGGCGTTCCTAACCTCACACTCTCGGTCAGCGGCCTATCTAGGTATGTCATGTTACTACAGAAATTAACTCACCAACATGAAGAATTGCATCAAAGTGTCCCTGCTGAGTTTCCTCCCGCAGATAGCTAAGGGATTTGCCATTTACACTGCCTAGATCTCCAAACACAGCCAACCTGGGAGCCCAATTCACACCAGACTTGAGGGTTTTAAATGAAAATACTGCACTCCAACCATCCACCCCACCACAGTGATATTCTGTCATGAAAGAACATTTAACAGTAGTAAATCAAAGGGTTAAGAATGATGTAAGAAGTTACGAATTCTACCGACCATTGACGCTAAGTGGTAGAGCAATATTAAGGTCAAGCTCTGTAATAAGTAAATAAACTATATCACTAACTTTACAATTTCAGGTTGCAGCTACTCCCTTCTTTTCTAGTTATTTTTAAATTACATGCATTGAATTAAAACCAGTGAGTTATTATATATAAGCCAAACCTTCATTCAGGCGACAAAACAACTACATATTTATTGTTAGAAAAAAACATAGAAAGGATGAAATTACTCATTTTTCCAAAATGATCGAGCCTGGGGGACACAGTGACATGATAGACATATAGTTTGCTTACCCATCGTTTGGAAGTGTTTACAAAGGTCACTGCCACACACTACATCACAAATTGTGTGCACACACGTCCACACTGTATTCTTGATCAATACTTACAATGAGCACAATGCATTTTTTTTTTTGGACCATCCAGCCAGCAAAAACTTTAGCTAAATAAGAGAATGTATTCTCCTACTTGAATAACACATGCAAGTGATTTCTATTGGAATTAGACTATCAAGCCGGAACAAAATGAATGATATTCTTTTCTTTATCTGGATGTTTCATCTTTATCAAAAATAATTTCACGTCACAGCTGACTTAAAATTAGTATTATTGCAGTTCAATATTTTTACACTGCAAGTTTTCTCACTATGGTGCTGAAATTAAGCAGTCAAGCCGATTTCTGATTGCAGTAGCAATAATTTAACAAGTAAAAATAGAGCTGTAACCAGGATAACACATAATAAAGTAAAGTGAAAAACGTTCTCTGGTTAAAATTGATTAAAAAACTTAAGCTTTCGGCTATCAGTCTAGAGCCTTTAACGTTAACGGCTATAGACTGATAGCCGAAAGCCTATGTTTTTTAATCTTTTTTAACTAGAGAACGTTTTTCACTTTAATAATTTAACAGTTTAACCCAGCTAGTAAATTTTATCAAGAAAATTACTTTTTTAGGATATACTAATACACACCATACACTTCATCTGGTGTCAGTCCTGTCAACTTTACTCTGTGCATGTATAATACTCTATGCTCTGAACCACCGTCAACAAATCTGGTGATGTTGCCAGAGGCTCTCATTGTCAGAGGAAAACCAAATTTGTTGTACTCCACAATAGAATCATTGGTGAATGATAATGTCACCCACGTCACAATCATCTCTGAAGGGTCTCCTAGTGATATCAAACAGAACTGTAAATACAATAATCATTGACTGTCAAGACAATATTACAGGCATTTTCTAAGGTGCCTTCATTGGGAATACAATCGCATTGGTTATCTCTGATATTTAAATGGAGGACACATAGCTAAGTGGTAAGGCAATATGGGACAATGAGAAATGTAGAGAGTCTCTTACAATCCATTCCTCTGACTACTAGCTGGTCAGATGATTGGTTTACTTGGTTAAACACAGGACTGTGTTGCATGGAGGTCATTGGATTTGAATGACTAACGAGAAAGCGCTGTCTTTGTGATGACATCTGCAAATATGTAGTTTGAATTTTGAATCTAATTCTTAGACAATGGTGATACATTAAATGTATACTCAGGTAGGCCTCAACTCACTCAGCACTTGTTTGAGACACGGTTCAGATGACCTGGTGCTGTGGTTTGACATTCTTTGCGTCATAGGAGCATGCATTTGTGAATCCAACCATTCATTTTAATAAGCTTATAAGTTCATTCCAATCCGCTGCCATGTTGCACAATGAAGGTAGTCCTCCAAATTATAAACTATCGCAAATTAGAGCTTCGAGTCTCAATTGTCACGTTAATCAAATTAAAGGGTATATAAAAGCCACGCTTTACAGAATAATTTAAAATATTTGATGGATTTTTCAACGCTTAATTCCCTTAATTAATTTACCCCATTGACTCCCAGGGGTTTGCCATTGACAAGTAAAATAGCCTGGCGTTAAACAGAGTAAAATACCAAGTATGGCCGGTTCAGGCCGGTTTGGGAGTCAAAGGGTTTTAATTAATTAAATTAATTAAATTAATAATGAATGGCCAACTCTCATCTGTTGTGCTTACATTATACCTAACTGGTATGCCTCCTACCAGTTGGAATTTTTCACCAAAAGTTGGAAAGTGGAATTGTCAAGTGATTACAGGCTTACATTTTAATTTTGCATGCACGCCTATGTGCTGGCTTCAGATCCCCTAAAAACCAACACTGAACTGATTGCCAGTTGGGTGTTTCAATTCTTGTTTCACTTAGTGTTTCATTAAATATTTACTTTGAAATTTATAAATTAAAAGGTATATGTACTTCCATGATGAAGGCATCAAAAGCATCAGACCATTCACCTACCAACGTTTTTCAATTCATAAATATTACACTTCTATTCTGAGAGGGCCAGGATTTTTCCTAGGGCAACACTGATATCTGAAGATGCCCTAAGATTTCCAAACTTTAAGACACCTGGCCTCGGTTGTTCAAAAGGTGGATAACGCTATCCAGTGGATAAACACTAGTAAAACCAATAGAGTTATCTACTGGATAATGATTTATCCAGTGGATAGCGCAATCCACCCTTTGAACAACTGGGACCTGAAGATT
>OX421455.1:27346351-27348851 GCA_949126865.1 Montipora capitata | reverse complement strand
GGAATGCATGAATGCACCTGCCGCCTAAAGGACCATTTAACGAATGTATGAATGCGCCCGCCGCACTTGAGACGATCCGAAATCGATTACAAATTTTCCATTGTTTTCGCCTGACAGCCTCCATCCCGATAGCTCTACGCGAGCCAAAAACGTAGAGTCACCGGTGGCGCATGCGTGACAGCCTGCCAAAATTTTTGAAAAAGTTTGCGAACTTTTTCAAAGGAGTGTGTGGGGAGTGAATGTCTTATCAAAGCCATTCGTGGTCACTTTCGTGAACCAAATATCCTGTGGCGTTCAGAAACAAATTCACTATATTTTCGCTGTTGTTCTTTGCTCCTTTTTTCTTTAATTTTGTTGCTTTGAAGGGGATTTGATCTTGTGTTACCATGTCGAGTCGTGGCGGCCATCGAGCTGGAAGCTAACAAATAGTGATTCACTCTCCTCAAGAAAGCAAAAGAAGAGCAGTCAAAATACCAATACAGCATCTACAATGAGGGGAAGGGTCGTTAAGACGTGAATTCATGAGAAATTCGACGTGTGGTGTAATCGAAGCGCAAGCTGTTTCACTATTACCAAGGATCGAAGTCCATCTTCGTATTTCATTTCTAGCGAGTCGCTTATAATTAAATGTTAGAGACCACCACATCATCGTTTGTTGATAACACACTTATCTAGGAACTGGATGCACTGGTTGTGTTTATTTGTTGCACGAATTATAAAACCGTAAAACACGAGTGAATTTTTTCGCTGCTTGTCGTCTTTCCACTTCAAAATCGTTTCTTGGAAATAAATGCACTTTCTTTTAGCTTTGAAGTGGCATATTAATCTTGATAATATGTCTGATATAACGCAGAGAAAATAATATTTATGCGCGAGTGCTTGAACCGCCGACAGTGTTCCCGGTCACACCTCACTGAATTCAGCTGTCACGCAGAAAACAAACATTGCATCATATTTGTTTTCGATTTTATTTCTTGGACTCCAAATCAGCGACAATCGATAAATTTGCATTTCAGTGCCTTTCTAAAGCCGTATTTAGTCTAGACTTAAACAGAAAAAGCAAAAAAATTAACGTCTGTTAAAACCATCAGCGTGATACTGGCTGCAGAGAAGAGCAACATTATATCAGAAAACCGACGCTCACCTATCGATCGGATCAAGCGACGAGCTATCGTCCAGACAATTCCCTACCTGTGCTTGAGAGGTGAATCTGTTCAGGCTGAGGAGAATTTCCTTGAGAAAAAGTTACTAGAAGCAGCAATGCAAAGCAAGTTGTTAGACCCATGATTGGCTTTTAATTTCCGGGTTCTTCTCCAACTCGGAACTCATCACGTGAAAAAGGTCTGATGTTTATTCAGCACAACATGCCCTCGCCCTCCCCCTTCCCTACCCGGCATGGTGCAAGAGGCCCTTTGCATGACTGTCCACCATGTCACGTGACCTTGTCAATTACCAAAAAAACGTCGTGTGCAAAATAGACGGTTATTGACATTCTTACTAACTTCATCCCGCTCTTTCCATTTCATTCATATATTTTGTACCACGACCAGTTATTTAAGGTCAAGTGACAAGGCCATGCAAATTTTGTCAACGAAAACGAAGAGGTAACACAAGATTATATAGTTTTCAAGTGTGCGGTGCTTAAAGTACAATAGTTTTTTGTTGGGAACCGATCAATTCAGAGAATATGAAGCAAAACAGGTTTTCGGATTTCGTGTTCGACTAAAATTTAAAGACTCAGGGCGATGTAAGCCAGTAGCCGGAAAAATCAGAGTCTCCGGTAGAATCAGGCTACGCTCTATTGGGAAATCTGAATGTAAATCGTAAAATCTCCGGAATCAAAGGAACTTATTTAAGCGCGGATTTTAAGATCCGTGTCAGGGAAGTTGTCTGGGAAGGTTACCCATATTTCCGCAGAAAGAATCGTCACGCAAGTTTCACTGATTTGTCTCAGGAGAGTGAAATTGTCACGCTGTTACTATGGCAGTGGTATGAATAGGTATCAGCAATCCGTTGATGGGGATAACCTTGTGACGAACTTAATTCCCACCCAGGGAAGAGAACAAATTCTCAATGTTACGGAATCCTAGATAAGATCGCCTAGGCAGACACAAATATCACGTGAAATCGCCTACATATGTTTCCGCAAATTCCCGATTTTTTCAGCAATAACCTAACCCAGTATAAGGCAATACAGGAAATTTAACTGTGTCCTTGTAAGGCATACAACACGTCCTTGGATTTACCCCATATGGGAGGATGTGTTAAATTGTCTGAATTTGTGTCTGTAAGTGGCTTTTAACTTTAAAAATTGCTCTCTTTCTCCATTTTTCCTAAACAATCCTAAATATCACATTTTTCCCTAAATATCTCGAGATTTTCGAAATATCTCAAAATCTAAGTATTTCAAAAAATATCCGGATATTTGTGTCTAGCTCCGCCTAAATTGACCAAGTGACCTAAATCTGGATTTTCTGATCAAACGCACTGGCTTAAATAT
>OX421455.1:27333851-27343851 GCA_949126865.1 Montipora capitata | reverse complement strand
CTTGTAACGAGAGTAGTATCAAACTCTGCCTCCGTTCTACATCATGATAATTCTCCAAAATGGCGGCAAAGGATTTGAATGAGTTAAAATTAAACTGAATGAAAAACTGATAACAGAAATAGAAAGAGCACTTTTACGTTAGTAATACTGCGACGTTTCAGCGAGCTAGGTGTTATATCAGATGAGGAAATGTAAGTTGACATTTGACAAATTTACAGACGTTTGTATGACTGGGGTATACGCCATACTCCCAGTCATACAAACGTCTGTAAATTTTTCGTTTTTCAACTTACATTTTCTCAGCTGATATTACACCTGATACGATAAACCTTTGCAGGGTTACTAAAGTAAAGGCGCTAGATCTATTTCTGGGATCAGTTTTTGATTTTAACTTATTTGAATTTCAGCCGCCATTTTGGAGAAGGGTCCAATTTCCCCGACGTCCTCTGCTAAACGACGACCAGAAATGCATAGGGAAACAGGAACAGCCGGCGTTACTAGAATGACATCAACTCCGTCTATGCCAGAATAATGCACAGCTGGTGCACTGTCTACAAGTGCCACGTCGAGTTGGAATAAGGCAAGAATCACAACGATGTAACGAGCTTATTTTCTCTGGTGGAGTTCTCGATCTCGTCACAGTATCTACTTACCACCAGCAGTCAGGAAGATTCCTTTGGGGCTGTTGCTTATTCCAAGAATAACTATGCGTTCAATCCATGCTTCAGTCTTGTAGTGCGCGTTAGGATTCGCTTTCCTACAAAAATACCACAAATAAATAAATAAATAAACAAACAAACAAACAACAATGGTTTATGAGAAGAAATAATAAACCTTTTTCACACAATGATGTTTCAAACTGACAAGCTTGTGGGGTCGTGCACAAATCAAATATAAAATCATAGCCGTTGCTTTTTGAGGAGAGGGGAAAGCCGGAGTAACCGGAGAAAAACGTCTCTGAGTAGAGTAGAGAACCAACCACCCTGCGAGCAGAGCCTCCTTTTGTCTTTTTGTTTACTGAGGAGGAGAAAAGGAGGCTCTACCTGAATCGCGTCAAATCTTTGAAGCCTCCGCAGCCCAAACTTCAGGACTAGTCAATCTTCGTTTCTCTCGTCAAACTGGTTTATTCAGTGAGAGCGTCCCTTTAGGGATAAAACCGATAATTGAGCGCGCTATACCATGAAAAATCAGACGGTGAGATCTGCTTGAAGCCAAGCACTTAGGCCTGGGTTCGAAACGGTATCCTGGCAACATGCAGCGCATGCTTAATAAAGTTCTTGCTCGATTCATGCAGAATCTCTCTGGAGAACACCAAAATCGAGCAAGCAAAACAAAGGCCCTGCTAGCAGGGTGAGAACGAACAAACTCAACCCACATTTGACACCGACATTGGTGGGAGGCGAGTGTTCTCACCACTGCGCCATCTCTGCTCCTGTCAAATTTATAGTGTCACAGTCATAAATACAAGTCGAAACCCGCTTGTTCAAGGTCCAAGGAGGTGTCTTACTTTGAAATCAATCGCCCACCCTGGAATGTATACTTCATATAGATGTACGCTCCCTTCTTGTAATCTAATGTGTGGCCATCATCAACATAAAGGTCGCCCTCGGCTTCGGCCTACAAATGAAGTGAAGCGAAAAAGGTCAAACCAGCGATAGAGAAGTTACAAATCATACGTCAGGTATTTGCAAGCAGGCCCGGGGAGGGGAGGGGGGGGGGGGGGTACACATTTTAACAGTTATGTCCCGGTAAAGGACACTATTGCGTATTAGACAGAATAAGGGCAGAGGGAAAGCCAAGTGTTGGCTAATCAGTGTTTCCATCCTTGGAAAGTCGAAGAATAAGCCCACGTAAATGGCCAAATGGAAAGGAAGCTTTCATTGGAAAGGAAACAGTTGGAGCCAACCTATGTTTTTCCAACACAATTAAGTTAATAACCCTAAACTAAAATTAATTTTCATCTAGTTAAAGTAAAAGGACGCTAATAATTGTTAATGAGCTCATTCCTTTTCGGCAAATCAGTGAGAATATAGAAAGGGCTCTTGCGGTAGCCTTGGATCACCCCTGATGGAGCGTCGAAACCTTGTGTCTTTGCACTGTAACTTTTTACGCTAAATTAAAATTTTTCTTCCAACCACAGTAGCATCAAACATATATCTGATCGTCAACCTAGTAGTGTGGTGAACTAAGTATTTCCGTTATTTCTAGGAACGAAGTGTTTCTGCTCTGAATGCAATCCTTCATTTTAGGATTAAAGACAAGCGATAGCCACAAAGCGAGCTGCCATGCACTAGTTTACTTATCCAATACGAACATTAGAGCTCAAAGCCATAGTAAGCGTGTAGGGATCCTTGTGCATAAGGGCACTGCAGCGACGGATTCGTTGCCTAGTTGCAATGATGCTGCCACCACGCTGAAACAACGGAATCTGAAAAACAAGCAGAACGAAAAGAAAATTTGATAAATAAACTTTATCAAGGATGAAAGCAAACTAAACCGCAGTATCCAAGTCACATGTATAGACATTTCTCTCGGTCTCATCATCCAAGCATCCAAGATAGTGGTACTGCCGATTATTCGTCGCTTGCCAATCAGCACATGCCGGCAAACATGGATTCCCTCACCCATCAAAGGCTACAACCAGTTGCAACAGCAGTTGAGGCATCTTACAATGACAAAAAAAAACTGTTCACAACGCGATCCCCCCCCCCCCCCCCCCACACACACACCTTTTGCAACGTTGATACCTAAAAATCTTAGACGAACACCATAGAATCGAGAAGGGAGAGGGGTGGGACTATTAATTTTTCCGCACTAAATTTCGTCTTGGTCATACCTATGAAGTCGGTAAAAGCATTTTTTGCACAAGGTGTCTCAACATTTTTGCAACGTTGCATTGCTACAAAAGATAGAAACACAGAGTTGATAATGGTTGTCTCACCCTCTCCAGAGGCGTGCTGACGTAAATCGTGTTTTCTCCTCGGTAAATCTTGAAGTCGACCAAATCGTACCAATACTGAAATTTAAAATTAGATCGCGATCATGGTTTGACACCACAAGACAGAATCAGGCATTTTCCCCGAAACACCCAAATTCATTAATAATTAAAGTAGTGCCTTTTCCTTTCCTGGTACATTTTCAACAACGATTGAGATTCCGATTAACGGAAACTCAAATGTGCTTGTTTTGTCCAACTAGATTTTGCTATCTCTTGCATGGCTACACTTACTAACTGGTTCAAAATCTTTCGTCACATTCTCGGCCAATTTGTTTGGGGGCAGGGAGGGGGAAGTCATGCAAACGATTGTAAATTTTCCTACTCTAGGAAGAGGCTGGAGGGCACTCCATAGAATAGCTCAGTCGTTTAGTGCGCAGCCTTCTGAGCTGGATGGCACCAGTTCGATCCCTGTCTCATTCCATCGACGTCGTATCGACTTTTCTCTGATCCGTGTAGCTGTAGGTTTGAATACCCATAAAACGGAGCATTGACGGAAGAAGGGACGTAAGAGAGGGCCACAAGCGTATCAGTACCTCTAGTCCACTGTCAAGTGCTACCCTCGTAAATTAGGATCTCTCTTCACACTGTAGAAAATCTCTATTATATTATACAAAAGACTATTACTGTGATCTTACCTCGCCAATTCCTGGCAGATAAACATCAATAGAGTTTTGTCCTTGATTAGTCACTGGTTTCACAAGAAGATCCTTCCCTAAAAAGAGATTCAAAATAAAAGCACTTCAAAGTCACCTTTCTTTGACGTACGTTATACGAGTCAAGGATTAGAAACATACCAAGAAGAAACTGGTCTTCCATCGAAAAAGTACTTTTCTCCTCTGGATACTCAACCCACAAAGGCCTGCAGAACAATCGAAATACTAACGTAACTAGTGGCAATCTCGCATTATTGAAGTGCGTTCGACAATCGCCTTGGAAGCAAAGCAGAAGGGTTAAAAGGTTTTCACAATTAGTTTACAAAATGGTTGGTTTTTCAAAGTACACGAAAGTACATGTTTCGCCGGGAGAAAATGCTCTCTTAGCAAAAGGTTACTAAGAAAGTCAACGAACAGACTCAGGGCCAATCTCCTTTGCTATTCAACGCTGGAACAGTCTGCGCTGCAATCTGAGGCAAGTGAAATCTCTAAATCGTTTTAAGCAATTGTTAAACCTTCATTTTAGTTAATTAAGCTAGATACACGACATTCATGAAAACCAGGTCTGTTTTATGAGTAGTATTTTTACTGAAAAGACTTTTTGGATACGCACTTATTCTTATGAAATATTGTTAGGTAGTTGTATTTTATATTGTTCCATAAAACCTGATGATTTTTTACCGTGTTAAAATAAAGATTTGGATTTGAATTTGAATCCCTAGGCTTGCCTTTTTGATCCAAACAAAGGTGAAATAAATGTATCAATTTGAAGTGCGGGTTAAAGACAAAAGGACGAAGTGATCCTCGCATTTGACTGGACAATTAAGCAATTGCCTCTTAAAGACAACTGATTACTTCTCCCTTTCGTCTATAACCCGCACTTGAAATATATAATTCGTTTCATTTATCGAGTCCTTTCAGGGAAACACATGATCCCAAAAAATTGACCTGCTGCCAACTGAGTGGCTTCATACACGACGCTCAGTTGGCAGAGCATTGCACCGGCATCCCAGAGGTCATGGGTTCGAATCCCGTTGATCCCACCTGAACTTTTCAGGAGCCCGTTTCTCAAAAGTCCCGAAAACCTTTCGGGCCCAAAAAGCCATTTGTGAAACTACCAACCGCTTGTTCTGGAAAGCCGATCTTTTAACACGATTTCAATGTAACAAAAATGAAAAATAACTGTGAAGTTTGACGACTTAAATCCTCTCCGTTCTTGAGATACAAAGGGAATTGTGACACCCGAAAATGGCCCGTAAAGTTTCGGGACTTTCGAGAAACGGGCCCCTGGTGTCTTTGAGAGACAATTGCCTAAATTCTTGCTATCCCCTTCTGAAATATTAGTGCAACACAATCAATCTACAATGGCGATTCTCACCTTACGATTGGTGTCCCTGTAACAGAGGCGTGATAGAAGAGGGTATACCAATATGGTAGAAAGGCATATCTCATTCGAATGGCATCTCTTATGATCTTCTTGTAATTCTCATCATAGAGCCAAGGCTCACGTCGTTTCGTGTCCAAATGTGCATGTGCGCGGTAAAATGGCATAAAAGCTACAGCCTGACAAATTCACAAAGAAAGGATGGATAAAATAATCCTTTGAAATAATTAATTAAGCCGTCTTTTGCCGAGTTTTCATTGACTGGTTGCAGTCTCAATTTTCTCGAAGCCTTTCTCCGATGACTGCAATGCCTGGTAGGCTCGGGAATAGTGGAGTGTGGACGAGGATCGAAGAAGGGCAAAAGCCGACCCTTTTCTCGTTTCACTGAAATCTTCAATCGTCATCATTCGACCGAGTCTTTTTGTCGCATTTCAACGAAAAAGTGGCACGAGGGGAGAATGGACTGAGCCGACCCTTATCTTCCCTTACCGAAATCTCCACTCCCCGTCACTTTACCGAGTCTCTCTCCGGATCACATTCGTCGCACTTCCACCCGTCTAAAACAACCAAGTTCGCAAGCATCTGCATTGTACTTCCTTCCTGAGAAAACTGAGAACTGCTAACGTGCAACCAGAGGTGGTTTCCTGATATCAACAATGGTATGTTTTTTTAAAACCTGCCACATTGTTTTTATCTTCACCGCGTTGACATCAAGAAGCTACGCAGACCACATTTAAGTTCACTCCAGCCTGAGTGGGTGGGCATGAGCTTTATGTGTCGGAATTTATAGTAAAACTGTTCATATCAATAATAATGACAACCAATTACCCTGGCCCTAAAGACCACAGTTGAGGATTCGCTCCGAGTCTTTATCACATTTTTTTCAACTAAAGTGAGCTACCTGGACAAGCAGGGATATCCTGTACGTTTTCTCCGAAACTCGGAAAGAAACTCTTCAAATGAAAAGAAACTTACCTGATACCACCTTACCAACAACTCCGGATCAGGATTATTGAAGAAACCACCAACGTCGGCTAAAAAGTCGCGAAAAAAGAAGTTTTTTTCAATGACAAAACAAATATGCAAGATCTGATTGAGGAAACCAAGTCAACATTCTGATTCGTCCCGCAATGTTCCCTCCGTTATCAGTCAAAAGAATGCATTGCGTGACGTTCCAAGTAACGGCAACGGAGGCGACTGAGCCTAAGTAAAACATGGGACTCACTTCGAAGAGGAGGCAGAAATGAACGTTAACTTACCGCCCGAGAACGGCAACCCAACGAGGTTCAGTGTAAGGACCATGGGAAGGGAGGCCTTGAGATGGTCCCAGTTCGCAATATTATCACCCGTCCAAATGGGACCTGAAACAAAATAAAATCACTGAAATCGGCGACAGTGCAGAGTTTGCATATTCCTGCCGGCAGGGGTTTAAGTGCCTTTCATCCCGCTTAATAATCCTCTTTAATATTGACTCGAAACATATTTCCTAAACGGTAGCCGGGTGGTTTGTGATGTCAGCCAGGTATTAAAATCATTCACTTACCTGTCATACATCAAAGGACAAAAGTATTTGAGATCGACTCTAAATTGTCACTTGAAAAAGAAATCGGAGCAAACAAAAATAATTGGGACAATGGCAAAGAATTAATGCACGCGAATTGTCTTTTGAGGTGACAGACACTTAATGCGAGATTACCAGTCACGGTCGACGCTGTCCCACAGCGAACCGAAGAAGGGGACTTAATTTTCTTCCTTACCCCTTTTCCTTCTTATACGATTCACTGACACATCACATATCACATGACTCCGAGGATCCGGTCAGGTTGTCGAAACGTCAGTCATCAGGGACCTTTAGATTGGAGTATGCGCACTTCGAAAAATGTCGGCCTCCAAACCTTATGCGCATGCTCAGTACGGAAAACTCGTACTCGTAGTCGTCCTCGTTTTCCGATCTAAAGGTCCCTAATGTCACCAACAACAGTCCTTCTCAGGACTACTCTTACCCGGACGAGTTTCTCCTCGACAAATACACGAATCTACACGAAGAGGTTACGTATTCATCAACGGTGAGTCGGGCATGATCGGAAATCAAATCCGAGTGCTACGAACAGGAGTCGAACATCTGACCTACCAATCACCAGTTGGGATGCTATACCACTGAGCTACAGAAAGCACATGAACTAGGCTCTGCATTGTGGTTTGACGGTAATGTCAAAAGGTGGTATTCTCAACACAATTGTCGAAAAATGGTAAAAGAATGAAGTTACGTATCCACCAGGGGCCAGTTCCTGAAAGGTGTAATAACTCTATTCCAGGAATAAATGTGCTGGAATAGGGCATATTTATCCCTGGAATAGAGTTATTACACCTTTCAGGAACCGGTCCCACGTGTCTCCTGGAGAGTAGAACTAAAGACCTTCAGATGCTCAAGGTGCTCTTTGTTTAGTTTGCAAAACTCACCGTGTCTTTGAGTTCCAGAGAAAAATGCTCTTGAAAGAACAAAAGGCCTCTCGCTACCCCCCGAGCGGTCGAAATGTCCCTGGACTGTAGCCATGTGCAGATAGAATCCGTAAATGTTGTGAACATCTCGATGTTCCCAATCGCCATAATGCAATGCATCCTTGTGCATTGTAATTTCCGGGCCGTGGAAAACAGAGGGCTAAAAATGAGAAGAACCGATAATTGAGAAACGCGCATGCGTGAAAGGATACTTAACACAAAGAGGAAACGCTGGTGTCAGCAAAAACACTTTGCATTAATTTGCAACTATTGCTGCGGAATGTTTACTTCTTCGCGGAGGAAACGCCTTGCCCCTTCGATGCCATAGCCATCAGCACAGCGGAGTGATTGTATACAGAAGGCGCTTTCCATTCAACAAAGTTTCCCGTCTTAAACGTGCCCATTGGAACAGTACCTCCCGATCGCAAGAACCCGACCAATGTCACAACGCGTTAGTATAATTGAGATGAGCACGAAACAATGGAAAAGGCCATTTCGGTCCGACCGATTAAGTTGGGCTATCTTTAAAAACGGTCCCAATATACCTCATGACCAACAATGACCGACCGTTTCATTTGACTTTCAACTGAAATTTCCTAAAATTTTGCCGCCTCACTGGAAAGCGCCTTTGGTCTTGTCGCTACTGGAGAAACGGGCAAGTTACTTGAATTAACATAAAAACGAGGCTAGTAGGGCGTTTTATTATACTGATATCTTGGTAATCGAATAGAGCTGTTAAGCCACATTTGTACAAATTCTTGCGGCTGGACTGTAGCCAGCATGGAATGAAAGCTGATTCGGACGGGAAGTCTATTCAAATGGAGGAATTTCCCGCGCAGGAAAGGGTCGAGTAGCAGCTCTCGAAACGTTCAATGTCATTGGCTAGTTCCGCAAACGAAAAACAAGGCCTAAACAAGAGAAACATGGACTTGGAATAGCAGGCGCTACAATACCAAATTTAGTTGCGGCTGCTAGACTGTAGTCATGGGAAAGTGTCCCAAAAGACGAACAAGATCTATCGTTCAATTATAGCACAGTCACGGGGAATGCAAGTGCTTGGTCTCGTCAATGAAGCGGAGGGGTTGGCGCAGTGGTAAGATCTCTGCCTTCCAACCCTAAGGTCCCGGGTTCCATTCCCGGCTCTGCCGAGACTGGAATATTTGGCGACCTTCTTTCCCGCTAAAAGTTCACTCAGCTTTCCATCCTTCCGACAGGGATGGCACTAGGATTTTTCAATCTGGGTCCTGGGACCCGCATGTTCGGCCAAATTGGGGTCCCAAGCATTTTTTGGGGGTCCCAAAATCTTGGTGACCCTCTGCGAGAAAAAGAGTATGTTTTAAATTATGAGAAAAAGAGAGTAACCAACTTGGAATTAATATTGACGCATATGCATAGGACCGGCCGACAAAGGCTTTTTCTAGAGCCGTTACATTCATTCCTGGACAAGAACTCTGTTAATGAAAGAGCAAAAATTTGAGTTTCTAAAGAAACTGTGGTGCTGCGTCGGTGGGAGATTGAAACAGAAATTTATTTTATCAAACGAGTTGATAAAGGTCGAATGGCCACCGTGAAAGATTTGGAAAGCTGACGTTTCGAGCGTTAGCCCTTCCCATTCGCTCCGACGAAGGGCTAACGCTCGAAACGTCAGCTTTCCAAATCTTTCACGGTGGCCATTCGACCTTTATCAACTCGTTTGATAAAATAAATTAATGAAAGAGCACCCTTTCCAAGGGTTTACGCATCACTGGTTTCCTCCCTTAGGAGCAACGATCAGTGACGTCTTTTGCTATATATTTGCATTCAGTGACTTGCAGTTCCTCTGAAGAAGACCGCAGAAGGCGGTCGAAAACTTAGTTTTAACCTTTTTGAGATGTTTTAAACCCCCTTCTTAGAACTTTAATTATGAGCACAGATCGCTCCAACAGTTTTACAAACAACAGAATATACTGACAAATCAAAGCAAGTTGTGTGAGTTATTTAAGTCAGTGCCTTGCGTCCTGGGACGCATTAAAATTTCGATCATGCATTTTTTGGATTTTATTTGCGTAAAAATGCTCGATTTCTGCGTTAACGCGATCCCTGCTTCCGAGGTCCGTAAAATGAGTACCAGCATGCATGGACTGCTTAGAAGCGGCTGCTATTTGCGCCTGTATATGCTTCCGGTCCGCTGGGGGTAAATTGATCATTGTAAAGCGCCTTTGAGACGTTAGTGATAAGGGCGCTATATAAATGCACCACTTTACTTTTACTTTACAATGAAGCCAAGTAGAGTTCTGTTAAAACGAGTGAATAAACGCCAGTACCTCGTTCATGTCATTCCAAGTGAAGAGAGTTTCTGTTGAACCCTGAAAGAGGGAAACTCCGGTATTAGTTACAAGTTAGAGAACGTGTAAAATAGCTACTTAGCTAAGCGTATATTCCACGATGAAAAAAGCTTTCTACTCTAAACAAATAGACTCCATGCTG
>OX421455.1:27291351-27326351 GCA_949126865.1 Montipora capitata | reverse complement strand
AAAAAAAAAAAAAACGGTCACTCAATGTACTGTACTTTACCAAAAACCTATTTAATTTTAGAGAAAGCAATAATATGTATTTCATGCAAATGCGGGGCAAGGGGCTACATGCAGACATATAGAGCTTGCTTATAGGGCAGGTTTTGTCCAAACTTTCCCCTACATAAATTTTCACACAAGGCAATGGGGGATTGCTGGTTCAAATGATGGCTGGAAAAATAGTCGGATGAGGTTTCTAATGACTGAAAAGAGAGTGCTTCTTTGTGATGATATCTGAAAATGGCCAAAAAAAGGTAGAATTTTTCTAGTCTTATCGCACAAGGTCGATAAACAGCAGACCTTGTACTCACAAACCCTACGGGTGTTTGATGCACCCACAACTGAAAAAGAGTATAGCGCATACATTTCTTGCTGATCTTGTCTGGGCAATAATTCACATTCAAATATAATTCGAATAAAACATTAATTTTCTGTGGAAATAACCTTGAAACATGCGATTTAACTCACTTTTTGACGTCCTCTTCATCATTGTAATTCCATCGACTTTGATGATAGGAAATTCCAAACATCTAACAAAATAAGAAATCAGACTTTGCACAAAGGTTTCCCTTTACTTCTCAAAGAACACTTTCCACAGGAAAGCTTAAAAAAAAAAAAGAGACTAACCCCAAAGTTCTTACAATTTACGTACTTACTATGCTTGGCATTAATGTTAATTTTCTATGGAATCGTCACATTCAATAACAAAGTTTTACATAAGAAGGTGTTGAGCTTTAGTGTAGGCATGTTTCCAATTCCTTCGAAAATGGGCACCACGGTACAAACACTTTCCACAGCCCAGTTACTTAAAGGGGCTAGGTCATGCTATTTTAGGTAATTTTGTTAATTATGAGCTCTAAACGTCACATTGGCAGAGCAAGAGTCTTTCATTTGCAAAATCACGGCCACATAGCAACTGAGAATGATTTTCCAGCTGTGTAAATGACATTTTGATATAGACTGATATAAATCTGAAAAAAGGTGGGCTGACGTTTTTCAAATTTACCCAAATTCAATCCATTTCAATCCTCTCCAGTTTTGTCCATCCATGTCCCTTCTTAGCTTCCCTGTGTTTTGTTAGAGTTCTTCTATAGTTTTGCGTGACCTAGCCCCTTTAACAAAAGATTAATTAAGATCACACGCGAGGATCAAGCCACCGTACATGTACTTGCAAATTTCTCAGCATCACACGTGACTCAATTCCAGTAGTCCACACAGTAAGAATTTGCTTCCCAAGATGCTTGAGCAATGTGTGAAGTCCAGTCTTACCGGTGGTAGCGCTGTAAATGAAGCATACTCCTGATTTTGTTTTATTACCAGTCCATTTCTTTTCTGTCCACTGAGCAAGAAGCTCCCATGATAATTGAGCTACCAATACTACATTAGCTAGCCACTGAACATCAGCCCTTCCATTCCTGAGAGTGAAACTTAGAGATTTTAAATACTCTGTCTAATGATAGACGATTTTACATGCCAACGGGAGCCGTCTCAGGGGTGAATGGATTAACAACATCTCCCCTTTAACCCTCTCCCCCCTAAGAAAGATACTTACAGATTTTACTCTGTCTAATGCAGACAATTTTACTCATAAATGGGAGCGACTTCAGCGGCAAACAGGTTCATGTACCGGATGGGTATAACGCTCATGCATTAGGCACTTACGGGTGGTAGCGCAGTGGTCCCGGTAAAGGACGCATACTCCTGAAAAACATCATGTGGCTTTGGACCCAACATAACAAAGACGTCAATGATGCCACTCTCGGACATCCAGTGGGTCTCCACTTGTGGCACCTCTTCAGATTCCTTGAAAAATGACATCAGTGAGTTTAACATGGACTGAAAAAACAAAAGAAGAGTGGAACACAAAAGGACTTGGAGCTGACAGTTCAGCTCATGAAATTGACAGTTGTGTTATGTCCAAATGCTGCTCCACTGAAAATACCAAAAGCAATAAAAAACTGTACCTAAATGCTCACGTGATTTTTAAAATCATGGATCCCCGCAATCAGTTGTATTAATTGCACCCAAACACCACTCGCAGTTTAAGTTTGATAGGAGAAATATCTTTCTTCGGACTCTCTTAACTTTGTTCTGCCATTATTACAATATTGATTCAAAATCCTGTTTATTACTACTGGATTGGTTTTTAACATTGCAAAGAAAATTAAACTTTTCAGTGCTAAGCATTTTGACATAATCACTCAGTCTTCATGTAATTGGCATTTAATCATTGAAGAACATCATAACACCTGTCCTGTCATACATTTATTATAATAATTATTAAAATTATACTTATCATGAAACTTTATTAGCTTAAAATTGACAAGAGGTTTAAAAAATTCATGTGAAATTAACCAGTAAAGCATTATTGTTAAAATTATTGCTGCTGTAAACCGTTCTAACGTAATTAGTTAGTGCATGTATTCACTATTAATAGTATTATTGTCATCGATCTAAATATTTTCTACGAGAATAATTCTGTTGATCACTGTTTTGTTATTGTTATCATAATGAAACGATTACGGACAAAATCTTAATTTCTCACAGCGACTTTTGTCACGTTTTTAGACCATTAATTATTTTCCAAAATTATAGCCAATTTCCTGCCAATCAACTGCACTAATAAAACTATTTTATTACAAGGAAAATATGGCAGAAATGTTTAAGAACTATTATGGTTAATTCACTCAAACGTCATAGTGTCTCTTTGTCCTCATCCTCTTTAATAATTATTAAAAATATTAATAGTCAGGGACTACTAAATTTAGAACATTATTCATGCAATGCACTTTTAAGTTAATCATTAATTTTAACCATCAAACACATTCAAGGGAGTCTTAGATAAAGATGTCCATAGGGACCTAGTTGCTGTGTCAAGTATAAGACAATGAATATTTTTATTGTACAGTAATCACATCATTTTACCTTTCTTGCATTAGATGAGCTTATGTCCACCCAAGTTTCAGCTGCATTCATCCAGAATACACCAACAGTCCGCAAAACACTTAAGCACAAAGAAGACAGGCGCTTACATTTGTATGATTTGGTACTGAGAACACTGTACAATGACACCTAACAAGTCATCTCTTTTCATATTATTACTTTGGCAATGAAGCAGAATCAATATTATGTATCTGAACACCTTGACTTTGATGACATTATAATACATAAATTATACTAGAGCACTGTACATGGCACATGTTGCTTTCATCATGCCTTTTCCACTAAATGGTAGAAATTTTTGACACAATAATTTTCTCATTAATTTTTGAAGATCATTAATCTACTTTCCAGTGAAATAGTCACTTGTACGTGTAAAGTGCTTTGTTTGGTGGCATTACTTGTGCCGCATGTGATTGTGAGGGTCCTAAGAGCGATATCATCACAAAAATTACGGATACTTCTGTTACAACATGAATAAACAAGCCACAATCGTTTGAACAACATTATGCACAAAACAGCCATGCTTAATTAATGCAAACACTTTCCACTTTATTTCTTCTTATGCTACACAAATACCACTGCGCACAACAGCATTTTCATACCTGCAACAGATACAATGGTACCGGTAACTTTCTTTTGAGTGGTACTGTACAGTAAACATCTTTTCCAAAGCCTCACATTACTTTCAAAATTAATACTCACAAGTCATTATTTCATACTTCAAAACAATTTTTCTTCAAAAACTTGTATTATTTGAATCAATGATTACTTGTATTCTTAAGTAGTACAACAGGAATATTTTTAAGTTCCTGCACTGAGTGCGGCCCAGTGGTTAAGGGGTTTGCTTGGTTCAACTTCTCAGCTGCACTTGTAGCCAACTAGCTTGCCTCCGGCCAGTTGGGATTCTTAACAGTTGTTTTTGAATGTTCTGTTCTGTTGTGACTGTGTTTCATTGGCCATGAAAAGCCCCCATGGGGAGTGGTCAATTAAGTATGAATTGTATGTATATTTTAAACACCCTCAGTCTCAAGATATGGCATTTGAAAAAGGCCAGTTAAGAAACCTGGATAATGAGCAAAATTATAACATGATTCCCATCACTAACCTATGTGCAATCATAACAGGAATACTTCCATAAAGAGCCATTCTGGAATCCAACTCATACTCGAACACATCCAAATTATACAAGCGGTAAGGCTCGGAACCACTGCAGTGATGATAATTAACAAAATAATAATCATGTCATAAAAATCTCAAGGTATGGGTAAAATTTACAGAGGTTTCAATAAAAATTGAAGTTGGCCGCTGATTTGAGAAACAGACCGAATCAAAAAGGGGCCTGATGGCCCCTTTCCCTAGGGGTGTCGGTGGGCATGCCATTTTTAAAAGAACGCTCCCAAACACCACATTTCAAAAGCAAAATTGATGATCATGATTAGACGACTTCACGTTGTCATTGTCCACATGAGTTCCACATGTAATCTCAGCTTTGAAAGAATAATTGTTTTTTTTTCAATTTTTGGACAAAATAATAATATTCCCATGAACAAGTGCTCCACTAACTTGGTGGACAACACCAAATGCTGTTCAACGCTGATATTCGGCAAAAATTTGCAATAGGAGATGTCCATCTTTAAAAACAAAAATAGGCAAAAGAAACTTTAACCAAAAAGTTGAGAACATGAAACAAAAGTTTACGCTAATCTTGGATTAAGTTAATCGGCTTTCGAACAACCAGACCCAGTTCTATAATTAGTTAATTATCATTCTTATTGTAATGTACACGTAAAGAATAAAGTGAAATGATTTTCACAAAACTGCAATCTCCTTACACTGTAGTTTTAAGTGCTAAACTATCTGCATGTTCAGGGATTCCATATACATGCTCAAAACCAAGGAATGAAATGTCCAGACCAACTGAACAAGGACCTTAAAAATGAAAGTAAAAAATAAAATGTAACTAACAAAAGTAACAAATGAACCCCCAAAATTGGAATTTTTAACTTTCTTGTTCATACACAAAATACTTTCTTCTATGTAATCTCTCCACACCTGCCCCACCTACCACTCTATTCTATAAGAATATTTAGGCCACATTGTGTTCAGTAGGGTGGTGAAGAAGGGAATTGGGGGGGGGGGGGGTGGGGAATTGTTGGGCATCCTTTCACCTTCAAAAAGGACAAAATAATAATGGGAAAGGCCCCAAACCATTCTTGTCAAGGGTTACTGCTCTTTACACAAAATTGGTTCTTATGTAAATTTTTGTCATTACTCTGGTTCTACTCGATCAATTACACTACACCATTAGGTTATGAAAAGAAAATATCAACTTTCTTCTGAATCCATGGTGACACCATAGTCAGTGCTTCTGACAGGGTGCGGGACCACACAATTCGATCAAACCCTGTACAATAACACACAATTCCTAAAAATCTGCAATATCCTGCACAATACTGAGTGGTGTGCTTAGCGCTTTTATATTAAACTACTCAATTTACTGTTCATAACTAAGATTTTTAGAGCCTTTTCAAGCGATTTTCAGGCCATTTCCTCTCCATAAACACCTTTGTTTTCACTTTTGTCTAAAAGCTTTGTCGAACATTGATGAAAAGATATACACTTGGCATTCTACATGTATGTAGCTCTGCGTGGTCCTACATGTAGGCACTAGCTTTGTTCCACTTCATTTGGCAGATCGAGATTGTGGTGCGATTTCCTGTTGTGTTTCTCCAATGCCAAAAAAAGTAAAAGTTCTTCAAGTTTAGGCACTTTGTTTAGGTTCTTAACTTCAACCTTTACAGGGAGAACAGCAAGCTAACCTATGTAAATCACAATGTATGTTAATTCCTAATGAAGGAATTTCACAACAATACAGACGTAAAAAGGTAGGAAACAATTGATAAGTGAGATAACCCCAAACAAAATTTAATAAACGTTCATGCCATAGCACTTGACATGATACGTGTACTTACATGTATTGTTCCACTATTATGCCATTTTACCATGATTGGTTAAGAGAACACGCAAAACATGAGATGGTAATACACTGTAAGGTCCTGGTTTGACCGGTTTAGAACAGAGAAGACATGGACGGAACAGGAGTTTTTCAACGAAAAAAATTGTTTTCAACACGACACAAACCCTGAGAATTTAGCTTACAGTATCATCACTTGTCCCTTGACACTTCGTTTATCCAATCAAATAAAGGACATTTGGCTGGCTTTTTGTGCTGTTTACATCGTTCGCAAGCACCCTGAAGGAGATATGATGCTTTTTTTTTAACACTATTAACACACTTAAAACACTCTGTAGTGGAAAAATAAACCTCTTATTCAATGGTTTAACATTTAATGCTCGCTGACATTTTGCTCAATGCTCATAGTTTTCTTTGCCATAAAATACTGTACTACACAACTCACAAAATATCTGGGCAAATTATATGCTAAACCAACTAATAAGATGCCTATTATTTTTGTTTACAGAAACATTGTGAAATCCCGCACAATTCATGTTGGTTCCCGCACAATTTGCCTCCAAAATCCCACACAGTTTTAATTTTTTTTCCCTGCACCCTGTCAGAAGCCCTGCATAGTACACAACTATAAGTAAATATATCTTTTACCTCTTGGTCTGGTATCTTTGTGTTCTTTAAAGTTTTCCTCCCAATTCTCTTCTTCTACTACTTCCTCCTCTTTCTTTTCAACACCTTCACCCTTAAGTATTTATAAGAATTATAATTGCCATTAATTAATCCCTTTCACCCCTAAACTGGCTTCCATTGCAAAATTACTGCCCCCCTTAATAAGAAATGAATTTAGAGACTGAGATAAATGTGTGCATTCATCTGCAACAGGTAGTTGTTTGTGTAATGTACAAAGGTGGTCAATGAGCTTGTCAAAGGAAGGGACTGTGACTGAAGGAAGAAAAGGAGTGGGGAATTTAGAGCACAACAGAAAAAAAAAATTAAAAAATGAGTGACATGCATGCATACATGTAAAATAGCAAGTACAGCACTCTGGTAACTGACAATGTTTTAAACATAACTGACTTCTTTTAGGAAAAAATGTTTTCAAATTTGTTTCACTGCACATGGATATGGATTTACTTAAAAATAATTCTTAAGTTTCAAAGTTCTTGCTGCTAAAAATGGATTAACTCTGATAAAAATTGTTCTGAAGGTGGTCAAACAATCCTTAATTACTGGTAACATTGCAAGGAGCACAAACCATTTCAGATTGACTGTCTGATTTCTCTTCTTCATTCTCTCCAGGAGGATGCCCTGCTTCATCCTCAACTTTCTTCAGCACCTTCCTAGTTTCAAGAATTCAATTTGTCAAGAATTAAATTTCTTTTTAAACTGCAAAAGAGAGGATAATAGAGATCAAAGAACCAACAAACAAAGCTTACACCGTAGACAGTGCTTGGAAAAGGCATCAAGAGTTTTGCTATTAATAGGCGGGGAGAGCCAAATTGAGAAAAATTGTGCCTGAGGTCGTTTGCATGCACAAGGGTTTCAGTAGAACTTGAATTTGACAGCCTAGTTTGAGTAGAATAAATGACCGTAATTTGACTAGCAGCCCTTTCCTCT
Organism: Montipora capitata; assembly: GCA_949126865.1. Lineage (NCBI taxonomy): Eukaryota > Metazoa > Cnidaria > Anthozoa > Scleractinia > Acroporidae > Montipora > Montipora capitata. The sequence goes on along the minus strand of OX421455.1, from coordinate 27,318,781 downwards.
AGGGGTGTCTGGGGGCATGCCATTTCTTAGACTAACAGTTCACACCCAGTTGACACAATTAAAAAGTAAATTATTGATGATCACGTCTAGACAACTTCATGTTGTCATAGTCCAAATGAGTTTGGAAAGTGTAAGCATAAGTGACTAGCCAACACTTTTTGTTGCCTGCCAGTATTTATTGAAACCACTGGTACAGTACAATGAGTGAGTCCACGGTGATTGCAACACTGTACCTTTTTTCTCTATACTCTTCAAAGTTCATTAGCCCTCTTGAATTAACTGAAACAACCACTTCATTGTCAACCAGGAAGTCAAGTCGGAATGGATCATTCGTTAACACAACACTGTTGTTATTGAAGCCAATGTGAACACTGTCATCATCTTGCTTGAGTTTGTGGTACCTAAAACATGACATGACATGGTACAATGTTTGACAGGGTTTGACAGTATGTCATACATGTAAATGATAATTATTCAATGGGTATTCAACATAACAATTTACATGTACTTGTTTGGACTTACCCAACAGTTTCTGGTTCCTGGACTAAAACATCCTTTACTTCATATCTTGGTTTAAGTGGGTTTGCTTCCTTTATTGTAAACCTAACTGAGTATTTTTTTAACGTTTGAAGTTTAAGACTAAGTAAGACATTTCTTCTCTTGTTTAGAACATTATAATCAATCGAGGAATCAGAAAGAACTATAGAATCGTTGACTACTGAATATGGAGATTCGCCAGGCTGAATTGCTCTGTTGAGGCTGTGAAGAAAACCAAAAGCAAGAATTACTGCAATGTTCATAATTCTGTGGAATCTCACCTTTGAGTACCAAATGCCAAACTCAGTTTTGACTTCCATCAATCAAATTTCCAAACATAAATGTAAATTTCCGCCTGAAAGTGTTTACCTACAGTATGTATTTGCCTCTATTTTGCCAAGGCAGATTTGCAGATCGATTCTGAGTTCTCACCTCAGCAACTTAGAGGTGTGCTGAAATTTCTCCAAGGTTTGTTTAGGTTTGCCATGGCAAACAATACGTGGTAAACAGCAAGACACGGTTAGGTTGAATGTCCTCACTTATCCTTTGTGCCAAGTTCAATTATTATAACAACATAGCTTGCCTTCATTATGTTCGTTGAAAAGGTCATGTTTCATTAACTCCTTTTTCACACCCTATTCTCCCTTCCCTAACACAACTGAACATGTAAAAATAGATTGACAGTGTGATAGAACTTCTACTAAGTTTCTTACGTGGCATTCTAATGGGATCAACTGTTTTTTGTTTGCTCAGTTGTATCAGTTGCAGTTTTAGCAATTTTTTATTTTTGTTTTTCGCAATTTCAGTGAAAACCATCTTTGCTTGGTTTCGCTGACCAACGTTCTCAACCATCACCGAACGTACTTTAACCAACTGACCCCTGAGAGTGACACTTACATGTAATAGATTTTGCTCTGTCTAATGCCAGACAACGAGTTAAATGGTTTAAAATGTATCTATTATTTTTAGAAGTTGTGAAAGTAGCAATGAACCCACCCCAGAGAATTTGTTTTAATCCATTGACTCCTGGAAGTGAGACTTGACAGATTTTACTCTGTCTAACGCCAGACAATTTTATTTGTCAACTGGGTGCACCCAAGGGTGCTCTGGGAGTCAGTGCATTGACACTGTAGAGTTTTACCTTAGCCTAATTACTTCACAACAACATAAATTAGGGGTCAGATCAACTGAGTCATTTTTGGGTTACTTAACAATTATTCGTCGAAGGCGAAGTGATTATCGGCGAATATTCAAAAAAAGAGAAAACAAAAACATTTCAACGCGAAATCATCTTCACTTACAGTGGCAAAACGACTACTGGCAGCCATTTTGTCCGTCGAGGTGATTATCGGCTGATAATCCGAGATAGCGAGCCATTATGAGAGCGCGCGATTTTGTATAATCACCTGTGTATTTATACTAAAAGTGTTTAAAGGAAAAGTATAGGGTATTTTTGGATGGCTTTTTGTTACCATAGTAACCTATTACATCATAATGAATAACTCTTGCTAAGCAATTATCTGGTTTCTGAACATTTTAACATCTTTTCCTTTTAACTGGCTGCCCGGCATTTTTAACTTTTAGGTTATTTCGGGCAGCCAGCACCCCTATTATGTGCTGTACTATTGTTATTATTGTATAATTATTATTGTATAATTGTTATTAGTTTTGTAACTATGGGGTGAAATAAACTATTGTTGTTGTTGTTCTCATAATAGTACTATAATGTTACCATTCTATGAAACAACTGTGTACATGTACATAGATTCCACACCTTTTAACAGTTCAATTTGTATGAAGAAGAGTTGAAACTGGTTTGAGCCTCGTGAAATTATATTATACTGCAAGATGTTACAACGTATCTCACCGACAAAAACTGCTATCTACACACTTCTTAAAATTGCCTCTATCCACTCCATTTACTTGGGTAACTATCCATACCAGTACCAGTGAAAATATTCCACTAGAAAAAGGAAAAAAAATACTTAATAATAGTAATAAACTTTATTAAATTCTCCAACAATGGCTTTTCAGAACTTAACTACAAAATATAAAAACAAATGTTTTCAAAATATAAAGTTCCTAACCCTATGTACAGAGCTACGAAATAGCAATGGAATAAACATTTATGATTGTTTGTTAAAAAGCATTTCCTTATACGATCTTATAAAGACATTCAAATCTTGGATAAATGCATTTCTCATGTCATCAGGTACATGTACAGTAATTTGTTCCAAATTGTAGTTCTAAGCTCTATAGATGAATTAAGCTATTCTGACCAGTTACGGATTTGCACAAAGGATTGTTTAATTTAGATTAATTCCTTGTATTACATGTACGTGAGTGAACGTTTGATCAATGGATGAATTTATCACATTTAGGTGCCAAACCGTTCATGAATACACTTGAACGTCATCGTGGCATCTCTAAGCTTGACTATAGATTCGACAGGTAACCAGCCCAACTCCTTAAAAATTGGTTGAATATGGTCATACTTCCTTGATGATGAGATAATGCATGCACCAAAGTTCTGGACCTTTTGTAGCTTTAATAGAAATGTTCTTCTTAGATGTGCTACCCAATACACAGGAGCAATAGAAGAGTCTACTACATGTAAATACTAGAGCATTAATTATAATGGTTACAGAGTCTTTCTGTCTAATGCATATTTCAATTACACGAATATATGGAGCTCTGATCTGGTTTTGGGCTTGGTCGATCTTCACGGCAGCCACTTCGTATTGGGATTACGCTGTATGGCGTGCCTTGGTGATTTCTTCAACGTCATTGGGTCTTGTTGCACCCATTTACTGTTACGCGAAGATTTACCTCACCCTGCGTCGTCATCAAAATCAAGTTCGAGACAACGCCCAGGAACAAGCGAATCAAACAATTCCACCGAGTAAAATGAAACGATACCGAAAAACAGTGTACAGTGGAATGTGCGTACAGTTGGCATTAGGTTCGTGTTATTTGCCATATTTGTTGGTGTCGTCATTCGCATATCGAGAGATGCGAAGAAGACAGTCGGCAGCTTTTTATCTCGCGGTGAAAAGTACAGTGACTTTGCTTTATTTTAATTCATCTCTAAACCCCATTCTTTATTGCTGGAAGATCAAGGAAGTGAGACAAGCCGTGAAGGACAACTTGAGGCAGTTGTTTCGTTCTTCAAACCAACAGTTACGAAAAGACACAGAGAATAATACAGACTCGGCGGAATGTCGGTGAAACACCTTCGTCCGTGGGTGAAATTTACACCTTCAAAGAGTGGGGCAGTCAAGCACCCTGGCGCTCGATAAACTGAGCTTCGGAAGATGATAATCCGGCATACAATTCATCGGCGCCGTAGACGAGTTTGCGCAAACACAAGCACTCATTCATATCCCCCGACAGAAACGTTTGCTACGCAGGCTAATGATTATCTAAACGGATGGATAGGCCCCTCGGAGTTACAGAACATGCTCCATCTTCTATATAATTTCCGCATCAACCGCAAGATGGAGTCTGTCTATCTAAAGTACTCTCTCCTCGGACCAGTCCAGCATAGAGTTTGCGCCTATCCCGGTTTTCGGCAAGGTCTTACATCTTAGCGTTGGTCTTTCTTTTTCTCCGCTTTACCGTTGTCAAGAATCTTGACTGTTCTACTTCCCTTGAATACTCTGCCTGATGATAAAACGTTTCTTTACTAGTAATCTCTACTCTTCCCTTACATTGTCTAATATTAGGTTTCCTACAGAAGTTGCTTTGGCTGTCATTGCTAAAGCTTGTGAAAATAAAGTGTTTGAATAGGTACTTTCTTACTCAAACTTGAGTAACAATGAGAAAGGAAAATCATGGATGGAATTTCTTATTAAACGTAAGCTCGACTCCGAAATACAAAGGTATCTCCAACTTTCAACAGTTTATGACCACATTCAACTTGAAGTATTTCCTCTGTGATGGTAGAAGTTCCGAGCAGGATAACTGAGAACACTCTATAACACGTTATTAGCGTGGTCGGTACTACAAGTTACAGGTACGCCACGAAATAACAAAGATAAACTGAAACTTTATTGGAAATGTATCATGAAATCCACAAACTCAACAATTTAAATGAATTATGAATTAAAATGGTTTGGGTACAATATTATCTAACCAAGTGTATGATAAAAAATTATGAGGGAATACAAATTATCAGGCAATGAGCTTTATAATAATATTCTTTTGTTGTCAGTAAATTCGCATTATCCTCAGATGAGTTGCTTTAATTCAAGGGTGTGTTCGATTTGCCGTATTCCGGAATAGGGATACATAGAACAGAAATTAGAAATCCGAATCATTCGTAGCAGCTGATCACAACCCTCTATATAAAATATGACCAACTAGAAAACCAAAAACCACCCACGTTGTTACGTACATTTGCATAAAAGTTGTCAAACACCTGCTAAAATGCTATTTTAAACATATCTTTATTATCCTTGTTGTTTGTCAAAACGCCAGACATACCGTTTTAAATCATCACTCTACGTATTTGTATTCCGGAAAAGGGTCAATCGAACGCACCCTAAATATTGGAGAAATGAAGGACTTGACTTGAAAACACCAGGGAGTACTTTGTCAAGAGAAACGACGACGTCATTGTCTCCCGTGTTTGGGCGTTCGGTTGGCAAGCTTAGCCTTAGCCTTAGGCATTTTGCCTTCATAATTACTTGGGCAACTTCAGTTGTTTTCCCCTTATTTTCCTGTTCAAAAGGATGTATTTCAGAGGGGCAGGGAAATGTTGACCTTGTTTTCGCCTTCTCCCTAAAAGTCTGCCGAAAACACAGAATTTACTAACAGTTTCCGAACTTAGTTATAATATTTTCTTAGAAAACCAGGTTTTACACAAAACGTGGGAGGAAAACTGGCGTTGGTGCGCTGCAAAGTGGCTTTGGAGTACTGAGTACTTGTCCTAAATATGTTCTCCCGTTATCAGCTTTACAGGTGAAAAAATCCTTGATGAAAGAATATTCGACTCTTTCTGCTTGATAGTGACGAACAAATCGTCCGAAAAATGTATATTTTAGGTAACGTTTTAACGATAAGCCTAACAAATTACGGTAAAAACCACGAAAAGTGCTCAGAGCTTACAGTTCACAAAGGACGTTTTAAGAAGCTTTTTTTCCAGGGTCTTGCTATATACAAGATTAAACATGAGCCACACAACCGCATGCACCGTTAACAGCACAAGCACAGGGCGATTGTAAATAATAACTTAATGCGGTTAGGTTATTGGAGAACCACGCATTGAGAAGGCAAACGTTTAAAGTGATTAAGATGATTCCCTGGTTTTGCATTGCGCAACCCTGGTACGCATAAAATCTTGCGTCATTGGCGAGCGGATTAGCTCCCGGACATTGATAAAATGGCGGATTTCCATTAACGCCAAGCTTAATCCGTCAAAAAATTTCTATTTTCTCCTGAACGAGGACGGTGCCCCCCATTTTATATTTCATATTTTTTGCTGAGAATGGTGTTATCATGGAGTGGTAAAATAATCAACTTCATAAAATTGTACGGAAGGAGTCATTACGAGTCCAACAGCCCACACTCGAGTTAAATGTATTTTAAAGTGTTAAGTACTCAGAAAGACATTCAAATACAATTTTCAGGTATGCAAGTAAATAAACCACGGAATGACATCAGGGTCTGTATCTTATCATGGATTACATTTCTAAAACCGATCTAAATTTGTCAATCCAACATCATGGATGCGCCACAATAGTCGAAGTGGCTTAAATTGCCAGTCAGGACGCAGCTTTTTACAACCTCTAATTTCATTGGATCCCTTTAAAACGCAGCTCTATTGTCTTTAGAGTTAGGATCCATTGTTTCTTTTGTATCGTTCTTTGCGTCCATTGTTTTCTGAACCAGTCCCGCGAGTTGTTCCAAGAGCTGCGTGCCGGTCCCTACATAGCCGTATTCGTCAGCGTCGTACTATGGACACGAGCCTTGTGAGCACCCATTTTTATTACATTTTTATCATCTCCTAATACATACTACAACAGTGTGCAAAGCTTCATCGGAAATCTATGACAAGTTGTATTTCAAGGAAATAACTTAAGGTCCAATGTGGGTAAAAGATAAATTATTTATTGTTTTAATGAAATCACCGAGCATCACATCAATAAATATATTTATAAACATGCAACGTATAAAATGACTACGACAGGAAGATGTTTTGTAAAAGAAGGAAACCACACTGCCTGGAGATTCAAAATGTCGACAACAAATATTACAGCACATAGCCAAACAATGGAGGACTTTTTCTGCTCTACAGAATTATCTGAAAGGATACACATCCCGCTAATATGTCTTTCAGTAGTCAACATTATTTTTGCCCTGACTTCAACCATGGGAAATACATTAATCGTCGTTGCCCTTCAGAAAGAAACATCCTTACATCCGCCTTCCAAAGTCTTGCTTCGAAATCTGGCGGTAACGGATCTCTGTGTTGGTATCGTTTCACAACCTTTTCAAATTGCTTCCTTCCTGACTTTGTTGTATAGATTGCCACAAATTTGCTACTACGTCGATGCAGTGAGGCGGACTGCAAGCACCATTCTTTGTGGAGTATCACTGTCGACAACAACCACCGTTAGTGTGGACAGACTTCTTGCTCTGTTGTTAAGACTCAGGTACAGACAAGTTGTAACCCTCAAACGAATATATGGAGCTCTGATCTGCTTTTGGGCTTGGTCAATCTTCACGGCAGCCACTTCGTATTGGGATTACGCTGTATGGCGTGCCTTGGTGATTTCTTCAACGTCATTGGGTCTTGTTGCACCCATTTACTGTTACGCGAAGATTTACCTCACCCTGCGTCGTCATCAAAATCAAGTTCGAGACAACGCCCAGGAACAAGCGAATCAAACAATTCCACCGAGTAAAATGAGACGATACCGAAAAACAGTGTACAGTGGAATGTGCGTACAGTTGGCATTAGTTTCGTGTTATTTGCCATATTTGTTGGTGTCGTCATTCGCATATCGCAAGATGCGAAGAAGACAGGCGGCAGCTTTTTATCTCGCGGTGAAAAGTACAGTGACTTTGCTTTATTTTAATTCATCTCTAAACCCCATTCTTTATTGCTGGAAGATCAAAGAAGTGAGACAAGCCGTGAAGGACAACTTGAGGCAGTTGTTTCGTTCTTCAAACCAACAGTTACGAAAAGACACAGAGAATAATACAGACTCGGCGGAATGTCGGTGAAACACCTTCGTCCGTGGGTGAAATTTACACCTTCAAAGAGTGGGGTAGCTAAGCACCCTGGCGCTCGAGAAACTGAGCTTCGGAAGATGACAACCCGGCCTACAATTCATCGGCGCCGTAGACGAGTTTGTGCAAACACAAGCACTCAGTCATATCCCCCGACAGAAACGTTTGCTACGCAGGCTAATGATTATCTAAACGGATGGATAGGCCCCGCGGAGTTACAGAACATGCTCCATCTTCTATATAATTTCCGCATCAACCGCAAGATGGAGTCTGTCTATCTAAAGTACTCCCTCCTCGGACCAGTCCAGCATAGAGTTTGCGCCTATCCCGGTTTTCGGCAAGGTCTCACATCTTAGCGTTGGTCTTTCTTTTTCTCCGCTTTACCGTTGTAAAGAATCTTGACTGTTCTACTTCCCTTGAATACTCTGCCTGATGATAAAACGTTTCTTTACTAGTAATCTCTACTCTTCCCTTACATTGTCTAATATTAGGTTTCCTACAGAAGTTGCTTTGGCTGTCATTGCTAAAGCTTGTGAAAATAAAGTGTTTGAATAGGTACTTTCTTACTCAAACTTGAGTAACAATGAGAAAGGAAAATCATGGATGGAATTTCTTATTAAACGTAAGCTCGACTCCGAAATACAAAGGTATCTCCAACTTTCAACAGTTTATGAGCACATTCAACTTGAAATATTTCCTTTGTGATGGTAGAAGCTCCGAGCAGGATAACTGAGAACACTCTATAACACGTTATTAGCGTGGTCGGTACTACAAGTTACAGGTACGCCACGAAATAACAAAGATAAACTGAAACTTTATTGGAAATGTATCATGAAATCCACAAACTCAACAATTTAAATGAATTATGAATTAAAATGGTTTGGGTACAATATTATCTAACCAAGTGTATGATAAAAAATTATGAGGGAATACAAATTATCAGGCTATGAGCTTTATAATAATATTCTTTTGTTGTCAGTAAATTCGCATTATCCTCAGATGAGTTGCTTTAATTCAAGGGTGTGTTCGATTTGCCGTATTCCGGAATAGGGATACATAGAACAGAAATTAGAAATCTGGATCATTCGTAGCAGCTGATCACAACCCTCTATATAAAATATGACCAACTAGAAAACCAAAAACCACCCACGTTGTTACGTACATTTGCATAAAAGTTGTCAAACACCTGCTAAAATGCTATTTTAAACATATCTTTATTATCCTTGTTGCTCGTCAAAACGCCAGACATACCGCTTTAAATCATCACTCTACGTATTTGTATTCCGGAAAAGGGTCAATCGAACGCACCCTAAATATTGGAGAAATGAAGGACTTGACTTGAAAACACCAGGGAGTACTTTGTCAAGAGAAACGACGACGTCATTGTCTCCCGTGTTTGGGCGTTCGGTTGGCAAGCTTAGCCTTAGCCTTAGGCATTTTGCCTTCATAATTACTTGGGCAACTTCAGTTTTTTTCCCCTTATTTTCCTGTTCAAAAGGATGTATTTCAGAGGGGCAGGGAAATGTTGACCTTTTTTTCGCCTTCTCCCTAAAAGTCTGCCGAAAACACAGAATTTACTAACAGTTTCCGAACTTAGTTATAATATTTTCTTAGAAAACCAGGTTTTACACAAAACGTGGGAGGAAAACTGGCGTTGGTGCGCTGCAAAGTGGCTTTGGAGTACTGAGTACTTGTCCTAAATATGTTCTCCCGTTATCAGCTTTACAGGTGAAAAAATCCTTGATGAAAGAATATTCGACTCTTTCTGCTTGATAGTGACGAACAAATCGTCCGAAAAATGTATATTTTAGGTAACGTTTTAACGATAAGCCTAACAAATTACGGTAAAAACCACGAAAAGTGCTCAGAGCTTACAGTTCACAAAGGACGTTTTAAGAAGCTTTTTTTCCAGGGTCTTGCTATATACAAGATTAAACATGAGCCACACAACCGCATGCACCGTTAACAGCACAAGCACAGGGCGAGTGCTCTACATACGTCCTTCAGTAATCAGGTTCAAAAATAACCTTGAGTTCGCTTGGAGGAAAATTGACGATCTATGAAATGAAGAAGTTTAAAAAGAATTCGAAAATCGTTTAGGCTATATAGAGCGTTGATTTCTGCGTTGATTTCAACAACTTTAATTTCCACATCGTGACACGCATTTCAATGACGGTTTGTTTCCGTTTTTATTTCTGTTATAATTTCAATATATTTTTTGACATAAAATTCTGAATCCATTGCAAAAATTCTCGAGATCTGACAAGAGCTCCAGACTTCACAGAAGCAAAAGTTTACCTTTCAAATCGGCAGTCAATTATCCACGTAATGGCATTTCATAACGTTTTTGCTGTTTTTACCAGAAAAATGCTGCAAACACTGCAAAATAGCAGTTTTCATAAAACGTGTTATTTAGAGGCTAAAACGAACGTTTTCCACAATTTTGCACTGGCACTGTAATTTTACCTTTTTTAAAGTTTGGTCATGATAAACGTTTTTGCTGTTTTTACTGGAAAACTGCTGCAAACACTGCAAAATAGCAGTTTTCAGTTCGTGAAAATTACGGCAGATGCTTTTTATTAGAGAACCCATACTTCTGGATGCTTTTTTGTCTGTCATCCACACTAAAACGACCTAAAACGACGACGAAAGTGAAGACTTTTGATAATGGCTTCAAAAGTGAAGTCTACTATAATTACGAACGTTTCGGCGGTAATGTTTTGAAAACAAGGCGCCCGCTACTAAGTTTTAGTGAATTAAATTGTAAAAAAAAAAAAAAAAATGGGGGACTTGGAGTAGCACTTTAGTGTGTAATTAATTAGGCATAGCACTTTACATTTGGATCGTTAGGACTGGGCATAGGAGCATTTTATCAATGACAAAACAATATTGTCATAACAAGAAAAGGAAGTTCTTAGTTAAGCGTGGTTGGCGCGAGCCTTATAAAATATTTATTCGACCCTTGTATCATCAACGTCATAACTTTTTGAAAGTGTCAAACATGAATGCAATGACCACCTGCTAAATTTTGCGACCACAACGAGATCCCTGTTCTTGAAGACCGGATGGGTGACAACAAGAATACATTAAATCGGGTGCTGTCTTTTTTTTTTGTTTTTGCGTTCGCTGGGCTGATGAGTACGAGAAAAGAGTCCTCTGCCTTCAAGGGTCAAAACTCACTGTGTTGAGCATGCGCGGCGGTTACTTAACGACCGAATCCTCAAGTGATACTTCATTTTGTGTGGGCTCACTGACTTAACAACAGCGGAATTACTTTAAAGGAAGGCGCGAGACACAGCGGGCCCAAGTCACAGTCAGCAAACATAACATGGGACATGCGTTTTAAAAGTCCCGTCCAAAGTAGTGGACGGCGGTTGCATCAAAGTGAGTTTCGACCCTTTGATAGCAGGGAAGCACTGTCTCCACTACGCCCTCAATAATGTAATGCATTTTTCATTACTACCAAAATTATTTATAAGAGGTTATCATCCTCTTTTCATCACTATCACCCACAAATTAGTTGTCACCTACATTCTGTACTGTGTAGTATCATTCATTTCCATGCTATAATTGCCGTTAATCGGCGAAATCCTGGAATAGGAACTGAACTTAGAGCGATCGCTTTAGGCCTCTCTTTCCCTATTTGTTAGTTGATCTATACATTTTTCGGAGGGACAATACATGGAGATGGCCATGAAGCTCGACATGTTTCTTTGCTTTATGTTTTTGTTCACTGATTTGGACCTGACCATGCACAAACCACACCCTTTTTTGAAAAGACAGCCAATCCGAAGTTTCGATTAATTTATTCAGAACTCAGTTGTGAACCAAGAATAAAGATGGTACATAATTGTCACGATCAATTTAAAATGAAGTGTGATGTCACTGTTCTCACTTTTGAAGTTTCCGGAGTTTCATAACCAGACCATATGAACTGTGGTCTACGTTAGACTTTTGCTGCATAACTGGACCGATGTATTTATAATTAGAGTAACAAAATGAATTCTAATTATTGGGTCTGTTCGTAACCCAAGCCTCCGGGCCGTGTAGATCTTTGATGATCCATACTTTGTCGATAACACTGCCTCCCTGATGGGAAGAAACACAAGAAAAAACTGGGTTAAACGTAAAAGTAGCACTTAATCTCAAATAAATCTTAGCAGAATGATCTATCCGTATTAAAAGTTTGACTAAAACGACGTGTCTGAGCTTGTCAATGATTAAATTGACCACTTTTTTCATATTTCAACCATTTTCATCCTCTCCATCCTTGATGTCGACTCCTTCGTCACGATCCGTAAGCATTTTGCGAGACTCTAATCTTCTCTCAAGCCTTCGACTGCCATTTCTTCCAAGTCTTCCACCATCTGTCATTTCTTAAAATCCTATGGACTTTTCATTTGACGGATCGTCACCATCTGTCAACATTTTGAGACATCCCAACCACCTTTAATGCTTTCGGTGGTTTTGTTCTTTCAAGTCTCTCTCCATCTGGCATTTCTGATCGTCGGAATAGATCGTCACCAACCGTACGGATCGTCAAGATCGGTCAAACGGACCGATTGTCCACTTCCGGTTATTTTACTTCCTGTCAAAACCTGACCTCATTTCCGCTTTCGGAAAAGTCGACCCGAATCAGTTTGCTTCAGGAACCTATGACTAAGAGCGAACAACAGCCCTATCTTCCTGTCACGGCGTTTGCACAGCCCGATTTATTTTTAGACTGAATTTCCCGGGAATGAGACTTCCGCAAGAGCCCAATGTTCAATCACAAGAAACTAACATGACGTCATAGAGCCGTCGAACCGGAACTGGCTTTGTTTTTTTCGGAAAAGGTTGTCTAAAAATAGATCGGTCTGCAAAAATGGCGTGACATAGGGTTAGTATGGGAGTTGCTCGCTCCTAATCATGGTCTCCTGTTTGTGTACATTGGACAACCTTCACTGCGTTTGTTCATTAAAGCTATTGCTTTTTTTCGGGGGGAGGGGGGAAGGGAGGTCCTCATCCTCGCTTTCGTTATCGTCGCTTGAGGTCCTTATTGTCATGACCTCCCTCATCAACATAATAATAATAATAATAATTATAATAACAATTATAATAATAATAATAATAATAATAATAATAATAAATTATTATTATTATTAATATTATTGATAATAATGTTGATGAAGGAGGTCATGACAATAAGGACATCAAGCGACGATAATATTATTATGATTATATATTATTATGATATAATATTATTATGATTATGATTATGATTATGATTATGATTATTATTATTATTGTTATCTATATCGTGCGAACAAAGAGAAATCAAATGTCTCACCAAATCCACACTGACTTGTTCCATGTACAAGTGGGTGCCGTTGTGTATTGTCATCCTCGTGTAACCATAACCATCCGAACGATAAGCCGTCCATGGCGGATAGTCTTTCACAAACGGGTCATGATCTTCTTGGCAGCCCTGTGAAAAAGCGTTTCTCTTGTTACCCGATGAGGTGGAACATTGCTCTTCACTGAGTTCATATTGGACAACAAAAGAGGTCAAATAGAGACTTTTAATTAAACCGTCATTTTTGACTGTTTTCCCCCCAAAATTCTAAAGTCATCATTTTTTTTTGTTTTGTATTCGCTATTTTCACATATCCCATAATACAGTTCATCTTGGGAAGTTATTTGCATTAAAACAATGGATATCCAGTTCACATGCATGCATGATACAGTCCCAAGAGTAAACGACTTGCATTGTTTTAATGCAAAGAACCCCCTAAAACGTATTGCATTATGGGAATGGGAAAGTAGCGAATGAAGGCCATATGTAAATTATCGCAGCATCCGAGTTGCTACCGTGAACATAAATAGTTTATCATCATCATTATCATCTTCAAGGGTGTGGTGGTAGTGAATCAAACGTTCGTGCGAAAGCAGCAACTAAAGCCGGCTTTACATACAATAGCATAAAAATCTGGCACGGCACTACGTAATCTCGGTACCGTACCTACGTTTTTCGGGCATGGTACCGTGATTTTTCGTGTGTAAACAGAACAAACAGAAGACATGTTATGCAGCCGTCCTAGAAATTAATACTGGTCGTTCCGCCCCAAAGTCGATTCGCCCCGCAGTATTCTGACGACCCTTATATGATAGCTAACCAACCCTAGCGCTAATTTTTATCACTAAAATCCGCGCTTAGACCTAATCATTGAAATGAGTGCTTAGACTTAATCATTAAAAGACACAATAATACTTAGGACGGATCGACTCTGGGGCGGAACGACCGGTTACCGCCAGAAATTATAGGGGTTCCGAGCACTTGTCTGGAAGTGTGCTTGGCACTCTAAATATTGGTAATGTGCCAATTTTGTGCGTATGTAAAAGGGGTTTATGCTGTCATGCCGAAACTGGAGGGGTCACAGGTACTCCCACAGAAATCGGCCACATCCTGCGTACGTACCTCAAGCTAAGAAGCAGAAAATTATGGGAACAGGGAGAAGAAAAATCAATCTCGTCTGAATTTCCGTTGAGAATCCTTAGCAGAGGCTTCGTTCGTATGTCCCGTTAACAGCTTAGCGACCGTGCCATATTTTAAAATTGTTGCACACCAAGGTGGGTGACAGTCTCTTGCTTCCAGTGACAATAAATCATCCGATCCCAGAAATAAAAGCGCGCTCCAATAATAACTTTAATTTTTATTTTTTTTGTGCCCATCAGCTTGGAGTACCTTTGCATCCCATACAAACAACGCCTTGGTGGAGGACGGTAAATTTCTTAGTGTTATGTTGCGTTTTAGAGAGAGTGAGGTCAGGGATTTGATAATGAGCATACCGCTGATCCAGTTGTAACATGAACTGGGGCGCATGGATTGGTGTAGGGTTCCTATTTGGACCCATTGCAAACCTAAAACATTTAAAGAACAACATAAAATAAACATAACGAGACCTAATTTTCCTAGTTACACAATGCTTAAATTCTGAGAAGTTTGCTTCCCTTGTAATTTGTAAACACTCAAAGTCCTCTCGAGACACAATTCTAGCTCATGAGAAATGGGCGCCTGTATTTTAAAGACTCCTGGATTCAATTCCTCCTGAAATTGCCCTTTCAGAAGCTTCTGGCTTTGAAATTATTAAGAGCGAGCCGATAACAAAGCAAAATCCTCTTCGTCTTGTGTAAAGAGAATCCTCACACCCCTTAGATTTTGTACCAGAATGATTCGTCCAGCTCTTCTAAACAACCATAAGTTAGTTGATAAAGGCGACCATCTCCGGGTAAGGCAGACTTTTTCCTGGTATGCCGGAGCTTCCGTTGCATATCTGAAGCTGTATTTCACATTCAGAAGTCTATGGGCCTAATCGCTACTTAGTACACGACCAATTCGAAGAGAATAATGCATGATTAAACATTGTTTTTCGCGACATGGTAGGGTCCTTGGGTGGGTAATGTATACTTATCCCATCCTAATAAAACTGATCACAACCCACCGTTCTGTTGTAAAGAGGGAAGAGCCGTTCGTAAGAGTGTTCATGGGCCCATAAGGACAAATCAACACCTGGAAAGATGAAAAGTGAACTGTTTATGGGATGTTTTACAAGTTTCTCCGAATTTCCCAAAATTGCGCAGGAAAGGGGCTCGAGTAGCGACGACAGCGCCCTCTTTCATCATCTTGTCCCTGATTTGACATCAAATATGGTTTGAATTTCATAAGTTAACAGGTTCACACTGCAACCAGATTTATTTGTTATATATACTCCTTAAATACAGGGGCTGACGGCAAAACCTGCAATCCAGTTCCACGAGAAAAGAAGATAGGTCGTTTAAGCCTGGTTTTCACTAGCGACGCAAGCACAAGCGCAAACATAAGAGCACTCATTTCAGCATATTGACCGAATGCAAAAATGGCCGCCAACAAATTATTCTGTTGTCTTTGTGTTAATTAGCCTAACTAGCCTCGTTTTACAGGCCAAATTCTTTCAATTTTACGCGTGTGAACGAGGCTAGTTAGGCTAATTAACATAAAGACAAAAGAATAATTTGTTGGCGGCCATTTTTGCATTCGGTCAATAAAGCACAAGTAAATTTGCTACGTCTGGGCAATTAAAGCACTCGCTCCAGAATCCCCGCGGCTGAGAATTTGAACAAAATGGCGGACGCCATCGTTGCACAAACAACTTGTGCTTGTGCTTGTGCTTGTGCTTTGCGTCGCTAGTGAAAACCAGGCCAAGATTTTAGGCTCGGTGATAGTCATATGCAATCACCTGCAAGCTCCAAATTAATCTTTTCAACCCAGTTAATATGAGACCTCATTTTAAGACCCATTACCTGTTGTGCGTAAAATTTAACGCTGCTTACCATATTTGTAAAACAAGTTTTCCAAGCCGAACAAATGTTTTAAGGTGATTCCTCCACGAACCTACAGAAGCCAAGTTTCACAGTTAACCTTTTGATTTCCCATTTCTCTTGCCTGTGGCATTTTCATTTGCAAATACTGCGCAGCTCCTTACAACCCCTAATTTCATTCATCTCTCAGAGTTTCGCCTCTCTAGACTGGTAGCAGTGCCTTCTAAGTTATTCGAACTCGCCCGCTTTAGTCACGCAAGCGAACCGAGGGGAGATTGGGAGATAGAGTGAGACAGACGCTCTATCCCTATTCTTTCCTCGGCTCGCTTGCGTGACTACAGAGGGAGGTTCGGGTAGGGTCGTACCTCTTGTTGAACACTATATTTCATTGGCTGTATAGTGTCGTACTTCCTATTGTTTTCTGTGCTAAATCCACTGTTATCTTTGTTCGTTCTATTGTTCTTTTGACCAATCCCGAAGCCTGACAAGACCCGGAAGTTCGACTGCCTTAGAAGGTACTGCTAGCAGTCTAATATCAAACTTCCGATTTGATATGAGTTCATTTGATTGATTTCCGGCGTACAGTGTCCCAAAATAGTGCCCCAGCGCTAAACACAGTTGCCACTAAAGTTCATTATTTTTATCGTGGAACCCTTAAACAAACACTATCTACAAAAAATATGAATTTCCCATGTTGCGGTCCGTTCTATTCTCTTCAAAAAATGTGGCCACTTTGGCTTGATATCAACGAAGGGCTTACGGTGTGCTATCCACGTAAAAAAAACAAGTGATCGAGTGATGGTAGGAGCCCATAAGCAGAAGCCTACAACTCCAATACTAGGTCTATGTAACGACAGTTTCAGAAATCCAATTTTTTTTAGACGAGTTCTTAATAAATAAGATTTGGCTTGCACGAGTAACCACTCTCAATCCCATGGGTACTAATTTCTCATGCAAGGCTTGTGATTAGCTGGAGAAGTCTGGTTTCGAGCGAAAGTAATCAGCGAATTGCTTTGCTTTTGCATTACTTCACTCAGTGATTGGTTCAAAGTTCTCTCGCCATTTTGTCAACCAATCAGAAGTGAAACCAAAACCAATCGTGGCTACGCGCGTGCACATTTTCCCGCGCTTTGTGTCAGTTACGTGAAGTTTTGATTGGTTTACTGGATTGTCTCCGTCCTTTTTGATTGGCCAACGTGATTAATTTGTTCTTGGTTTTAAGACACTCGATTGAAACTCACTCTATAAAAACGCCACTTCACAAATACATGGGTTCCTGGTGATGGGCAAAAGGATACCTACCACACTCTCGTACTTGGTGCAATCATCCCCGTCGGCATTAGAACAGTACATCGGTCGGTGACCCATCGTTATGATCCAAGGTCGCAACTTCCTATTTTCTGGAGATGCCGCTTCCTATAAAATTATTACAATCACAGTCTTAGCCTTAGCCATGAAAGCACTGTAGCAATCAGTTTAGTGGTACCACCGCAAGCCAAGTGACTTGCATTGCGCAGATCGATTGTTTGGTGTCAAGGTCTTGCCGGGTGATCCATTCTCCACAGAGTTAAAGTTAAAATGACTGAGTTAGAGCATGGTGGGTGCAGTGGGTATAATTCTCGCCCCCCCCCCCCCCCCACCCATGTGTCCTTGGTTGAGTTTGTTGGTTCTCTACTCTGCTCTGAGGGTTTTTTCCGGGTACCCCTTCTTTTAGCCTACGCGTATGCTATCCGATTTTTACCTCTCCTCAAAAACCAACAAAGGGTCCGAAGCCAAGAACCTGTCAGTATTAGTTTCAAAGCGAGTCCAAAAGCATAACCTTCGTGTGACGGCTGTTATATTAATTCTATTTTCCTGATACAAACTTTCACACCTTGGCATTAAAAAGGGGCTCTTAGGGTCTTTAGCAACCCGCACAACAAAAAATCGCTCAAAACCGAAAAACAGCGTTACGTTTTGTCCAAAACTGACAAACGTAGGCAAAACCATCAAAAGCAATTTTCCAAATCCGTAATCGATTTAATTCATTGGTAATTACTCAGCGTCACGAGGCTATGGGAGAAACGTTGTGGAATGTACACGCGGCTAACACACATAATTGCCGAACCTCAACCGTACACCAAACTGAAAACTGCGAAAACCACATCGGATACCAAATCCCAAAAACCGCTTGTATTTTTGACGAAAAATGAAAACCAAATGCTAAAAATAGTCAAAAAGCGCAAGTTCCAACAGATACTAAAACCGTCGCTTAAAACCAAAAACCGAGATAAAGAGTAGGCCAAAAACCGCAAAACCAAAAATCCCAATTCTCTTTCAAGCCGGCTTTACCCTAGCACAAAAATTTGACACGGCACCGTACCTATGTTTCTCGGGCAGGGCATGATAAATTTTTTGTGTGTGAACAGAACAAGCAGAATGCATATTAGGAACCCGTGCCAGAATTTATAGGGATACCGAGTACACCGTACCGCTATTTGGAGTGCCATGCCAATTTTTGTGCGTGTGTAAAAAGGGGTTTTTGAGGAAAAAGCTGGAGTGAACAGCATTTAACAGAACGCCTGTTTTTCTAACCTGAAGATCTTTTTCCAACCATTCATACTGATGAGCAACTTGTTCTTTTCCATACTCAAAGAAAAAGTACACTTCCGTCGAAATGCTGACGATGTGGGCTGGCCCTATGTTCCAGCTATACACGGACAAAAAGGCATGGTAAAAAATAACTGATTTGAAAAAAAGCACGAATCCAGAAAAACGAGAATTATCATGTGGCGTTAGACAGATTAATATATATCTTAAATTGTCACTATTCGGAAGGAAAGGACCCGTTCATTTTACTTCATTTAAAGGGGCTGTGTCATTAAATAGATAATTCAGCAAAATAAAGCGAAACATATCAAAATAACTACTCAAACCACTGAAGGAAAGTTTGAATAAAACAGCAAATTCAAAAGAAATCAGTTATGAGCGAAACTGAAGAAGATTACAATGGATTGCAGTTGCCTAACAATTTTTCTCTTTTTCTCTTTTTATCTCTGTTGTTTGTTTTTGTGTCACGAAGCTTTGAGTTGAAGTGTTTAAAAGGAATCTCTGGTTTAATTGCACCCGCAGGGTTTTGGTCTGGGCCAAAAGCCGAGTAGGCAACCTAGACGTCCCCGCGTAAAAAAGGGTAAAATGTATAAATTGGTAGCTGTTGTAGAGTAAATCAATCTCGATTTGCTCAACCGGGAGCGCAAAGTTGTATCGGTATTGCTTAAAGGGGCGGGCAAGTGGTATCGCTATTGTTCTCGCGACCGAGGTGTTTTAGGAGTCACGAAGTAGGAACTCGCAAGGAGAACCAAGGCGCTGTCGCCGTTAGCGATTGAAAAATCAAACACTGCAGCAGATCTGATGCAAACCGAGTTGCCTGGCTCAGAAATTGATTTTGTCCGGTCACAAATCAGAAACGGGGCGAAGATTTGTCAGACGCAAATTGGAAACAGGGGTGACATGTTCAGCATATAATTTAAAACGTATCTCAAATGCCTTTTATGCTATCGTACGGCGGGGGCAGATGTTGTGAAAACTATTTCTAGTGTTATGTTGCATATTGAGTGGGGGAGACTAATTGGTAAAACTACACAAAATGAGCTGCACTGCACTGCTCTCCAAACTTCCCGCGTGCTCAATATCTCGACATACGCACGCTGACGCATGAACAAATTGTTAATTAATCCATAATAATAATCTCTGACGATACCATGGATATCATTATGTCAAAAGCATTGATCGGCAACTCAAACCTTGTCACTTGACTTATGTGTCTGATTTACCGGTACTCGAAGGGGATTGTGGCACTGTCTAGGTTGTTAAGAAACACTCTAGTTCAAAGTATGGGGAAGGCGTGACACACGCAGAGTTGCAGCATGTTTGGCTGCAACTGGCCAGGCCTGGTCAGTACTAAGGATGCCTTCTTATTGCCATGACAATTCTGACACGGGAAAGTTGGCAAAAGCACATTTTTATACTATGCTTTTAAAACTGCAGTAAACCTGCACACACACTCAAGCAAAAAAATAACACACACACACACTACCTGTAGAAGATACCCTCCGTGTTTCCTGGCATTGTAAATCGGTTTCTGTAGTTTGAAAAATTGCTGAAAATGAACGCATAGTAAATAATAAACACTTAATGACTGGTCCCGAGGGAAACAGTTAATTTTGGTTTCCCGAGAAACAGTTTTATTGTTAGATGTCATGTGACCTCGAAGTAACCAATGAAAACACGTGCTTTTCAGGGAAAAAAATTCAGCTATATTACAAAATAGAGTTTACTCTGGCTAACACCAGACGATTTTATTCGTCAATGAGGGTCAGTCAGGAGTCAACGAGTTTTAACAATAACAACCTCTACATCAACTCAAAAACTCGCGTGCTTTCATTGGTTACTTCTAGGTCACATGACATCTAACAATAAAACTGTTTCCCGCCAAAAGTTTCTGAGCGGGCAACATTGCAAAATTATGACGTCAGAGGGTAACAGTGCACTGTTACCCGCGAATGTTGACCGACGACCGCCGTTGCTGTTGCCATTGCTCGTTTTTCTTTTTGTGCTATATATCAAATCACTTAATGACTGCTTCCTCGGGAAACAGTTAATTTTTTTTTTCCTCGAAACTTTTTTCCTCGATTCTTGGGAGACAAAATTAACTGTTTCCCTCGGGACCAGTCATTAAGTGTTTAATGTCTCACCTCTATTAGTCAGTGGGTTAAAATAGTGACTATAACCGTTTTCAAACCTGCAACGTACGACAACTTTCCACATTTTATACGCCAAGCTAACCGTTGGTTAAGAGATATCAAAATCTATTGGTTTCCATGGTATTTAACGCTGGTTAGCGCTAAATATGCTTTGAGAAACCCGCACCATTGTATTAAAGGCGTGCGCTTACTAGGCTTGTTCATGATTTCCTGGACACGTCATGTATGGTACATATGCAGCAACTGGTTGAATCTGATTCATGAAATCATCACCCACCCGTGCATCACTCTGTAATAAAAAAAGAGGAACATTAGAAGGACGGGGGACCTCCTGATACCCTGCCAAATTGCCCTTCACTATTTTTAGGCCTATATGCAAGCGTTTAAGCTCTCTTTAATAACGTCTTAGGTCTTTAAACGTTTTAAAATGAACAGTGTCTTGTGTAATGTTCACCAAAGTTTAAGAATGTTGTGTCATGTGTGATGAGACTGTAGTGCCACGTCATAAATGAGGGGTCGTTGGAATTTTCGGTTCTGCCGTTTTGGCCTTTTTTAGATCGGTTTTTGTGCATAATACTTCGGTTTTAGTAACTACTGCAGTTTGTGGTTCTTCCCATTGTCTTCGGTATTTTAGCAAAAACCCAACTGGGGACTGGGGATTAAAAAAAAAACCCAAATTATCACAGAGCCAGGCTTCCCCCACAGTTGATTGATAAATCATTTGCATGTACCTAAGACACCACGCCTTTTAGAGTGCGTCTTCGTCTTTCAGAAATAAATCAAATCTTAAGTCGTTCAAGTCTTCAACGACTTAGTTTAGGAATGTTGGCAAAATGACCAACTTTATATTGATGATCAGTTTGAGGATAATAAGACTTATCACTGTCACTGTAACACAAAAAAATGGCAGGAAGGAACTAAAACCAATAATAATAGTAAATAAATTTTTATGATAATAGTATTATGATAATTGGTATCATAGGATAGAAAAAGTGATAGAAAAGGCCAAGAATAGCAAAGAAATGGTATTTTTAAGGAAAACTTACGGTGTCCATGTTGTATGCAAAGTCACCTGAAAATTGAAAAATAGACTCTCTCTCACCGTCTGCACTACAGTACATACACTGACTACTGAAAAATTATGCTGTGCCTAGCTGTAACATGACGTATAATAATAACGTACATTTAAGGCCCACCTTCAAATGACAGTCTTATTCGACCGTTTGTTTTAGTTATGGAAATTCTCCTTGCTTATATTAGCGATCTGATTGGATGAGGCCTTTCAGCTTTGACAGGATTTTCATATATGAAAATTGTTCCACGGCATGCAATGCCTGTAGGGTGCAACGTGGGCCTTTAAGACTTGTAATTAGTGGGTCAGTTTGTTCATAGTCAACCAACATAAAATTAACTGACACCAAATTAACTGACACCAAATAAGTACAAATACATAATGCACGCAAAAGCATGACAATCATACAAAAATTTGGTGTTATCAACGGAGTTGATAATGTAAATTGGCCACCGTACAGACATTCTCTGTAGAGAGATTTTACGGTGGCCAATTTACATTATCAATGCCGTTGATAAAACCAAATGTTTGTATACTACTTCCCCACCAACGCAGCAACCACAGTTTCTTTAGAAACTACCCCTTCATGACAATCATAGATCAGGCAAATTATGTATTTGAATGGCATGCTTTGGATTGCTTATAACTGACATAATCATGATAAACATCAAGGAAAGGTGAAATGAAGTCTGTTGTAATTAGAGGTCAAGTGCCAAGAAAATGCCCTAATCTGGTCGGCAACGTTATAGTCTCGCTGACATTGAACCACCCTGCAAGTAGTCGGCAATGTCTGCAACCCAGTCATGAGTCCACCCTCCACCAGAGCGGGGGGATTACTGGTAAGAGACTGGGCACCAGTTGCACTGAAAGCCATTTCAGTGGAAGAAGATATTTATAGAATACTTGAGATGGCAATAATACGTCTAATAAAATAAGATCTGCAATAGATACATGATAATAATAATAATAATAATAATAATAATAATAATAATAATAATAATAATAATAATAATAATAATAATAATAATAATAATAATAATGACTTTATTTGCATAATAAAAATATTTACAAAAATTAAAATATCTCCAAAAGGTAAGAACTATAAATTTACGAGCAATACAGATATTTCTCTGTTTAAAACTGTTTTAAAACTTCCAAATAAATAAAAAAAATAAAAAAAATAAAATAATAAAATAAAAGTAGAAAAGTCATTTAATATTAGATCTGGCAAGTTCAACGTCCACATCAATGTCTTTAACATTATTGGTTCTCCTCCTATTTGATCTGGAGCCTCTGAGGCAGAGTAGCGCTGACCTTAAAATAGAGAAAGAAACTTTTCCTCTTATCCACGTCATTGTCTTTGCATAGTCTTCGCCTTTCTTTATGGATATCAGTTTTGCGAGTCGGCTATGATATCTTAAACATTCGCGTCCCATACCTCCTGTTGTGGTAAATACTAGTGGCGTAAAGGACGCTTAATAATAATAATAATAATAATAATAATAATAATAATAATAATAATAATAATAACAGCAGCAACCATGCACCAATAGCTAAATCAATTTAAAAAAGGGATGGGTGGGGAGCATGGACAAATTAACCGATAGACTGCCAACCCCGTTCCCAGGGATGCTCTGGATGCTTCGTGGCTTGCCCTGGATGCTGAAGAAAGGTCTGGTACCAAAGCGCTTGTTGGAGTTGGCTGAAAGGCCTCATGGCACGAATGCTGTTGTAGGAACGGAGGGCTGTCCTCAAGGACCCTTCGTGTCATTCTCCGATTTCGTCTCACCTGCCCATTTGGAGTCTGTATAACTACAGATCTGGGTGGTTCGCATTGCCTGACTACCGTCCCCTTTACTTTCAGGTCTGGGATCCAGACGCGGTCGCCAGGTGACAGCTCGTCTCCTTCCACTACTCTGTGTCTATGGTAATAGTTGAGTTTCATTTTAGCATGGTACTCCTTTTCCTTTTTCCTGATGTGATCCAAGTCAGGGGTCTTGGGCTTCAGCTCCTCTGGTTGGCAGGGAACTCTGGTGCGTAGTCTACGGCCCATGCTAAGTTGCGCTGGCAAATAAACATGGTGCAATGGAGTATCTCTGCAGGTCAGGAGGGCCAAATACTCGTCGTCATTCTTCTTTAAGATAATCTTCATAGTTAGGAACCGCCCTCTCCACTTCCCCATTGGCTTGTGGGTACCGTGGAGAAGAAGTGATGTGCTCGAATTGCCAGTCATCAGCAAAGGCTGTAAATTCCTTCGAGTCAAACTGTGGACAATTGTCCGTAAACAGAATGTCAGGGATTCCGTGTGTGCTGAAGATCCTCTTTAACTGCAAGATAGCCTGAGTGGCATTCACATTCCTCGGCACTTGGGAGATCTCCACATCTCTTGAAAAATAATCTACAGCGATGAGATAATTCTTGTCTTTGTGCTGGAAGAAATCCACGCCAACACTAGCCCAGGGTCTATCAGGAAATTCAGTTCCTTTCATTGGCTCGATGCGTTCTTTGCGGTAATTCTCACATGTGGCACAAGTTAGCGCAACCTTCGTGATATCTTGGTTGATCCCTGGCCACCAGACTGAGGAGGCACCATTAGCGCGTGTCTTGGCTACTCCTTGATGTCCATCGTGTAGACGTCTCAAGACATCTGGCCTTAACTTTGGAGGTATGACAAGTCGTCGTCCTCTCAGGAGTAACCCATTGTGGAGAGAGATATTACCCCTTTCGGCCCAGTATTTCGTCATTGGCCCGTAGACTTTCCGCTTATCAGGCCACCCATTCTGCACATAGTGCATCATCAGTTTGAGCGTGTCATTTTTTCTTCAGCTCGCGACGTATCTCATCCAGGCGCTGATCCGACGCAGGTAAGGTCACTAGGACTGCATTTACGTAGCATTCTACTTCATCATGTAGGTCATTCCACGGTTTCGTCTTGTGGGCTTTATCCTCTCGCGGGGATCTGGAAAGTGCATCAGCTATATACAAGAGCTTACCAGGAATATGTTTGATGGTAAAGTCAAACCGCATGAGTCTCATTTTGAAGCGTTGAATAAGCACTGGAAGCTCGTCGATCAGTTGTTTGGTGGAAAACAAGGGGATTAAGGGCTTGTGATCTGTCTGTACCTTGAATTTCATTCCGATCAGAAAATGGGCCCCGTGTCCAAGTGCCCATATGACTGCTAAGGCCTCCTTCTCTATCTGAGTGTAACGGCACTCAATATCTGTCATAGATCTGCTGGCATACGCCACTGGTCTCAAATCGCCAGATGGTTGTTTTTGCATAAGAACCGCACATACTCCAAAACTGCTTGCATCTGCTGAGACAGTTGTCTCCTTTTCCGGATCGTAAAGTGCGAGAAGTTTCTCGGATGCCATGTCAGCTTTTAGCCTCTTGAACGCTTCTTGTTGGATTGGGCCCTAGACCCATGCATTCTCCCTTTAAAGTTGGTCCCGTAAGGGCTTCGTCTTCTCCGCCAAATTTGGGCAAAATTTCATAAGGTGATTAACCAATCCCAAGAAGCGTCTCAGGTCTCTAATGTCTTGGGGTTCTGGCCTGTCCACGATGGCTTGGACCTTTGATGGATCTTTTCTTACACCTTGACTGTCAAGAATCTGGTCCAAATATTGCAACTTACTCTGGGAGAATATACATTTCTGAAGGTTAAGGATGAGTCTCCTCTCCGCTAGCCTGTCAAGGACTTGCTCGAGTTGCCGATCATGTTCGGCTTGATCTTTACCCACGACTAAAATATCATCCATACGGCACTTGACCCCTTCCATTCCGGAAATTTCTTTATCCATCCTCTTCTGAAAATGTTCCGGGGCCGATGATATGCCAAAAGGCAAACGCTTCAATATATATTGGCCAAAGGGTGTTATGAAGGTAGTCAACTTGGAACTCTCAGGGTTTCAGGGTCAAGCTTGGAGAATACTGAACCTTCTGTAAGGCTTCCCAGAGTTTCTTCAACGGTCGGCATTTGATAGACTTCTCTGCGAACTGCTTGGCTAAGCTTTGTGAGGTCAACGCATATCCGCAATCTGCCGTCTGCTTTCGGTACCACCACAATCGGCGAACACCATTTCGTCGGCTCATCCACGGGTTCGATCAAGTTGCAGCATGCGTTCAATCTCCTCCTTCACTTTTTTCATAAGTGGCAATGGTACTCGCCTGGGGGTTGTGAGACAAAAGGGTGTGGTCCCTTCCTTGAGATGAATTGTATGCTCATCTTCCAGTTTTCCAAGGCCCTGAAAAAGCATTGGGTATTTCATTACAATGTAAAGTAAAATAAAGTGACCATATTTAACGTCGATAACTCGTAACAGTAATTCAACTGACAAACCTGAGGTCGACGGTGCGCTCATTTTACTCCCCCCTATCCATCAATGCTCCGTTTTACAGGTATTTAAAGCTACTTAAGCTACACTGAAAGGAAAAAAGTCGAAACAAGTATGCCAGATCCGGAGATCGTACTCAGGACCTTTTGCACCAAGGCCGCGCACTAACCGACTGTGCCATCCTTGCTCCTTGCTCCTAAGTCGTCCTTTACGCTAAAGGGCACAGGATTGCTACCTGCAGGCAGGGGCGTATGATGGACGGCTTTGATACTGTAGGTTCCTGGGATTTGATGGATAAGACCAAGGCCACGAATAGTAGGTATTCCCAGAAGTAGCTTGGATGCCCCTTGACCTATGTATACTCGTTCTGCAATGGCTTTAGCTTCTGAGACAAGGTTCATGATTGCAAATCCAACGGTCGTCAGGGGGACATCACCTGCTCCCACAAGTTCTCTGTCTGGTTTTGACAGTGTTCCATGTGACTCCTTGTACGCAGATTCTGGCATCACAGTTACTTGTGCTCCTGTGTCAACACACCAGGTCAACTCTTGGTCATTTATCTCCTGCTTAATGTGCCACCCTGAGTCTGATGTTTTTGGGAGCAATTGGTTCTGCAAGGGACGTTTGACAAACTTTTTTGACGTGGGTGTGGTTGTAACCCTCCCAAAAAATGTGGGAGAGGAGTCGCCCTCATTGTCAAGAACTTGGTTGACTATGTGAACAGGCGCGCTTCTGCAAATTATAGGAAAATGTCCCAGTTTGTGGCACTTGTTGCATCGGGTCTCTGGGGCTGGGCAATTCCTTCGTCCACGGGGTTGCTGGCGATTGCAGTATCCACAGTGCCTGCTGTTTGGCTGGAATGATCGACTCCTAGAGTCTGACTTGGGACCTCGCTGTGGGTTGTTGTGGGTTGTAAAATTCGACGGGAAACTTACATTGGGCGGCCCTTTCTTTTACGGTGACAACCCACGAATCGAAGATTTGTGCCGACTCTCGTCGAAGATGAAGCCAAAATTTCTCTCGTAACATCAGTTGTGATCCCGTTTCTGAAAGTACGCCTCAAACTTTGCTAACACAGTTGCGTACTTGTCAGGATTTTCGGCTGGCAAATTCACTTCTCCTCCCACAGGATCATCATGTGGTTTAAGAGCAACCCCACTTTCATTTCATC
>OX421455.1:27276351-27283851 GCA_949126865.1 Montipora capitata | reverse complement strand
ACCAATACAGCATCTACAATGAGGGGAAGGGTCGTTAAGACGTGAATTCATGAGAAATTCGACGTATGGTGTAATCGAAGCGCAAGCTGTTTCACTATTACCAAGGATCGAAGTCCATCTTCGTATTTCATTTCTAGCGAGTCGCTTATAATTAAATGTTAGAGACCACCACATCATCGTTTGTTGATAACACACTTATCTAGGAACTGGATGCACTGGTTGTGTTTATTTGTTGCACGAATTATAAAACCGTAAAACACGAGTGAATTTTTTCGCTGCTTGTCGTCTTTCGACTTCAAAATCGTTTCTTGGAAATAAATGCACTTTCTTTTAGCTTTGAAATGGCATATTAATCTTGATAATATGTCTGGTATAACGCAGAGAAAATAATATTTATCCGCGAGTGCTTGAACCGCCGACAGTGTTCCCGGTCACTCTTCACTGAATTCAGCTGTCACGCAGAAAACAAACATGGCATCATTTGTTTTCGATTTTATTTCTTGGACTCCAAATCAGCGACAATCGATAAATTTGCATTTCAGTGCCTTTCTAAAGCCGTATTTAGTCTAGACTTAAACAGAAAAAGCAGAAAAATTAACGTCTGTTAAAACCATCAGCGTGATACTGGCTGCAGAGAAGAGCAACATTATATCGGAAAACCGACGCTCACCTATCGATCGGATCAAGCGACGAGCTATCGTCCAGACAATTCCCTACCTGTGCTGGAAAGATGAATCTGTTCAGGCTGAGGAGAATTTCCTTGAGAAAAAGTTACTAGAAGCAGCAATGCAAAGCAAGTTGTTAGACCCATGATCGGCTTTTAATTTCCGGGTTCTTCTCCAACTCGGAACTCATCACGTGAAAAAGGTCTGACGTTTATTCCGCACAACATGCCCTCGCCCTCCCCCTTCCCTACCCGGCATGGTGCAAGAGGCCCTTTGCACGACAGTTCACCATGTCACGTGACCTTGTCAATTACAAAAAACGTCGTGTGCAAAATAGACGGTTATTGACATTCTTACTAACTTCATCCCGCTCTTTCCATTTCATTCACATATTTTGTACCACGACCAGTTATTTAAGGTCAAGTGACAAGGCCATGCAAATTTTGTCAACGAAAACGAAGAGGTAACACAAGATTATATAGTTTTCAAGTGTGCAGTGCTTAAAGTACAATAGTTTTTTGTTGGGAACCGATCAATTCAGAGAATATGAAGCAAAACAGGTTTTCGGATTTCGTGTTCGACTAAAATTTAAAGACTCAGGGCGATGTAAGCCAGTAGCCGGAAAAATCAGAGTCTCCGGCAGAACCAGGCTACGCTCTATTGGGAAATCTGAATGTAAATCGTAAAATCTCCGGAATCAAAGGAACTTATTTAAGCGCGGATTTTAAGATCCGTGTCAGGGAAGTTGTCTGGGAAGGTTACCCATATTTCCGCAGAAAGAATCGTCACGCAAGTTTCACTGATTTGTCTCAGGAGAGTGAAACTGTCACGCTGTTACTATGGCAGTGGTATGAATAGGTATCAGCAATCCGTTGATGGGGATAACCTTGTGACGAACTTAATTCCCACCCAGGGAAGAGAACAAATTCTCAATGTTACGGAATCCTAGATAAGATCGCCTAGGCAGACACAAATATCACGTGAAATCGCCTACATATGTTTCCGCAAATTCCCGATTTTTTCAGCAATAACCTAACCCAGTATAAGGCAATACAGGAAATTTAACTGTGTCCTTGTAAGGCATACAACACGTCCTTGGATTTACCCCATATGGGAGGATCTGTTAAATTGTCTGAATTTGTGTCTGTAAGTGGCTTTTAACTTTAAAAATTGCTCTCTTTCTCCATTTTTCCTAAACAATCCTAAATATCACATTTTTTCCCTAAATATCTCGATATTTTCGAAATATCTCAAAATCTAAGTATTTCAAAAAATATCCGGATATTTGTGTCTAGCTCCGCCTCAATTGACCAAGTGACCTAAATCTGGATTTTCTGATCAAACGCACTGGCTTAAATATCACTTATACAGCTGAGTTCATAGAAATCTATTTATTCCTCTGTGCTCAAACCAGTTGTTACAAAATTTGCCGAAGCCAACAGAGCATTGTAGACGACTTCCTCTCGTCTCGTTTCTTCATAATAGTGAAAAGACCCTTCTTCCCAAAGCGTGATTTTAATGTTCTAAAAAAAGTTAATTTTATAGCAAAAACAAGCCTAAGCGTGCATTGAAATCGTCCATTCCTGAGCGATGTTGACCGCCGGTTTCTTGATGGTCATAGTGTTTGTGCTGGCGTCGTGTCTGAATTCGAGGTGTCTGCTCTCGCCACCTGAAGGAAATGTAAATTGAACGGTTGGCACTCGTTCATACAAATGCTACAAAGTGTTTTTGTACCCAGTTATTGAAACTTAACCTGATGACTCACACTTCAACATTAGGGCAGTTTATACAAGAGAAAATAAACCCCGCCTTACATAAGGCGCCAACACCTCGTTTCAATAGTACAAAATGGAAGTTCGCGGCTTACTCCATCCGCAGTTAGCTCAAGTCGCGGTTTATCCTGGCCCAGGGGTTTTGGGATGTGCTCATCTTGGCCGCTCCTTACTTTGGACGTGAAAGTTTTTTTCGTGTATATGTACTCAAGGGCTGTCCGCGCGCTCCTGCGCACGCGCTTGTTTTGTCATTTTAGCCCAGACTTCCTTTCTGCTCCCGTGCATTCGACTGAGAAAAATGGCGAGCACGAGCAATGAACCACGCAAAGAAAAAGATTGGACCAGTTGGCCGCGAATCATTTATACGTATACGAGCATTTCGCGACTTATGTCAGCTGTACTCGCATAAAATGGCCCAGTTCGCATGATATGTAATACGCGGCTGTGAGCCGAGGATTATTTTTGTCGTATAAACGGCCCTATTGTAGCCTATAGACCCATATCACTCAATGTCCAAACAGAAGATTTTGCCCGTCGAACCTCTCATTCAGTGTGAGGCTGGACGGGCAAAGACAATGCAAAGACAAAGCTTTTATTCCCCACGGACTCCAAAATGGCCGCCGAGTGATATGGGTGAATTGTAGCACGCGACGTTTTTGAGCCGCGGACGGACACCGGTAGTGATCATTTAGCATGCCAGGATAGTGGTCTCTCCCAGATTTTAAAACTAATGGCCCCTAATATTGACAACACACCTAGCAGTATAAATTTGGTAGTGTCAAGACAAATGAAAAAGGAAAGCAGCTCACTTCCGGTTGGCGTCCGTGGCTCTAAAACGCCGCGTGCTTAAGCTCTCTAAATTAATGTTTGAAGAGAGCCGTGGCGGTGCACGGGCTACCCTATTGAGCAACATAAATAAATCAACAATTGCCGAATTATGCCATTAGCTTCCCGAGACTAGAAAACTGTTGCTTTGCCTTGACCAATGAACGACATCGACGAGAGTGAAATCACAAAAGAAATCAGTCAGCGAAGGCAATAACCAAGGCTCTGGAAGTGCGTCTTACATAAGCTGTGGTTCACCCTGAGTCTGGGAATCGAACCCGGGCCACATTGGTGGGAGGGGATTGCTCTCACAACTGCGCCATCCTTGCACCCGTATAACATTGTCCGGTGGATAAGTCACAATCCGACAGTTCAATCTGCTCAAAGATATTTGTATTTGCGCACGTCACGGCAATCGTGAATATCGTGAAAAGCAAGGATAAAGGACCCATGTTTGCCTTCCTATGGAAAACACGGACTGTGCTTCGCTACATTTCAAATAACCTTAAAGAACACCATCACAAACAACAGTGGCTTTTGAGGTCTTACTCGAGCTATTTTTTTTTTTTTTGCTACTTAATAATTATGACTTTCGAATTCCTTGCATGCAAAGTAACACTTAAAATTCTGTTCTCACGTAAGCCATACATTAAACAAGTTGCCGACCAAAATTTATGATCTGGTGACGGGTCCAATTTCCCCGACGTCCTCTGCTAAACGACGACCAGAAATGCATAGGGAAACAGGAACAGCCGGCGTTACTAGAATGACATCACCAACTCCGTCTATGCCAGAATAATGCACAGCTGGTGCACTGTCTACAAGTGCCACGTCGAGTTGGAATAAGGCAAGAATCACAACGATGTAACGAGCTTATTTTCTCTGGTGGAGTTCTCGATCTCGTCACAGTATCTACTTACCACCAGCAGTCAGGAAGATTCCTTTGGGGCTGTTGCTTATTCCAAGAATAACTATGCGTTCAATCCATGCTTCAGTCTTGTAGTGCGCGTTAGGATTCGCTTTCCTACAAAAATACCACAAATAAATAAATAAATAAATAAATAAATAAATAAATAAATAAATAAACAAACAAACAACAATGGTTTATGAGAAGAAATAATAAACCTTTTTCACACGATGATGTTTCAAACTGACAAGCTTGTGGGGTCGTGCACAAATCAAATATAAAACCATAGCCGTTGCTTTTTGAGGAGAGGGGAAAGCCGGAGTAACCGGAGAAAAACGTCTCTGAGCAGAGTAGAGAACCAACCCCCCTGCGAGCAGAGCCTCCTTTTGTCTTTTTCTTTACTGAGGAGGAGAAAAGGAGGCTCTACCTGAATCGCGTCAAATCTTTGAAGCCTCCGCGGCCCAAACTTCAGGACTAGTCAATCTTTGTTTCTCTCGTCAAACTGGTTTATTCAGTGAGAGAGTCCCTTTAGGGATAAAACCGATAATTGAGCCCGCTATACCATGAAAAATCAGGCGGTGAGATCTGCTTGAAGCCAAGCACTTAGGCCTGGGTTCGAAACGGTATCCTGGCAACATGCAGCGCATGCTTAATAAAGTTCTTGCTCGATTCATGCAGAATCTCTCTGGAGAACACCAAAATCGAGCAAGCAAAACAAAGGCCCTGCTAGCAGGGTGAGAACGAACAAACTCAACCCACATTTGACACCGACATTGGTGGGAGGCGAGTGTTCTCACCACTGCGCCATCTCTGCTCCTGTCAAATTTATAGTGTCACAGTCATAAATACAAGTCGAAACCCGCTTGTTCAAGGTCCAAGGAGGTGTCTTACTTTGCAATCAATCGCCCACCCTGGAATGTATACTTCATATAGATGTACGCTCCCTTCTTGTAATCCAATGTGTGGCCATCATCAACATAAACGTCGCCCTCGGCTTCGGCCTACAAATGAAGTGAAGCGAAAAAGGTCAAACCAGCGATAGAGAAGTTACAAATCATACTTCAGGTATTTGCAAGATAGAAAAGCGGGCCCGGGGAGGGGAGGGGGGTGGGGGTACACATTTTAACAGTTATGTCCCGGTAAAGGACACTATTGCGTATTAGACAGAATAAGGGCAGAGGGAAAGCCAAGTGTTGGCTAATCAGTGTTTCCATCCTTGGAAAGTCGAAGAATAAGCCCACGTAAATGGCCAAATGGAAAGGAAGCTTTCATGGGAAAGGAAACAGTTGGAGCCAACCTATGTTTTTCCAACACAATTAAGTTAATAACCCTAAACTAAAATTCATTTTCATCTTGTTAAAGTAAAAGAACGCTAATAATTGTTAATGAGCTCATTCCTTTTCGGCAAATCACGAAGGACACTATTGCGTATCAGACAGAATAAGGGCAGAGGGAAAGCCAAGTGTTGGCTAATCAGTGTTTCCATCCTTGGAAAGTCGAAGAATAAGCCCACGTAAATGGCCAAATGGAAAGGAAGCTTTCATTGGAAAGGAAACAGTTGGAGACAACCTATGTTTTTCCAACACAATTAAGTTAATAACCCTAAACTAAAATTCATTTTCATCTTGTTAAAGTAAAAGAACGCTAATAATTGTTAATGAGCTCATTCCTTTTTGGCAAATCAGTGAGAATACAGAAAGGGTTCTTGCCCCTGATGGAGCGTCGAAACCTTGTGTCTTTGCACTGTAACTTTTTAAGCTAAATTAAATTTTTTTCCAACCACAGTAGCATCAAACATATATCTGATCGTCAACCTAGTAGTGTGGTGAACTTAGAATTTCCGTTATTTCGAGGAACGAAGTGTTTCTGCTCTGAATGCAATCCTTCATTTTAGGATTAAAGACAAGCGATAGCCACAAAGCGAGCTGCCATACACTAGTTTACTTATCCAATACTAACATTAGAGCTCAAAGCCATAGTAAGCGTGTAGGGATCCTTGTGCATAAGGGCACTGCAGCGACGGATTCGTTGCCTAGTTGCAATGATGCTGCCACCACGCTGAAACAACGGAATCTGAAAAACAAACAGAACGAAAAGAAAATTTGATAAATAAACTTTATCAAGGATGAAAGCAACCTAAACCGCAGTATCCAAGTCACATGTATAGACATTTCTCTCGGTCTCATCATCCAAGCATCCAAGATAGTGGTACAGCCGATTATTCGTCGCTTGACACTCAGAACATGCCTGCAAACATGGATTCCCTCACCCATCAAAGGCTACAACCAACAGCAGTTGAGACATCTTACAATGACAAAAGAAAACTGTTCACAGCGCGATCCCCCCCCCCCCCCCAACCCCACCCCAATCTTAGACGAACACCATAGAATCGAGAAGGGAGAGGGGTGGGGCTATTATTTTTCCGCACTAAATTTCGTCTTGGTCATACCTATGAAGTCGGTAAAAGCATTTTTTGCACAAGGTGTCTCAACATTTTTGCAACGTTGCATTGCTACAAAAGATAGAAACACAGAGTTGATAATGGTTGTCTCACCCTCTCCAGAGGCGTGCTGACGTAAATCGTGTTTTCTCCTCGGTAAATCTTGAAGTCGACCAAATCGTACCAATACTGAAATTTAAAATTAGATCGCGATCATGGTTTGACACCACAAGACAGAATCAGGCATTTTCCCCGAAACACCCAAATTCATTAATAATTAAAGTAGTGCCTTTTCCTTTCCTGCTACATTTTCAACAACGATTGAGATTCCGATTAACGGAAACTCAAACGTGCTTGTTTTGTCCAACTAGATTTTGCTATCTCTTGCATGGCTACACTTACTAACTGGTTCAAAATCTTTCGTCACATTCTCGGCCAATTTGTTTGGGGGCAGGGAGGGGGAAGTCATGCAAACGATTGTAAATTTCCCTACTCTAGGAAGAGGCTGGAGGGCACTCCATAGAATAGTTCAGTCGTTTAGTGCGCAGCCTTCTGAGCTGGATGGCACCAGTTCGATCCCTGTCTCATTCCATCGACGTCGTATCGACTTTTCTCTGATCCGTGTAGCTGTAGCTTTGAATACCCATAAAACGGAGCATTGACGGAAGAAGGGACGTAAGAGAGGGCCACAAGCGTATCAGTACCTCTAGTCCACTGTCAAGTGCTACCCTCGTAAATTAGGACCTCTTTCCACACTATAGAAAATCTCTATTATATTATACAAAATACTATTACTGTGATCTTACCTCGCCAATTCCTGGCAGATAAACATCAATAGAGTTTTGTCCTTGATTAGTCACTGGTTTCACAAGAAGATCCTTCCCTAAAAAC
>OX421455.1:27268851-27273851 GCA_949126865.1 Montipora capitata | reverse complement strand
TCATATCAATAATAATGACAACCAATTACCGTGGCAGTAAAGACCACAGTTGAGGATTCGCTCCGAGTATTTATCACATTTTTTTCAACTAAACTGAGCTACCTGGACAAGCAGGGATATCCTGCACGTTTTCTCCGAAACTCGGAAAGAAACTCTTCAAATGAAAAGAAACTTACCTGATACCACCTCACCAACAACTCCGGGTCAGGATTATTGAAGAAACCACCAACGTCGGCTAAAAAGTCGCGAGAAAAGAAGTTTCTTTCAAAGACAAAACACATATGCAAGATCTGATTGAGGATGTCAAGTCAACATTGTGATTCGTCCCGCAATGTTCCCTCCGTTATCAGTCAGAAGAATGCATTGCGTGACGTTCCAAGTAACGGCAACGGAGGCGATTGAGCCTACGTAAAACATGGGACTCGCTTCGAAGAGGAGGCAGAAGTGAACGTTAACTTACCGCCCGAGAACGGCAACCCAACGAGGTTCAGTGTAAGGACCATGGGAAGGGAGGCCTTGAGATGGTCCCAGTTCGCAATATTATCACCCGTCCAAATGGGACCTGAAACAAAATAAAATCACTGAAATCGGCGACAGTGCACAGTTTGCATATTCCTACCGGCAGGGGTTTAAGTGCCTTTCATCCCGCTTAATAATCCTCTTGAATATTGACTCGAACATAATTCCTAAACGGTAGCTGGGTGGTTTGTGATGTCAGCCGGGTATTAAACTCATTCACTTACCTGTCATAGATCAAATGACGGAAGTATTTGAGATCGGCTCTAAACTGCCACTCGAAAAAAAAAATCGGAGCAAACGAAAATAATTGGGACAACGGCAAGATTAGAGATTACGAGTCACGGTCGACGCTGTCCCACAGCCAACCGAAGAAGGAGACTCAATTTTTTCCTTGCCCCTTTTCTTTCTTATACGATTCACTGACACATCACATATCACATGACTCCGAGGATAACTTCCGGTCAGGTTGTCGAAACGTCAGTCATCAGGGACCTTTAGATCGGAGTATGCGTACTTCGAAAAATGTCGGCCTCCAAACCTTATGCGCATGCTCAGTACGGAAAACTCGTACTCGTAGTCGTCCTCGTTCTCCGATCTAAAGGTCCCCAATGTCACCAACAACTCCTTCTCAGGACTACTCTTACCCGGACGTCCTTGACAAATACACGAATCTACACGAAGAGGTTACGTATTCATCAACGGTGAGTCGGGCATGATCGGAAATCAACTCCGAGTGCTATGAACAGGAGTCGAACATCTGACCTACCAATCACCAGTTGGGATGCTATACCACTGAGCTACAGAAAGCAAATGAACTAGGCTCTGCATTGTGGTTTGACGGTAATGTCAAAAGGTGGTATTCTCA
The DNA here is from genome assembly GCA_949126865.1 of Montipora capitata. Taxonomy (NCBI): domain Eukaryota; kingdom Metazoa; phylum Cnidaria; class Anthozoa; order Scleractinia; family Acroporidae; genus Montipora; species Montipora capitata. The sequence goes on along the minus strand of OX421455.1, from coordinate 27,272,467 downwards.
ACACAATTGTCGAAAAATGGTAAAAGAATAAAGTTACATATCCACCAGGTGTCTCCTGCAGAGTAGAACTAAAGATGCTCAAGGTGCTCTCTGTTTAGTTTGCAAAACTCACCGTGTCTTTGAGTTCCAGCGAAAAATGCTCTTGAAAGAACAAAAGGCCTCTCGCTACCCTCCGAGCGGTCGAAATGTCCCTGGACTGTAGCCATGTGCAGATAGAATCCGTAAATGTTGTGAACATCTCGATGTTCCCAATCGCCATAATGCAATGCATCCTTGTGCATTGTAATTTCTGGGCCGTGGAAAACAGAGGGCTAAAAATGAGAAGAGCCGATAATTGAGAAACGCGCATGCGTGAAAGGATACTTAAAACAAAGAGGAAACGCTGGTGTCAGCAAAAACACTTTGCATTAACTTGCAACTATTGCTGCGGAATGTTTACTTCTTCGCGGAGGAAACGCCTTGCCCCTTCGATGCCATAGCCATAAGCACAGCGGAGTGATTGTATACAGAAGGCGTTTTCCATTCAACAAAGTTTCCCGTCTTAAACGTGCCCATTGGAACAGTACCTCCCGATCGCAAGAACCCGACCAATGTCACTACGCGTCAGTATAATTGAGATGAGCACGAAACAATGGAAAAGGCCATTTCGGTCCGACCGATTAAGTTGGGCTATCTTTAAAAACGGTCCCAAATATACCTCATGACCAACCATGACCGACCGTTTCATTTGACTTTCAACTGAAATTTCCGAAAATTTTGCCGCCTCACTGGAAAGCGCCTTTGGTCTTGTCGCTACTGGAGAAACGGGCAAGTTACTTGAATTAATATAAAAACGAGGCTAGTAGGGCGTTTTATTATACCGATATCTTGGTAATCGAATAGAGCTGTTAAGCCACATTTGCACAAATTCTTGCGACTGGACTGTAGCCAGCATGGAATGAAAGCTAATTCGGACGGGAAGTCTATTCAAATGGAGGAATTTCCCGCGCAGGAAAGGGTCGAGTAGCAGCTCTCGAAACGTTCAATGTGATTGGCTAGTTCCGCAAACGAAAAACAAGGCCTAAACAAGAGAAACATGGACTTGGAATAGCAGGTGCTACAATACCAAATTTAGTTGCGGCTGCTAGACTGTAGTCATGGGAAAGTGTCCCAAAAGACGAACAAGATCTATCGTTTAATTATAGCACAGTCACGGGGAATGCAAGTGCTTGGTCTCGTCAATGAAGCGGAGGGGTTGGCGCAGTGGTAAGATCTCTGCCTTCCAACCCTAAGGTCCCGGGTTCCATTCCCGGCTCTGCCGAGACTGGAATATATGGCGACCTTCTTTCCCGCTAAAAGTTCACTCAGCTTTCCATCCTTCCGAGGTCCGTAAAATGAGTACCAGCATGCATGGACTACTTAGAAGCGGCTGCTATTTGCGCCTGTATATGCTTCCAGTCCGCTGGGGGTAAATTGATCATTGTAAAGCGCCTTCGAGACGTTAGTGATAAGGGCGCTATATAAATGCACCACTTTACTTTTACTTTACAATGAAGCCAAGTAGAGTTCTGTTAAAACGAGTGAATAAACTCCAGTACCTCGTTCATGTCATTCCAAGTGAAAAGAGTTTCTGTTGAACCCTGAAAGAGGGAAACTCCGGTATTAGTTACAAGTTAGAGAACGTGTAAAATAGCTACTTAGCTAAGCGTATATTCCACGATGAAAAAAGCTTTGTACTCTAAACAAATAGATTCCATGCTGCCGTGCGTCTGTTCAGTAAGAGGTCGCAGAAGACAAACGAGGCGATGCTTTTTGTTCTTACCACATTTTGATGAAGCGCGCGTAGTGTGGTCGGACTGCATCGCGAACTGCATCTCAGCGCTCCGAGTTCGAGTCCCGGCTCTAATCTCCACCCCACAGCTCTTCTCTTGACTGAGGCAGAGAAGAGCTCTGGGGAACCCTAAAACAAAGTGTCTTCCCATTGGTTTTCGTGACGAACGATCAAAGGCGTCTCTACTTGGTCCATTCATGTTAGCACGAGTGAGCAGGCGCATAAGGTTCAAATTGTCAATGTTTGGCTGTAAGAATGCTACGGCGCATGTTCTCCTACACAGAGTTTCCCGGAGCCTTGGGTCGATCCGAGGCTCTGGTCACGAAAATGGACCCGACTCGTGCGCTCCAAAGTTCACTCAGCTTGCCATCCATTTGTGGTGGGTTAACAACTGCGTCACTAAGTGGAGGTTGAGTGCCTGAGACATCTTGGAGCTTCCACTGTTGGCAGCCAGCTACAAGATGGAGACTGCACCGATGGCTGGCAGAACCTGACAACCCAGTCATGAGCACCCACGCTCCCAAGAAAACAGGCACCCATCACACTGTGGAGAGGGGGGGAGGGAGGGGAAAAACGCTGAACGCTCCACACAAAACGCTCCTTCTTCCCGTCACACCGATAAATAAGCTCTACAACCCAAAGCACGAGGAATCCGACATATGCGCAAATATGACAAAACCGGTGACAACAATTGACCTTAGTCGCTCCTAGTCGTTAACTCGGTTAAATTTCATTTAACCTCATTAAACTGAGTACCAGTATTACTGGGGACAAGTTGTGCATGCAAAGGGATAGAAGTGAACACCACCTCTGCTGCAAGTTGCGGTAGACGCCGTAAGTTACGGTAGAAGTAATGAATGAAGAAAAAAGGAGCCTTCGGGTCGCCTTCGACTTCGATCGCCCTCTTGTCTTGTCTTTGTGACCTATTGCTGAACAGACGCACGGCGACATGAAATCTATTTGTTCTATCAGAAACCCATAAGGGTTGAAACGTGTAACGGCCCCTTGCGTGCTGAGAAACAAGCTTCTGAATATTCAATTTGCTAAGTACCATATTTGGAACAACAAGAGCGAGGGGTTTCCAAATACGGTACTTAGCGCTGAAACATTCAACCAATCAGTTCGCACTGAATATTCGGAAGCTGTGAACGCGCGTTACACGTTTCAACCCTTATGGGTTTCTGGTTTTATATAATTAAGAATTAAACACTTTTGATGATGACGTCAGCCACGCGTCTTTCCTCTAATAGATCATAGGTAAAACCAATCAAAATCCGTGCATTATTGAGGTTATTGTACGATTAAGGACGTTCGCACACATTGCTACTGCGCATCCTTACAACGCACGCAAATTCACATGCCACGTCACGCATCGAGCGCGCGCGCTAAGTACTAAAATGAACAATGATAGGGCAGATGGTCATTGCTATAGCTTTGCTTGGATTTAACGATCTTAGATGTTCGGTGACCCCTACTTTTCTTTTCAGAAACATATTTTATTTACAATTATCTCCACATTGTCCAAAAATGAACAAAAAATCAATGTGGGAAGTTAAGAAACTTTCAAGATTTCTGTCCTCGGGACATGGAATCGTGCCATCTTGCGGCTGCAAAGCGCATGAAACGTGGTCGCTAAATGCGAACTTGTTTTTTAAGGAACCTCAACAGTTAACTAATTTCACTTGATGGGTCCACTCAAACAAAGTTTGGTTGAGAACATTTCACTTCAAAGATGTAATTGCATTATTTTTGGGCTTACAGACACTGTGGCGTTATTCGCTAAAGAAGCCGGATTTTTTCAGATTT
>OX421455.1:27243851-27263851 GCA_949126865.1 Montipora capitata | reverse complement strand
AAATGGCCAGCGATAAACTGGATTTTGGCGGGGTTTCGGTATGACGTAATTTGAAGGCATTTCAGTGCTTTCTGTGAGTCAAGTCGAAAATACACATAATTTGGTACACGAAAAGGTGTGATTTCCATCCTTTCGCTTTTTAAAGTACGCTAGAAATATCCTGGAACTGATTTCGAAATAATTTGCCTTAAACACCTATATTTCGGTGGACACATGACATCTAAAGCACGCGCAACATGTACGAAATTAGCTGTTGTTTACGAATGAGAAACAGACATAACCTCTCCTTTAACTGCGATCGCATGCCATTTAAAGGGAACATCCACTTTCCGAAAAACAATTCTTAGCAAACATTGTTATACAAAGATACATTTTCATAGAGGTCCATTTGTAACTTTACTTATTGCTTTCGGGCTAGTCTGCTTCCAGAGAAAGGATTGGTAACGCTTACTAGCAAGTCTTCTAAGTGACGTGTCGGGTACAGGCTAATTCCATGTTCTTTGGAATGACTGACTGAGCCCAATGATCAAAAGAAATTACCCGATTGTGCTAAATCCTTTGCGAGATTTGTTTTCCAATGAGATACAAAAGTGAACAAATTTGTACCGGCTACACATTATGACATTTATATGAAACGGTCTACACGGTCTACCACAACTTTTCACTGAGAAAATAATATGATATCATATTTCTTGCTGTTGCAATGGATGATCAGATCTGCAGTGCAAAATACTTTGCTTGCTTTAGTATTTGGTACGGAGTCTTCTGTTAGCGATGATAAGTCCAAACACTCGAAAATCGATGCTACCGTATGTCAATAATTAATATCCTGTCGTGTTTGGTACAATGTGCTTTGCACTTCGCGTGCAAACTTCTGGAATGTTTCAGAGCTTATACGATATTTAATGATTGTTTCTTTAGTTTCTGCTTTTCTACGTTGAAAAGCTTCCCTATAGGATTCAAATCCGGAAGGGCAAAATTATTGCAATCAATCAGACAACAAGTTGCAAAAATAGTGGAGACAATTCACCTTTTTGGGGCGTTATTAATTTCCCTATTATCTCTCACACTGCAGCCCCCCTCCCCCCCCTTATCAGTGTTGCTAGCAAGACAAAAAAATGTTGGGAACTTAAGCAGTCAACATTGAAAGGGGGAGAGGGGAGAGGAAGTTGGAAAGGTTTAAATTCTAGATACGGCGGGCATTGGAAGCTAGAAAAGGTATTTTTTAATGAAAGTGTCTCAACAATTTTGCAACTTGTTGTAGCTTGAAAATCTGAGAGAGCTGGATCGAGGAAAAAATGACGTCAAAGACTCACTAGTTTAATGCGATTGAATTAATATGCCGCACGGGATTTTCGGGCTTTGAGATTTTTAAACTCGTGTTTTGCGTACATAATAAACTGCGTTTACACGCTGAAATTTTAAACTATTGAGTAAATGACGTCACTAGTCCCTAAATCTAACCCTCTGAGGTCCAGTCGGTCAGTTTTGAACCTGAGTAATGGCGGACCGTGACCTCCAAAACTTACTCTCAAAGCAAACAGCCTTTTTGAATAAAAATTAAAGCTCAAAATCTTGCCAGGCAGTTGTTAAGGAAATACATTTTCAAAATCTGAAGAAAAAAAATGAATTGATCAAAGTACCACTTTAACTGTTATCTCACTCCTCGTTTCTACATGTAGCTGTAAAAAACCTCCACTGTAGAATTCTGCGTACCTTTCGACCTTTTGCAGCCAGATTTTTCTGCATCTGGTCAGGAGTGGGGAATTTGAGGTTGTCCCAAGTCATGTATTTCTTGCCATCTGTATGCTCAATATCCAACCATAAGACATCATAGGGAATGTCATGCTCATCAAAGCCGCTGTCAACACTGAAAAGAATGCATGTCAGCACTATCAATAAAGACGCCTCCTTGCCTGACCTGGGGCGCGTTTCTCAAAAGTCCCGAAAACGTTTCGGCCCCGAAAAGCCGTTTGTGGACCTGCCAAGCCCTTGTTTTGGAAAGTCGATCTTTTAACATGTTTTCAAGGCAACAAAAAGCAAAATGACTGTGAAGTTTGACGACCTAAATCCTCTCCGTTTTTGAGATACAGAGAGAATCGTGACACCCGAAAATGGCCCGCAAAGTTTTGGGACTTTCGAGAAACGGGCCCCTGGCTTGTTTAAACCTGGCCATGCTACCAATACTGGATTAAGTATAAGATCTGGTCTTCATGACAAAAAAAAACGGTCACTCAATGTACTGTACTTTACCAAAAACCTATTTAATTTTAGAGAAAGCAATAATATGTATTTCATGCAAATGCGGGGCAAGGGGCTACATGCAGACATATAGAGCTTGCTTATAGGGCTGGTTTTGTCCAAACTTTCCCCTACATAAAAATTTTCACACAAGGCAATGGGGGATTACTGGTTCAAATAATGGCTGGAAAAATAGTCGGATGAGGTTTCTAATGACTGAAAAGAGAGTGCTTCTTTGTGATGATATGGTATTCACAAACCCTACGGGTGTTTGATGCACCCACAACTGAAAAAGAGTATAGCGCATACATTTCTTGCTGATCTTGTCTGGGCAATAATTCACATTCAAATATAATTCGAATAAAACATTAATTTTCTGTGGAAATAATCTTGAAACATGCGATTTAACTCACTTTTTGACGTCCTCTTCATCATTGTAATTCCATCGACTTTGATGATAGGAAATTCCAAACATCTAACAAAATAAGCAATCAGACTTTGCACAAAGGTTTCCCTTTACTTCTCAAAGAACACTTTCCACAAGAAAGCTTAAAAAAAAAAAGAGACTAACCCCAAAGTTCTTACAATTTACGTACTTACTATGCTTGCCATTAATGTTAATTTTCTATGGAATCGTCACATTCAATAACAAAGTTTTACATAAGAAGGTGTTGAGCTTTAGTGTAGGCATATTTCCAATTCCTTCGAAAATGGGCACCACGGTACAAACACTTTCCACAGCCCAGTTACTTAAAGGGGCTAGGTCATGCTATTTTAGGTAATTTTGTTAATTATGAGCTCTAAACGTCACATTGGCAGAGCAAGAGTCTTTCATTTGCAAAATCACGGCCACATAGCAACTGAGAATGATTTTCCAGCTGTGTAAATGACATTTTGATATAGACTGATATAAATCTGAAAAAAGGTGGCCCAACGTTTTTCAAATTTACCCAAATTCAATCCATTTCAATTCTCTCCAGTTTTGTCCATCCATGTCCCTTCTTAGCTTCCATGTGTTTTGTTAGAGTTCTTCTATAGTTTTGAACAGTTATTTTGGTATTTTAGTTAATTTTATGACCATTCGATCAGTGCTGAAATCGCCTAAAATTGCGTGACCTAGCCCCTTTAACAAAAGATTAATTAAGATCACACGCGAGGATCAAGCCACCGTACATGTACTTGCAAATTTCTCAGCATCACACGTGACTCAATTCCAGTAGTCCACACAGTAAGAATTTGCTTCCCAAGATGCTTGAGCAATGTGTGAAGTCCAGTGTTACCGGTGGTAGTGCAGTGGTCGCTGTAAATGAAGCATCCTCCTGATTTTGTTTTATTACCAGTCCATTTCTTTTCTGTCCACTGAGCAAGAAGCTCCCATGATAATTGAGCTACCAATACTACATTAGCTAGCCACTGAACATCAACACTTCCATTCCTGAGAGTGACACTTAGAGATTTTAAATACTCTGTCTAATGATAGACGATTTTACATGCCAACGGGAGCCGTCTCAGGGGTGAATAGATTAACAACATCTCCCCTTTAACCCTCTCCCCCCTAAGAAAGATACTTACAGATTTTACTCTGTCTAATGCAGACAATTTTACTCATCAATGGGAGCGACTTCAGCGACAAATAGGTTCATGTACCGGATGGGTATAACGCTCATGCATTAGGCACTTACGGGTGGTAGCGCAGTGGTCCCGGTAAAGGACGCATACTCCTGAAAAACATCATGTGGCTTTGGACCCAACATAACAAAGACGTCAATGATGCCACTCTCGGACATCCAGTGGGTCTCCACTTGTGGCACCTCTTCAGATTCCTTGAAAAATGACATCAGTGAGTTTAACATGGACTGAAAAAACAAAAGAAGAGTGGAACACAAAAGGACTTGGAGCTGACAGTTCAGCTCATGAAATTGACAGCTGTGTTATGTCCAAATGCTGCTCCACTGAAAATACCAAAAGCAATAAAAAACTGTACCTAAATGTTTACGAGATTTTTAAAATCATGGATCCCCGCAATCAGTTGTATTAATTGCACCCAAACACCACTCACAGTTTAAGTTTGATAGGAGAAACATCGATCTTCGGACTCTCTTAACTTTGTTTTGCAATTATTACAATATTGATTCAAAATCCTGTTTATTACTACTGGATTGGTTTTTAATATTGCAAAGAAAACTAACTTTTCAGTGCTAAGCATTTTGACATAATCAGACAGTCTTCATGTATTTGGCATTTAATCATTGAAGAACATCATAACACCTGTCCTGTTGTACATTTATTATAATAATTATTAAAATTATACTTATCATGAAACTTTATTAGCTTAAAATTGACAAGAGGTTTAAAAAATTCATGTGAAATTAACCAGTAAAGCATTATTGTTAATATTATTGCTGCTGTAAACCGTTCAAATGTAATTAGTTAGTGCATGTATTCAATATTAATAGTATTATTGTCATCGATCTAAATAATTTCTACCAGAATATAATACTGTTGATTACTGTTTTGTTATTGTTATAATGAAACGATTACGGACAAAATCTTAATTTCTCACAGCGACTTTTGTCACGTTTTTAGACCATTAATTATTTTCCAAAATTACAGCCAATTTCCTGTCAATCAACTGCACTAATAAAACTATTTTATTACAAGGAAAATATGGCAGAAATGTTTAAGAAGTATTATGGTTAATTCACTCAAACGTTATAGTGTCTCTTTGTCCTCATCCTCTTTAATTATTAAAAAATATTAATAGTCAGGGACTACTAAATTTAGATCATTATTCATGTAATGCACTTTTGAGTTAATCATTAATTTTAACCATCAAACACATGCAAGGGAGTCTTCGATAAAGATGTCCATAGGGACCTAGTTGCTGTGTCAAGTATAAGACAACGCATGAATATTTTTATTGTACAGTAATCACAATGTTTTACCTTTCTTGCATTAGATGAGCTTATGTCCACCCAAGTTTCAGCTGCATTCATCCAGAATACACCAACAGTCCGCAAAACACTTAAGCACAAAGAAAACAAGTGCTTATGATTTGGTACTGAGAACACTGTACAATGACACCTACTGTAAGAAGTCATCTCTTTTTATACTATTACTTTGGCAATGAAGTAGAATCAATATGATGTATCTGAACACCTTGACTTTGACTACATTATAATACATAAATTATACTAGAGCACTGCACACGGCCTGCAGATGTTGCTTTTATCATGCCTTTTCCACTAAATGGTAGAAATTTTCGACACTATATTTTCTCATTAATTTTTGAAGATCATTAATCTACTTTCCAGTGAAATACATGTAGTCACTTGTACGGGTAAAGTGCTTTGTTTGGTGGCATTACTTGTGCCGCATGTGATTGTGACGGTCCTAAGAGCGATATCATCACAAAATTATGGATACTTTTGTTACAACATGAATAAACAAGCCAGAATCGTTTGAACAACATTATGCACAAAACTTTATTTATTCTTATGCTACACAAATACCACTGCACACAACAGCATCTGCATACCCGCAACAGATACAATGGTACCGGTAACTTACTTTTGAGTGGTACTGTACAGTAAACATCTTTTCCAAAGCCTCACATTACTTTCAAAATTAATACTCACAAGTCATTATTTCATACTTCAAAACAATTTTTGTTCAAAAACTTGTATTATTTGAATCAATGATTACTTGTATTCTTAAGTAGTACAACAAGAATATTTTTAAGTTCCTGCACTGAGTGCGGCCCAGTGGTTAAGGGGCTAGTTGCCTGGTTCAACTTCTCAGCTGCACTTGTAAATAGCCAACTAGCTTGCCTCTGGCTAGTTGGGATTCTTAACAGTTGTTTTTGAATGTTCTGTTCTGTTGTGACTGTGTTTCATTGGCCATGAAAAGCCCCCATGGGGAGTGGTCAATTAAGTATGAATTGTATTGTATATTTTAAAATAATCTTGATGTTTGGCAGATCCTGACATCCTCAGTCTCAAGATGTGGCATTTGAAAAAGGCCAGTTAAGAAACCTGGATTATGAGCAAAATTATAACATGATTCCCATCACTAACCTATGTGCAATCATAACAGGAATACTTCCATAAAGAGCCATTCTGGAATCCAACTCATACTCGAACACATCCAGATTATACAAGCGGTAAGGCTCGGAACCACTGCAGTGATAATAATTAATAACAAAATAATAACCATGTCATAAAAGTCTCAAGGTATGGGTAAAATTTACAGATGTTTCAATAAAAATTGAAGTTGTCGGCTGATTCGAGAAACAGACCAAATCAAAAAGAGGCCTGATGGCCCCTTTCCCTAGGGGTGTCTGTGGGCAAGCCACAGAACGCTCCCAAACATCACATTTCAAAAGCAAAATTGATGATCATGATTAGACGACTTCATGTTGTCATTGTCCGAATGAGTTCCACATGTAATCTCAGCTTTGAAAGAATAATTTTTTTTTACAATTTTTGGACAAAATAATATTTCCAAGAACAAGTGCTCCACTAACTTGGTGGACAACAAATAGAGTGAATCAAATCAAAATGTTGGTTTCGGTGAAAGGGGAAACCTGAAGTACCTACATGTAGAGAAGAGGAAAATCTGTTGGAGCAGAATGGAGGGCCATCAAACCCAACCCTGCCCACATATGGCAATCACCAGGAATTGATCCCAGGCTACAATGGTGGTACATATGGTTTAAATCTTCATCATCCTCACCACAAAATAACCATCTGAGATAGGATGAACTAAGAACTAAGTTACTAGGAGTATACAAAATTGGGGTTCTGGCACACACACACCCCAAACAGCAGGGGGTTGACACACCTTGTAGGACGCTGATTGGGTAATGCCGTTGCTCCATGCAGGGTTTTGGCACACTCCCAAGGAGCACGTGTCCATTTGGCACACACTGTAAGTAGCCCTGCAGGCTGTGCCGCTGCTCTACTGATACAAAGTGTCTACTAAGTGTAGGAACAAAGAAGAACAACAGCACCCCAATTAGAGAGAGGTGAGGGTATAGGCAACTGGGCTTCCAAAGAGAACTCCCAAGGAAACACCAACCCCAATTAGAGAAATGCGAGGTAAAGGCAATCAAGGTTCTACAGTATCGTCTAACACCTATCCCCAAGGAAGAGAAGAGGCAGTTGAAAGACATTTGGTCCCAGGTACACCCCAGCCTATTCGTCCACCTCAACCAAGAAAAGAGAGGAAAAGGATGGCACTCCTTGAGGACTTTGATCCGATGTGCCTGCCTATATGCACTACATCCACCTGCTGCTCCGAGAAAAGGCAGACAAGTTCCACTATTTCTGCATCCAAGACCTGGACTCACTCTTGTACGACCAGAGCAGGCACCGAAATCACAAGCACTTTCTGAGCACTGCCTCCACGGCTACACCAGGGAAGACCTGCTGAAAGGCCACAAGCCAGAGTGCCGTGGGATTGGAAAGGCCACCGTCCAAGAGGAGATGCCAAAGGGAGGAGAAGAACAAGCTTTACACTAACTTTGAGGCATCAAAGGAGTCAATCTTCCAAACAGAGATGGAGCCACCTGCTACTCTCTCTCTTAAGGTCTGAAAATTATGTTTTTACTGCACAGCATTCTTCCAGTGGCCTTGTGTCCACAGCCCCTGCACGGTCCCATGGCCGAGCCTGAACTTTGTAGACGCTTTGTGTTGGTAGAGCAGCAGTAGGGCCCGCAGGGCTTCCTGTCAGGTGTGCCAAGTGGCCACCTGCTGCTTAGGGGCAGAAGGGGGTGTACCAGAAGCCCCATTGTGTATACTACTTTACAAAACAGGGCCCGGTTGTTCAAAAGCCGATTAACGCTAATCCCAGATTAAAATTTAACCAAGAAGTTTATTTCTCTACTCCCAAATGCTGTTCAACGCTGATATTCGGCAAAAATTTGCAATAGGAGATGTCCATCTTTAAAAACAAAAATAAGCAAAGGAAACTTTAACCAAAAAGTTGAGAACATGAAGCAAAAGTTTACGCTACTCTTGGATTAAGTTAATCGGCTTTCGAACAACCAGACCCAGTTCTATAATTAGTTAATTATCATTCTTATTGTAATGTACACGTAAAGAATAAAGTGAAATGATTTTCACAAAACTGCAATCTCCTTACACTGTAGTTTTAAGTGCTAAACTATCTGCATGTTCAGGGATTCCATATACATGCTCAAAACCAAGGAATGAAATGTCCAAACCAACTGAACAAGGACCTTAAAAATGAGAGTAAAAAATAAAATGTAACTAACAAAAGTAACAAATGAACCCCCAAAATTGGAACTTTTAACTTTCTTGTTCATACACAAAATACTTTCTTCTGTGTAATCTCTCCACACCTGCCCAACCTACCACTCTCTTCTATATATCTACATGTAGGCCACATTGTGTTCAGTAGGGTGGTGAAGAAGGGAATTGGGGGGCGGGGGGGATGTTGGGCATCCTTTCACCTTCAAAAAGGACAAAATAATAATGGGAAAGGCCCCAGACCATTCTTGTCAAGGGTTACTGCTCTTTACACAAAATTGGTTCTTATGTAAATTTTTGTCATTACTCTGGTTCTACTCAATCAATTACACTACACCATTAGATTATGAAAAGAAAATATCAACTTTCTTTGAATCCATGGTGACACCATAGTCAGTGCTTCTGACAGGGTGCGGGACCACACAATTCGATCAAACCCTGTACAATAACACACAATTCCTAAACATCTGCAATATATCCTGCACAATACTGAGTGGTGTGCTTAGCGCTTTTATATTAAACTACTCAATTTACTTTTCATAACTAAGATTTTTAGAGCCTTTTCAAGCGATTTTCAGGCCATTTCCTCTCCATAAACACCTTTGTTTTCACTTTTGTCTAAAAGCTTTGTCGAACATTGATGAAAAGATATGGGCAATTCCACATGAGAAATGTGAAAATCATTGTTTTTAAAACTGTGTTTCTGATTGAATTATTACCTGCAGTGCATTGTAGACATGTCAAAGTGTACTGCAAAATGTTTTTTATTACCTTGGGCAAAACTGTTCTCAGGGGGGGACACAAAGTATGTATGTGTTGATTTTTCTTTTGATGATCAATCTCTGCAATGCATATTTAAACTAATGGAAACTAAGCATGTAATATTTTTTAACTTAAAACATTTACATCACAATTAATACCTTGCTGGGAACTAATCACATGTCATGTAAAATTTCTTCCAAATTATTTCTTAAAAGAGGGACAGTGATTACAAGTTTTGTCACAGACGTTACGTAACATCCGTGACATTAAGTCTGTTTTTCCCCCTCCTTGAAAAAGCAATTGAAGAACAATTAAACTATTGATGTTGTACAGCTATCAGTCCATCTGATATAGTTTGATGAAGAGAAAACTTTGATTTACTGTAACCTCTAATAAATATATACAGTCAAAGTCTGTCACGGATGTTACGTCACGGACGTTACATATTTCAATATTTGGAACACAACACATTTAATTGTTTTGAAACTTATACAAAACAAGCCTATAACAAAAAGTAGGCAAACGTACATGCAAGTCTGTAAAATACACAAAGTAAGTCCATACAGCAATCAAACATTAAAACACTGATATGTCAAATAACAGTAGCCAAACGGTGGCTGAATTTCGAAATGTTCACTTTATACTGTACAATCATAAAGTCTACATTGTACTGTCATTACTTTGAAAGGTCCACCTATAAAACCAGGTACTGTAACTGGACCATAAATTATACTAAATCTGAAGTGTGTGCTTGGTCCACATCCTCTCTTCTAGGCCAATGGAAGGTCGTTGCCCCAACGTTATGCAGAAACTTAAACTGTACACAATCTTTGGTGACATCCAAAACTCTGCCAATGTAAAAATTCTTCACATAGTCAACTGCATAGTATTCTCCTTTTTGGACAGGTGTTAGTGGAAGGGGAGAAAGCTTCTTTTGATGTAGTTCTTTAATCATCAGTTTCCTGTATGCTGGAATGTGTGGCTGAGTTATCATGAGGCATTTGGTTGCCAAACATCTTGCGTATAGACAAGTAAAAACACCACAATCAAATTGATTCACTTGTTGGGGAATCTCACCCGGTTTATTGACATAGAAAGACCATTCGCTGATGTTGATAGACGTGTCTTTCCTTTGGAGGAATGACATCATCTTTTTCACCCGTCTGAATACTGTTGGCTTAACGAATTACCCAGGCAAACTATCAAGGACAACAAGACTCTTTTCCATTGGAAGCACCACTCCAAGAAACCAATGCTCACTGTTTGGACTGTTGCAGGGGGGAAAATACTGCATTTTGCTGTAATAGATTCCCTTTGCCTTGAAGAAGCTGTTCCACTTTCCTTTTTCCCACTCCTTTCTCAAATTCTTCCCACCCAAACACTTCAACACCAGCGCTTTCTGATTTTAGTATTTTTAGATATGAATCAATGACAAAATTCGAAAGCCATTTCAATTCATTTTGAGGCAGATTTCCTTCCAATTCTTTCAAGTCATTCATAACAATTAATGAATCACCCTCAAAATCAACTCCTTCGCCCATGATCAACTGTACCAGAAAGTTACTGCATGGGTGAAGTTCAAACTCATCACACTCTTTGTTGAGACATTCTTTGATGTGATTAGGCAAGCCTAATTCAATTTGAATATCACTGTCTCTGGCACCATCACTATTATTATCAACACTGTCATCATTGCTGTTGCTATCATCATTATCATCAACATTTCCCTCAACTTCATCATTGCTGCCATCATCATCATCATCAACACTATCACCATCCTCATCATCGCTGCCATTGTCATCATCATCAACACTTACAGCATCATTGTTTCCAGCTTCAGAGACTGAAACTTCACTATCCGCGCAACCTGAATTGTCACTCGACAAATCAATTTTGTTATGTGTAGAGGGTTGATTTGAGTACAGACGGCAATGCAGATGATCTCCATCTGTTGGGTCCAAGCATTGGATCTTTTTTATTCCAGGAATGGGTTTTGCCTGTTTAAAGCATTCATCAAGGCCCAGTTTGCTGCTGGATTTGTCAATGTCTTCATTCAGATACAGGTGAATGCTTATTGACTTGCACATTTGGGTAGCAACTTTGGCAAATTCATCTGCATTTAACACCTGTGGCACTTTTCTGGTCGACACTAGTCCACACAACTCTTTTCATGGTTCCCCCCAAGCCATCAACAACTCACAGGCTAAGGCATGCTCACAGGCTAAGGCTGTCACTTGTAAAAGATACACATGTACATGTAATACCTATATTTAACACAAGATAATCAAATCCTGTATTTAGCAAAGAATAAAGCCTCCTTATTCGGTGGATTGGGACAACAACTCACACAGTGTAACGTCCGTGACATTGAATGTAACATCCGTGACAACACTTAAAAAGGATTCTACAAAAGGACCTAAGAGAAATGAAATTGCCCACTACATTTTTAGTTAACATGTTCCCAAAGCCAGATATTTATGGAGAACTTCTTATCAAGAACATTCAAAATTCACAGGAATCTTGATTTAATGGAAATGTATTTATAGGAGTAGTTGTTTTTATGTAACGTCCGTGACATACCTTTTTCTGTTTATTTTCTCTTTATCAAAGAGGTCAAATTGGGAAACAAAATTACCTATTCAACCAACCAATGTTTGTAAACACATATATTGAAGATAAGTTGCAAAAAATCATTTTCATATATTATTAGTAAAAGTTTAAATGTATAAAACTGAGTCTGAATGTAACGTCCGTGATGGTGGAATTACCCATATACACTTGGCATTCTACATGTATGTAGCTCTGCGTGGTCCTACATGTAGGCACTAGCTTTGTTCCACTTCATTTGGCGGATCGAGATTGTGGTGCGATTTCCTGTTGTGTTTCTCCAATGCCAAAAAAAATAAAAGTTCTTCAAGTTTAGGCACTTTGTTTAGGTTCTTAACTTCAACCTTTACAGGGAGAACAGCAAGCTAACCTACGTATGTAAATCACAATGTATGTTAATTCCTAATGAAGGAATTTCACAACAATACAGACGTAAAAAGGTAGGAAACAATTGATAAGTGAGATAACCACAAACAAAATTTTATAAATGTTCATGCCATAGCACTTGACATGATACGTGTACTTACATGTATTGTTCCACTATTATGCCATTTTACCATGATTGGTCAAGAGAACATGCAAAACATGAGATGGTAATACACTGTAAGGTCCTGGTTTGACCGGTTTAGAACAGAGAAGACATGGACCGAACAGGAGTTTTTCAATGAAAAAAATTGTTTTCAACACGACACAAACCCTGAGAATTTAGCTTACAGTATCATAACTTGTCCCTTGACACTTCGTTTATCCAATCAAATAAAGGACATTTGGCTGGCTTTTTGTGCTGTTTACATCATTCGCAAGCACCCTGAAGGAGATATGATGCTTTTTTTTTAACACTATTAACACACTTAAAACACTCTGTAGTGGAAAAATAAACCTCTTATTCAATGGTTTAACATTTAATGCTCGCTGACATTTTGCTCAATGCTCATAGTTTTCTTTGCCATAAAATACTACACAACTCACAAAATATCTGGGCAAATTATATGCTAAACCAACTAATAAGATGCCTATTATTTTTGTTTACAGAAACATTGTGAAATCCCGCACAATTCATGTTGGTTCCCGCACAATTTGCCTCCAAAATCCCACACAGTTTTAATTTTTTTTTCCCTGCACCCTGTCAGAAGCCCTGCATAGTACACAACTATAAGTAAATATATCTTTTACCTCTTGGTCTGGTATCTTTGTGTTCTTTAAAGTTTTCCTCCCAATTCTCTTCTTCTACTACTTCCTCCTCTTTCTTTTCAACACCTTCACCCTTAAGTATTTATAAGAATTATAATTGCCATTAATTAATCCCTTTCACCCCTAAACTGGCTTCCATCACAAAATTACTGCCCCCTTAATAAGAAATGAATTTAGAGACTGAGATAAATGTGTGCATTCATCTGCAACAGGTAGTTGTTTGTGTAATGTACAAAGGTGGTCAATGAGCTTGTCAAAGGAAGGGACTGTGACTGAAGGAAGAAAAGGAGTGGGGAATTTAGAGCACAACAGAAAAAAAAAATTAAAAAATGAGTGACATGCATGCATACATGTAAAATAGCAAGTACAGCACTCTGGTAACTGACAATGTTTTAAACATAACTGACTTCTTTTAGGAAAACATGTTTTCAAATTTGTTTCACTGCACATGGATATGGATTTACTTAAAAATAATTCTTAAGTTTCAAAGTTCTTGCTGCTAAAAATGGATTAACTCTGATACCAATTGTTCTGAAAGTGGTCAAACAATCCTTAATTACTGGTAACATTGCAAGGAGCACAAACCATTTCAGATTGACTGTCTGATTTCTCTTCTTCATTCTCTCCAGGAGGATGCCCTGCTTTATCCTCAACTTTCTTCAGCACCTTCCTAGTTTCAAGAATTCAATTTGTCAAGAATTAAATTTCTTTTTAAACTGCAAAAGAGAGGATAATAGAGATCAAAGAACCAACAAACAAAGCTTACACCGTAGACAGTGCTTGGAAAAGGCATCAAGAGTTTTGCTATTAATAGGCGGGGAGAGCCAAATTGAGAAAAATTGTGCCTGAGGTCGTTTGCATGCACAAGGGTTTCAGTAGAACTTGAATTTGACAGCCTAGAGTTGAAGTAGAATAAATGACCGTAATTTGACTAGCAGCCCTTTCCTCTAGGGGTGTCTGGGGGCATGCCATTTCTTAGACTAACAGTTCACACCCAGTTGACACAATTAAAAAGTAAATTATTGATGATCACGTCTAGACAACTTCATGTTGTCATAGTTCAAATGGGTTTGGAAAGTGTAAGCGTAAGTGACTAGCCAACACTTTTCGTTGCCTGCTAGTATTTATTGAAACCACTGGTACAGTACAATGAGTGAGTCCATGGTGATTGTAACACTGTACCTTTTTTCTCTATACTCTTCAAAGTTCATTAGCCCTCTTGAATTAACTGAAACAACCACTTCATTGTCAACCAGAAAGTCAAGTCGGAATGGATCATTCGTTAACACAACACTGTTGTTATTGAAGCCAATGTGAACGCCGTCATCATCTTGCTTGAGTTTGTGGTAACTAAAACATGACATGACAGGGTACTTGTAATGTTTGACGGGGTTTGACAGTATGTCATAGATGTAAATGATAATTATTCAATGGGTATTCAATGTAACAATTTACATGTACTTCTTTGGACTTACCCAACAGTTTCTGGTTCCTGGACTAAAACATCCTTTACTTCATATCTTGGCCTAAGTGGGTTTGCTTCCTTTATTGTAAACCTAACTGAGTTTTTTTTTAACGTTTGAAGTTTAAGACTAAGTAAGACATTTCTTCTCTTGTTTAGAACATTACAATCAATCGAGGAATCAGAAAGAACTATAGAATCTTTGACTACTGAATATGGAGATTCGCCAGGCTGAATTGCTCTGTTGAGGCTGTGAAGAAAACCAAAAGCAAGAATTACTGCAATGTTCATAATTCTGTGGAATCTCACCTTTGAGTACCAAATGCCAAACTCAGTTTTGACTTCCATCAATCAAATTTCCAAACATAAATGTAAATTGCCGCCTGAAAGTGTTTACCTACAGTATGTATTTGCCTCTATTTTGCCAAGGCAGATTTGCAGACCGATTCTGAGTTCTCACCTCAGCAACTAAGAGGTGTGCTGAAATTTCTCCAAGGTTTGTTTAGGTTTGCCATGGCAAACAATATGTGGTAAACAGCAAGACACGGTTGGGTCGAATGCCCTCACTTATCCTTTGTGCCAAGTTCAATTATTATAACAACACAGCTTGCCTGCATTATGTTAGTTGAAAAGGTCATGTTTCATTAACTCCTTTTTCACACCCTATTCTCCCTCCCATAACACAACTGAACATGTAAAAATAGATTGACAGTGTGATAGAACTTCTACTAAGTTTCTTACGTGGCATTCTAATGGGATCAACTGTTTTTTGCTTGCTCAGTTGTTATCAGTTGTAGTTTTAGCAATTTTTTATTTTTGTTTTTCGCAATTTCAGTGAAAACCATCTTTGGTTGGTTTCGCTGACCAATGTTCTCAACCAATCACCGAACGTACTTTAACCAACTGACCCCTGAGAGTGACACATACATGTAATAGATTTTGCTCTGTCTAATGCCAGACAATTTTTAGGAGTCCTAGGGCGTTTGAGGCGTGAACGAGTTAAATGGTTTAAAATGTATCTATTATTTTTAGAAGTTGTGAAAGTAGCAATGAACCTACTCCAGAGAATTTGTTTTAATCCCTTGACTCCTGGAAGTGAGACTTGACAGATTTTACTCTGTCTAACGCCAGACAATTTTATTTGTCAACTGGGTGCTCTGGGAGTCAGTGCATTGGCACTGTAGAGTTTTACCTTAGCCTACTAATTACTTCACAACAACATAAATTAGGGGTCAGATCACCTGAGTCATTTTTGGGTTACTTAACAATTATTCGCCGAAGGCGAAGTGATTATCGGTGAATATTCACCAATAATCACTGAGCCTGAGGCGACTAATTGTTTTAGTATAAATACACAGGTGATTATTTCAAAAAAGAGAAAAAAAAAACATTTCAATGCGAAATCATCTTCACTTACAGTGGCAAAATGACCACTGGCAGCCATTTTGTCCGTCGAGGTGATTATCGGCTGATATCCGAGATAGCGAGGCAATGAGAGCGCACGATTTTGTATAATCACCTGTGTATTTATACTAAAAGTGTTTAAAGGAAAAGTATAGGGTGTTTTTGGATGGCTTTTTGTTACCATAGTAACCTACTACATCATAATGAATAACTCTTGCTAAGCAATTATTTGGTTTCTGAACATTTTAACATCTTTTCCTTTTAACTGGCTGCCCGGCATTTTTAACTTTTAGGTTATTTCGGGCAAGCCAGCACCCCTATTATGTGCTGTACTATTGTTATTACATGTATTGTATAATTAGTATAATTGTTATTAGTTTATTGTACCTATGGGGTGAAATAAAGTATTGTTGTTGTTGTTGTTGTTGTTGTTGTTGTTGTTGTTCTCATAATGGTACTATAACATTACCATTCTATGAAACAACTGTGTGCATGTACATAGATTCCACACTTTTAAACAGTTCAATTTGTATGAAGAAGAGTTGAAACTGGTATACATGTATACTGCAAGATGTTACAACGTATCTCACCGACAAAAACTGCTATCTTCACACTTCTTAAAATTGCCTCTATCCACTCCATTTACTTGGGTAATTATCCATACCAGTACCAGTGAAAATATTCCACTAGAAAAAGGAAAAAAAATACTTAATAATAGTAATAAACTTTATTAAATTCTCCAACAATGGCTTTTCAGAACTTAACTACAAAATATAAAAACAAATGTTTTCAAAATATAAAGTTCCTACATTTATGTACAGAGCTAAAAAATAGCAATGGAATAGACATTTATGATTGTTTGTTAAAAAGCATTTCCTTATATGATCTTATAAAGAAATTCAAATCTTGGATAAATGCATTTCTCATCTCATCAGGTACATGTACAGTAATTTGTTCCAAATTGTAGTTCTAAGCTCTATAGATGAAGCTACCCTGACCAGTTAAGGATTTGCACAAAGGAATGTTTAATTTAGATTTATTCCTTGTATTACATGTACGTGAGTGAACGTTTGATCAATGGATGAATTTATCACATTTAGGTGCCAAACCGTTCATGAATACACTTGAACATCATCGTGGCATCTTTAAGCTTGACTATAGATTCGACAGGTAACCAGCCCAACTCCTTAAAAATTGGTTGAATATGGTCATACTTCCTTGATGATGAGATAATGCGTACACCAAAGTTCTGGACCTTTTGTAGCTTTAATAGAAATGTTCTTCTTAGATGTGCTACCCCATACACAGGAGCAATAGAAGAGTCTACTATATGTAAATACTAGAGCATTAATTATAATGGTTATATAGAGTCTTTCTGTCTAATGCATATTTCATGCGATTGATTTGGCTAAGGGGGGGGGGGGGGGAGGGGGGTCCAGGGAGGTTTGCAGGGGCATTGCCATGTGCTTTGACTTGAGTTGCTTTTTCGCTTGCTCGCTTCTTTACCCTCCCTCCCATACCTTTACGGCACCTACCCTCCAAAATATTGGCATGGTGTTTTAAAGACTGTTTGAACAACATCAGGCAGCGATACGTTTTAGGTCTACTGAAAGCTGGGCCATAGCAGTCTTAGCCTCCTTTAATGGAAATGTCAAATAAAGTTTTGAATTGTCCACATACAATTCCACAGAGCATACTCTTGGAATACCAGGAAGGTCATTGATATAGATGTTAAACAATGTTGGTCCCAGAATCAAGCCTTGCAGAACACCGTGTCCTACTGTACGATTGTCTGATAAATGAGTAACATTGCGAACTGACTGACATCTGTTCGATAGGTAACTTCTAGATAACTTCTAGTACTCAGTAAGTTTAATTTTAGTAAATTATCACAGAGTGCAATACAATGCAGGAACAGTTTTTGGGTGAAATGTCAAGATAAAGCTGGGTAATGAAATAATGCTCATTGTTGATAACCACTTGTTTCACTGACTTTCACTGACCCATGATCCTGTTGAAAACACCTGAAATTTTCAGGTGTCTTTAAGAGTCAATTACTTAATTGTCCAGATAAGCGCAAGGAGCACTCCTCCATTTCATCTCCTTGACTCAGCAATTAATAAATAACAGTAGTTTAACTGAGTAGAGTGCAAATTGGTCTGAAATCAAACGTGTGATTTCAAAATAGAACGAGAGCACAGTGCGAGTTCGATTTGAAATCAAAAGTATGATTTCGGACTAAAATTGCACAACACCAAGTTCAATTACCATTTTATTACATCCATTTAGAAATCATACAATCATTATTTATAGCTAAAATACAGGATTATAGTCAGTACCAACATTTTATTGATCCACTTGGCAACAAAAGTTGGAAAATTCGCAATACAATGGTTTTCCTTGTCTTTCATTTTCCTGAAATTTGATTGGCTACCTTAAACAAGCCTTGAAATCTGATTGGCTGTTTTGTTTTAGTGTTCCTTTCTCATTGGCTGGGGAAATGGTGCAATTTCGAGCAAAAAATAGTGCGATTTGGGAATAAATCGCTCTGTTGAGAGCCAATCAGATTGCAAGGATCAGCAGTGATTTCTAAATGGATGTAATAAGACCAACTAATTACCTACCGATTAGTTACCTAATCAAAATATAAAGGCAGAATAGTTGATATTAGTACAAATTATTAAGATAAATAATGTCAACTGGAAACTCTAAAATGATGACGGAGAATGTCACTTGTGATTGAAGTAAAGAAATTGTACATTGCTTTACATTTTAATGAAATTAAATAAACCGTCAATATTCAACACGTGTCGAAAATGGGCCAATTTTTAACAGGAATATATCATGGATGATTGCAGTTCCCTAAGAGCGTTTTTAAAAATGACAAAATCAAAGGGATAAGAATTAGACTGAAGTTAAATAACTTTAATAAGTACAAAGAAAAACCTTGCTTTTCGATCAACTCACCTTGATGCGTGCGAATTCGCCATTGAACCCATTGGATTATAAAAAGACCTGGGAATTACTTAAATTTGCCAATGTCCCGGATTATGAGAGGCGATAATGGCGGGAAGACTGGGCACCAGGGTTGAGTGGGGTTCCTTTGCGAAGTACCCAACTTGCAAGTGAAGTTTTTTTAATCGGTGCATTTTGAGAACTTGAAAGCTACAAAGGAGGGTCTGATCATTTACTAAAAATGGTATGTAGCTCTGCCTAAAAGATATCACCGTGCTCGTGACTGAGACGCGGTCTTATTGTGGTTACACCCGGCTACTTCGCGTTTCATTGTTTTGCCAGTGAAAGCGGCAAACAAGCTGCTGGTTTGTATGTGAACGCGTAAAAATTGGTTCTGCTTTCAGTAATACCTAGCTTTTGTTGACATTTGCAGCGTTTTTCGAGTTCCTCGGCTCATATTACTTCATTAGACTTAAGTGTAGGGTTAAATGGTGGAAAAAGGCTTCACTATACCGTGATCTTTTTGGAATCTTGCTTTGCAAAATGGTTAGCGTTGATTTTTCTCGCAGAGCGCTTCTCGAACACTTTGTAAACGAACACCAGCTTATTCGATGAATTTACCATGGAAGTCAACTCTGGCATGGAGACAAGCGATTGCTGTGGACGTTTAGTTTTTTAAATCCGCATATTAACTTTTTCCTCGATCTCTTTCAGGGAAACGAAGCTTCACTGCCGGGCGATATGGTGACCCATTGTAAGATTTTCATCTGTTACTTTTGTCTTGAATCGAATTCGCATTTTCCCCGCATTTATTTCTGTTTATATGCCCCAAGTAACATTCTAATAACCATAGTTTTCATTGTTTGCTTGAAAATACAGTTGACGCCGACGAAATCAGGCGACTTGGGAAGAGATTTCGAAAGCTCGACCTGGACAAGTCGGGCGCTCTTTCTGTCGAAGAGTTTATGTCTCTTCCAGAATTACAGCAAAACCCTCTAGTTCAAAGAGTTATTGATATTTTTGATACGGACGGAAATGGCGAGGTCGACTTTAAAGGTTAGAAAAATATCATGTAACTTTTTGACTGCTTTATGTATTGCAAATCC
>OX421455.1:27236351-27238851 GCA_949126865.1 Montipora capitata | reverse complement strand
TCCAGCAGGTATAAAATTGTATAACAACAATGACATCATTGAAGGCTGAGGGCCACAGTGTACATGTATAATAGCCAGGCATAGTGCTATTATATATTACATGAAATTATTGTTTTTTCATGAAAGAGGAAAACTGGAGTACCCGAAGAAGAACCTGAAGCTGAACATGCAAATTGATCTCACCGCATGCCAAACACACTCGAGCTATATTTTTAGAATGTATGCAGTTTTCTACATTTATCTACATTGATGTGGCTGTGCATTTTTAGAGTTAAGCGTTATTTTTCTTAAATCCATAACAAGAATTAATTTGCAGCAGGTTCAAGAATTTTGGTTTGCAAATTAGTGACAATGTTTTTTGTTATCATGAGTTGAAATTAATTATTTTGTCTAGTTGCATTGTTATAATAGAGAATGTTTAGCCCTAATTGGTCTAGATCGAGAGCAGCTGTTGTGTGTGCATTTGACTATGTTATAAATAAGGAATCTTGTTCATCTGCGGACATTGTCCTTTGACATCCGAATTAATGATAGTTGATGTCAATTGCCCTTTGTTTTGTCTACATGTGTGGTGCTCAATCTTAACTTTTTCATTAAAAAATAAAACTTGAATCTGTTCAGCACTAGTGGCTCAAGGCTAGTAAGTTTAAGAAATGTAAAAAGATGGATTATTTAGCCCATGAAAAATGCCATCGTACAATTTAATTGTAGTAAAACATTTTTCAAACAAAAAGGTCTGAAGTCACATTCATTGAATATTCATGAAAATATTCAAAATTTCCAGATGTCATTTTCAATAGTAAACGTTGTTATGCAGCCATAATTATTATAATTCCATGAGGCACTGTTTCCTCTGTTTCTGCTTTGGCTTTTTATCCAGTGATTGATTATTTTGCTTGTCTCTAAAAATCCTCACTTAAAACAAACCGTAGCTATCATTGTCTTAAAATAATTATAATTAGTTATTTTGCTCTTGGAAACGTTTTGGTGGCAGTTACCAACTTTCACTTTACAACAGAGAGCTGTTGATTTTTCGTTAAACTAATAACAACTGCAATTTTAGAAATTTGCATTTTATCATCTTTTTTCATTATTTTGTGGTACTCATGTCTTTGATTTGAATCATTATTAGAATTCATAGAAGGAGTATCGCAGTTCAGTGTCAAAGGTGATAAGGAATCCAAGCTCAAGTGTGAGTACTGTGTTTAATCAAGCTGGATCTTAAGCAGTGGTTTTAGTTAACAACTTAATTGAGCTGTAAAGGATGGTGGGTGAGGATGTCCAGTGGCCTCCACTGTGATCGGCCGTCCCCCAGACAGTAAAAGGCTTACATGGCCAGCAACCCCTGAAACCCAGCCATGAGCCCCTAGACAGAGACCTCCGGGCACCTTTCACACTACCATTTTTGAACAGTGGAAACATGGGAGTTGAGGGAGGAGGGGGGGGGGGGGGGGTGGGGGCAGAAAAGAAAAGAACTTGTCAACGCTACACAACACTACATGTACAATAAAAACTGCACATCACTCCGCCATAGTTGCTCAAAAATGGCCACTACATTGAGACAGCTTGACCTACACTAGCCTGTGCAGAAGGTGCTATGAAGCTACATTCTAACCGTGCTACAATTTAAAAATTGTAGTTGTTGATCTAAACGCACAGAAAGCCAGCCTCTCTTTGTTGTTAATAAATAAAACATGTAACCACATTAAATTGAAGTTGGTGGCTGGCTTGAGAAGAGTAACAGACTTAATCAACAAGGGGCCAAACAGCCCATTTCTAAATACATGTGAGTAAAATTGATGATCATGTTTAGACAACTTCATTGTCAAAGTGAGTAGAGTGACTTATTCCAGCTAAGGAAACTCCTAATATGGGCTGTAAACAGTTTGATTGCCCAATCACATTAGTGCATTTCAAATGGCGTCAAAGCGAAATGCCAGATCGCTTTTCAGAAAGTTCCATGGAGAGATGACGTTGTTTGCATCCGCGTTTGCTAAGCTAATGAAAATTTGTGCTTGTTTGTTTTTGTTTGTTAGCCAATTAACAGACGCCATACAGTGCAAATCAATGGCCAAACAGTTTTATTGCCCAATCACATTACTGCATTTCAAATGGCATCAAAGCGAAATGCCAGATCGCTTTTCAAAAAGTTCCAGGGAGAGATGATGTTGTTTGCATCTGCGTTTGCTAAGCCAATGAAAATTTGTGCTTGTTTGTTTTTGGTCGGCCATACAGTACAAATCAACAGGGGAAAAAACAAGGATTCATAAATTTACAGTATGAAGCGAGAGAACGAGGTTACATGTAAACTTATGTTGTTTGTTCTATCGCTGTGGTAATCAGCCACACGGGAAAGGAAACTGCATGTTCGTGTACATGTACAGACCTCTTTATGTAGTTGAAGTGAAGCAGATGGTTCAACTGCCACAAATATTGCCAAAACAAGAGATCGCCTTTGCTGTTTGAAATAGTTGCTTGCAAAATTCACACAAGTTTGTGA
>OX421455.1:27226351-27231351 GCA_949126865.1 Montipora capitata | reverse complement strand
TCACTCGCACTAAGATCTGTATGAAAATATCGAATGGAATCGTTCCCTTTTTGTTGTGGTATCGCAGGACAATAGAACTCAAGGCATTGTTGCTGAGTTGATAACCTAAAAAGAACAGGAAACAGATTCAAAGTTGACAATAAATTATTCTGAGCAAGTTTACAGCAGCAGGCCTTTTTTGAAGGTCCTGCCAAGCCTTTTCGAGCTTGAAAGCTAGAGTTCAGCTCCTCACAATACACTTGACAAAATAACTCGATTCTGATTAGTCGAGATCAGTACAACTACGCGGCTGAAAACGCGCAACTAAGAACAAAAATTGCCGACAGTAAAATCTGAATGGGCTACAAACGAGGATACCGGAGCCGAGGTGAAAGTTCTGGATGCCGCTTGCAAGAGCAGAAAGCCAAAGGCACTATCGATAGATTTCACTTTCTTGAAACACATTCGTTTTCAAAAATAAGAAAAAAATCTGGCAGACGAAATAGCAGGGCTTTCGAGAAACAAAACGGTTACCTAAATGGGTGAGAGCATCACGAAGCTCGTAAAGATTCATATCTCCACTGTTGTCTTTGTCATACGCATGGAATGTTTCCTGTAAATATAAGAAAAAAAAACTAAACTTTTTTTTCGAAAGCTAAGTTACTTGGTGAGTTTAAAATACACAAAATTGATGTCTTAAGGCTCCTCTAACTTGATTAAACTCGGAATCAAAGAAGTTCTGACAAGTTCTGGGCAAGGACGCCTGCTAATAAGCAAACGGTGTATTACTCTGCCAAATGGTCTGACGAGACAATCCCGTTCGTAACAAGTTTTATTTGAGCCAAAAGGGCCAAATGATTTCGTGATATGAAGCTCTCGAAGCAATACAGTTCAGTTATGGGGTCACCACCAGAAAATGTAATTTATATTATACTATCAGCTTTACCAGAATTGGCTTGTCGGTTGAGACTAAAGATGACAATGCATATGTAAAGAATGTATGCCAAATGTCTGAACCCCAAATAAATTTTCTAATCCTGTTAACTTTAATTTCAAAACACATTCTTGTGGGAATTATTAATAAGCTTTTATTCTGGTGCAAGGCGAACACAATAACTAGGTTTTCCATAAGAACAAGAAGTCCAAATACAGAATGGTGTCAGTAGAGAGTCCAGCTGAGAACAAACGCTTGACCTGCAGCTGGATGAAGTTTAGCAGTGTGGGGATGCTTTAATTTTTTCCTCGATAGAGTGTGTTCCTGTTTATTTTTTTGTTAGTTATCTGGTTTGCTTTTAATCTTGTTGTGAAAGGTTTTTTAAAAAAAATCCTTTTTAATTTGGTGAATGAGACTGCAGATATGAGATATGGGAATGTTATTGCGGTCTATGTGCCAATGTGATACGTTAGCGCCCAGTATTGCATCAGAATAAATGCGGTATCATGAATAAGCATTTGGTCCTGAAAAGTCAGCAACACAAGACATGTTGAATGACAAGGAGGCTATTCCCGAAAACCTCGATTTTTGATGGCTGCATAAATGTCAATGACCGGATAAGAAATCTGGCAAATTCGTCGCTCGAAATTGCAGAACATTTCAAAAACGGATTTATCCTCAGCTGAGAGGTGAACGGGTATTGTTGCGGAAACGTTCTAAGTCTTCAGATTATTTAGTGATCAAGAAACATTTTAGCACAGGATACTGTTTGCAATAAAAATGTAACGTAGACGATTCTTTACCTCTAGACAAAAAATGTTGACATGAAAGCCTTCCCGACTGAACCGAGGCCGCAGGGTGAAATTGAAACCTACAGTGCATAATTATGTCAACGTGAATCGGCTTTTCGGAAAAGCTCATTCTCTATTTTCGAATTCCCCATAACACACTTTGTTTGCCCCCCAAATATTGCATAAACTATTGTTTTCAAATGCTCTTGGAGACACTGCATATTCCCAAGAGCATTTGAAAACAGTGGTTTATTCGAAAATAAAGAATTGGCCCGGATTGAAGAAAAAAGCTAACCTCTTTTTTAAGCAGACATTCAAACCGTTCAAACCAAATACAACGCATATGAATTGATCTAATCCCAGCGACCAGGAATGCATCGGCTTACATCAAGTTGACAAGGTCTCACCTTCCACATTCCCAATATTGCCCACAATCCTCTGAACTCGCTGTATCCAAGAGCGCCTGTTTTATCTCTCTTTAGTGAAAATGTCAAGGAACAGTATTCGGCATTTATCAGATCCATCCTTACACCTGTCCAGCAATGACTTTGCATATTAACTGCGGTGACCAAAAAGCCGTAGACGTAAAATTAAGTTACAGACATGCGTAATGAATGCAAGGGGATGGAAGTAACTATTGTAGCTGACGTAATTTGAAAACAAACCCTGACATTGGCATTAAGCTACCTTTGTTTGTCCACATAGTCGCAGTGTGAACCGAAACTCGCATTCATATCTTTGGTACGCTCAAATGAACCTAATTTAATTTTCTCTAAGCGTCTGCATAGTGTTCCTTGTTCACTTGACTCTGAAGATGACTTCCTCTAGTGTTGTCGATAAGTCAGTTAAATTAATGTAAACAATAAAAACAGTCCTTCTGATCTCAGGACTACGCTCACCTGGCCAATTTTACCTCATCACGTTTTGTGCATTTTTCATTTCAAATCCAACTAGAGAGACTGAGAGCTGGTGGTAACTTTGTCCAGTTCTTGGACTGAATTTACTCCATTCCATTATTACTATAATTAACTGTTTTCTGCCGCCTTCAAAACAGTTCCGATCTTACAGTATATACCTGGCGAATTTAACTGATGAATCTTAGATTTGAGTTGGTTTATTATTGCTCTTTCAGCAAACTAATACGCCCCCTGGCGAAAAAGAGTTAATACAAATTTAACCATTCTTTCGAGGTAATTAAAGCTGTTGCGCGATGAATGATAAGTTTTCAATAATCTCAAGACCCTCTGGTAAATTCAAAATAGTCAAAATGTTAGCTCCCACCATCTTTTATTGAAAAATTGACCCTACCCTAACTTAAGGAATAAACAGTTAGAAATGTCCAAACACCTCACTGTTTTTTTGCCTTCCATAGTCAAAGAATATATTTGCAGCTAATCGAGTTGCAATGACATCATGTATGTTTTCATTCAATGTGAATGTGAAATAACTCTTAAAGTTTATCGACCGACTGTTACCTTACAATAAGGTGCGCATGCCTACTAGATCAAACCCGAGTTTTTGTCGTTCCAAAACCTCTTAACTTTCTTAGTAAAAAGCCTACAGATGAACCTGATTCCTGGTGGATGGAACCATAAATACTAACAGCATTCACGGGAAATAGAAGGATACATCAAACATGGCGATCATGCTCCTGTGAATAAGAGAAACCATACAGTCGGTAATTTCCTCCGAGTCATCAAAGAGGAGCTAGAGCGGTTTTTAATTGAGTGTCAAAAGTAATTAGGGAATTGCTTTGGTTTTGCATTACTTCACTCAGTGATTGGTTCAAAGTTCTCGCGCCACTTTTTCAACCAATCAGTGAAACCAAAACCAATCGTGGCTCGCACGTGCACATTTTCCCGCGCTTTGTGTCGGCTACGTGCAAGTACTTCGACTTTTGATTGATTTACTGGATTGTCTCTGACCTTTTTGATTGGCCAAAGTAATTACTTTGGTTTTGGTTTTACGACACTCAATTGAAATTCGCTCTATCTCGCCTTTTTAGCTTTACCCTAACAGACTGAAATCTCAGTCCTTTCGTCAATGGATTATAGTGCTATAATGCAAAAAATAATCATATAACTTGGCAGCCAAGTTAAATGAAATCAAATGAATCTTATTTTTTAATTTTCTGACGAAGTCATAAATAGATTGAGCAAATGTAGGCCGGCCAATAGTCCCAGGATTCTGAAGGGCCATTTCCGAGTTGCTGTTTGTCTCGGTTTCGAAGTGAGTCTTGGTGCTCAACTATTGAAAGGGAAATGAGTATGATTTGCATGAAAATCCGCAACTCATTTCCACTTGAACGGTTGTGCTCCAGGAATCGCTTTGAAACTGAGGCATGCAGCAACTTGGAACGCAAAGGCTATTTTTACTTCCACTCGTCACAGAATTACTAATTATCCAATTATCCATTGAAGTTAACTCATTAAGGATTTTAGGGAGATTTTTTTCCCTCCATTCTTCACGGAATATCGTTACCGGATAACTTCGCCCATATTTTGCAACGTTAAAAGACACGAAAGTATCATATAATATGCACTCACAAGATCAGAAAAACTTATATTTTCAAGACCTCCTGTAAAAGCCACTAGTATGTCGTTCATGACGGTTGCCCAAAGCATCTGTTGTATATTGTGGTTGTTATTGTACTGCATATTCACTGATAATGGCTCGACTCACAAGCACTCACACAACCTGTGTCGTACCAGTATACTTATGCCCCTAGAAACAAATTACGGAGTTTTTTGTTGGAATATATGGAAATATTACCTGCAAGCCTCCAGACTAAATAAGTTAGAATTCATAACTGAAAGAAAACAAAACAAACCAAAAAACGAAGAAAAATGTATGCTTATCCTATCCCTGGAAATTCTACAAACGGGAATGTCGCCCTATGTAAAGGAATCCAGGTGGCCCTTGGATTACAGATCCCAGCCCATGGATTCCGGATCCCAGATAGTGGTCCTGGATCCAGAGTTGTGGATTCTGGATTCCAAACTCACGGGGTTCAACCGAATTAGACCCTAGATTCCAAACAATGGATTCTGGATTCCACGCTCTGGATCAAGTTTGATTGACTCCGGATTCCTTCACACCGGGTGAGGAATGGGTTGCGATGCTCTTATGTGAATGAGGCAACCAATACATTGCTTACGTTTAATTCTCCCCATCATTGCTGCATTCAGTACCATACCAGCCAACGGTGTAAAGCTTTTCGACCGGGAGCTGCAACTACGAGTACCGTAATCCTGGTTGCACGGCAAAATGAGTCAGTGCCTTTTGAAATAACTAGC
>OX421455.1:27216351-27221351 GCA_949126865.1 Montipora capitata | reverse complement strand
CTCACAGTATGCACGGATGTTAATGGTGGAAGGACGTTTTCCAGAAAAAGATGCAAAAAAAAAACAAAACAAAACAAAACAAACAAACGAACAAAGAAATAAATGCACAACAAAGACAAGAGAAATAAACAAAAAGCAAAAAAAGAGACGGGCACCAAAAAGTGAAAAGTAGCCAACCAGCCATATATAAACGGACAATTTTGTATCCGACACATCGCTTAAATTCCGTTAATTCCTACCAACTAGGAGCACAATATTCAAATACCATTTTGTTCATACCGAAAACACAACAAATTAAAAAAAAAAAAAACACGATCAAAGAACATTGCGTGTGTTCTTAATCCGGATTTACTTTTCATTGGTCAACTCACAAACGAAGGCGCCGGGTAATCATAACGCAAGGGCAATAGCTGCAGCTGGTGATAAGCGCGGAGAAACGCAAATCAGAAAGTTACAAATGGTTTTGCTTTTGCTTTTGCATCTGAGTCAACGAAATTGTCGCGAGAGGTTTTTAGCCAATCACTATGCATGCGCACAGTAGTTTCAGTTAGACCAAAAGCAAACGCGCACCCAATTGAAAGTAGTTCCATGAACTATCCAAGGAAATGAATTGAACATTTGTGAACCCAGTCCCTTAGCATGTACTTAGAAGAACACATATTACCTAGCAGTGCACACACCTTATTTGAGGATTTATATGGAAGGTGTCGATAAAATTTCTGCATCCACCAGCTGAAGCATCTGTTTGCCAGCGGCCTTTTTCTCGTCGTATCTTCCACGATTTCCTCTCATCTGGTTCCAAGATACTGTCTGCTGTTAGCATGCAGATTTCTATGCGCGTAAAATTGGTTTGGAAATCTTCCATAGTCATCCTAAGATGTATGATATCGAAACTAAGTCTAAACTGAAGAGATGTAGTATAAAGAAAACTCGGAAAATTTATGTTGTTCCTGAATGGAGTGGAAGCTACGACCTCGGAGGACGGATGTTCTACTTTTAGAGGAGCACTGACACGCTAAATTTGCTGATTTTAGCTCAGAACTGGATAAAAATCTAAATTAGCACTTTAGGGCACACGAATGACATTCCTGAAAACCCACTGACAAGATATGAAATGAATATGGAGACCCTGAGAACGAGGTTGCTGGGGCCAGGTGCTTAAACGGAACTTTTAAACCTCTTCATCCTTTCAAACAGAGCCCCAGAAAGACAACTCGCTTATCACATGCCCTCGAACCAATGTTGTTTAGACATGGAATTGAAGGTGGAAAAATCCTTGGCATTCATCTGAACGTCGTTTTAAGCGTGAACACGGCTTGAGCACAAGTCTGCCCCAGATGGAAAAGGAGGTGACGTCCTAAAATGTGTTGCCAACAACCGCTGGCCGTCTTCTGTCGCTCTTCATTGTGGTCAGCCATTGTGTTCAGCAAAGGGCAGATGTTTAATGTCACTTTTCTACTTTTTTAACTTGCGCTTTTCTATTTAAATTGTTCGCCGTTATTGCGTTTGCTTTATAACATGCAACACCTAAAGATCCAAAGCTGCCTAGTACTTTATGTCAAGTTGTTTTCATTGCTCAAATCTCGATCAGCTCGGCGGTCGCTCGTGCAATTAGTGCACAGCCTTCTTTGTGAAAGGTCCCGAGTTCGATTCCTTGCTTCGACTTCTTTCCATTCTGTGTAGCTTCAGGTAGCTTTAAATTCCCTTAAAACGGAGCACTGATGGAAAGAGGGGGTAAAATGAGCGCACCATCGGCTTCCTGGGAGAATACCCTTTAAAGGGTAAATGAACTTCCGACGTTAAAGGGGTGTAGGACAAAAAAAGCTCGTTTGCAGCGAGATTTCACTGCATGAATGAGTTGGCTTATAAGGCCTTTGATTTTGAAAAGGAAAAGCCATTCATCATGAAAAGTGGGGAAGGAAACAAGTGTTCATAGGTGTCCTCTTACGGAAACTTACGGAAGACCGAAAGCGAAAGGCCGTGGTACAGCATGTGGACGTTTATGATGCCCTGAAAGCGGAAGGTCCAGAATTTTGGGCTAAGGATTCTAAGGTACAGGAAACGCTTAAAATAACGTGGTCTTAAGCCTTATTTGCCACCTATCATGCAGCCGGCTATTAACCAGGTAACCACATCAAGTTACTGTTACCAAAATTCTCCGTCATCATCGAAGACAAGATTAAGCCTCTTTCTCTCCTCTGCTGATAAAAGATTCCACTCATCAGACCTAAAAAATTTAGAGCGAAGATAAAATGCACCTTTTAGCTCTAGCATCTATCCACGGCTATCATGACTGTTACTACTACTACTACTACTACTACTACTACTACTACTACTACTACTACTACTACTACTACTACTACTACTACTACTACTGCTGCTGCTGCTGCTGCTGCTGCTGCTGCCGCTGCTGCTGCTACTACTACCACTACTACTACTACCACTACTACTACTACTACTACTACTACTACTACTACTACTACTACTACTACTGCTGCTGCTGCTGCTGCTGCTGCTAATAATAATAATAATAATAATAATAATAATAATAATAATAATAATAATAATAGTAACAGAACTTTATTTTCACAAGATAATGTCTAAAGCTGAGTAGCTTGTGGGATCGTGCACAAATGAAATCAAATCAAATGAATACGGTTAAGGTAACGGTTATATGGTCACTTATTGGAATAGCTTTGAAGCCTCTTTTCAACCAAGGGTGGTACCGCGAGGAATCATGGCAATTTTTCTCCTTGTGAGAATTCAGCAGGATCGATAGTCTTTTGCAGATAAAGGCTAGGGAAAACCGCTCAACATTTTCTTCAACATCCGTTCGATTTTTTTGAACAGCGATTTTGAAACCCTTTGCCTCCCTCTTTAACCGTGTTGTAACACGTTGAATCGATGTTAAATGAGTTTAAAAGCGTTTAAACTTTGCTTCAAGAACCATTCAACATTTCTTTGGTTGTAGCGAATGTTGAATAAAGTTGAAGCCTTTTGCCACCTTTTTTCCACGATGTTCGGTATGCGCGTGCGCACTAATTGGTCTCTCAATGACGTATCCATGTCGCATCCATAGTAACAAACGCGGGTTGAATACCAGGCCTCTGGGGGAGAGGGTGAAGCTTTGTTGAATCAACTGTTGATGATGTGTTGAAACTGTTTGCCACCCTAGCAATAATCGTTCAACAAAATCAAACAGATGTTGAAGCAAATCACATGAAGCCATTAGCCCGGGTTCATTCCATGGCCAACGAAACAAATTCAAATTGAAAGTATCCGCATTTTAACCGTAACCGTGATAACAGGATTGTTCATCCTCATAAAGGCTAAAGAAATCCCGGTGACCCTCGGATCCCAGGGGCCCGTTTCTCGAAAGTCCCGAAAACATTTCGGGCCCGGATAGCCATTTGTGAACCTGTCAACGGCTTGTTTTGAAATGCCGAGCTTCGAACATGTTTTCAAGGTAGCTAAAAGCAAACTGACTGTGAAATTTTACGTTTTTTGCAAACGTTGGCCGTGTAGCACTTATATTTGAACAGACTTAACTGATTGGAGTGTAATGTGAAGTGCTAAGTTTCTACCCCACATGAACCATGTGAGCGTTAGCCCTACTAATAGAAATGGGCCCACACAATGACAGAGAAAAAGTCTGACCAGGGTAGGAATTGAACCCACGACCTTCGGGTTAGATCACCGCTGCTCATCCGACTGAGCTACAAGGTCAGACGGGAGCAGGACGTGGGAACTGAAGATTTTAAAGTCATGGCAATGAACATGTACAACTGCAAGAAAGGATTACGTTTTTTGCAAACGTTGGCCGTGTAGCACTTATATTTGAACAGACTTAACTGATTAGAGTATTATGTCTTCTCTTTCCTTGTGTGGACCCATTTCCATTAGTAGGGCTAACGCTCACATGGCTCATATGGGGTAGAAACTTAGCACTTCACATTACACTCTAATCAGTTATGACTGTGAAATTTGACGACTTAAATCCTCTCTGTTCTTGAGATACAGAGGGATTGTGACACCCGAAAATGGCCTGTAAAGTTTCGGGACTTTCGAGAAACGGGCCCCAGATCCCAGCCCGTGGAATTCGGGATCTCGGATAGTGGATCCCGGATCCCGAGTCTGTGTATTCCGGGTTCCCGATTCCTTCACATCTGGCGATAACGCAGTTGCTCTCCATAGTTTCCAAAGGCATGCATTCTGTTTGCAATTAATTTCGGAAATCTTCACTGTGCATATTTCGTTTTTGTAAAACAATATTTTCTAAAATGATTGTCACCTGTCACTCCAAGGACCCCTCCATTCTGCACTATTCCCATGGGGATTCCTCAAACGAATCAATTTTGCTTCCGGTATTCCCCTGAAGTAGGGCAAATTGACCTGTATTTAAAGAAAGAGACAAGGAAAGGACAATCAGATTACAATCCCAATTAATGTTTTCGAAACCCTAGAAATGGGTGAGCCATTAACGAGAAAGTGCACTTTATAGGTCCACACGAACGACCGAACCATTTAAACTTCACATACAGGTTTTGTTCGGTGCTAAGTATTGCTTAACTTGGTATTTTGGAAGAATTTCGAATATCTCTAACATCTCTCTTCCCTCAGGCGTGGGTGCGCACATGTGTTCTCTCTGTTTGACGTTGGGCTTGCATTTGCGTTCGCACTAGCGGTAACCCCAAACAGAAGCGAAAAGCGCATGCAAGAAAACGGAAAAATATGCTTTATCTTGCACGTTCACACTTGGTTTCTTTGTGCTTGTGACCGTGCCTACCTTTTACCTCTAACTGAAACAGATGAACAGACCACAAGAATTGTTTCATTACATTTTTAGGTATTGAAAATCCAGAGAGAAGGTTTTTTTAAAACGAAATTTATAGTTCAAATTGCAACCTGAGACTAGTTGCTCGAAGCCTGGTTAGCACTAACCATTGGTTAAGAGGCATCGAAACCTATAGGTTTCCGTGGTATCTAGCGCTGCTTAGCGC
>OX421455.1:27198851-27213851 GCA_949126865.1 Montipora capitata | reverse complement strand
CCCACAAACTCTGTCAAAGATAAAAACGCACGAGAGCACCTTACGCAATGATTTGACAGTATGCGGAAGCTTTCGTGAGCTGGTTGCTCTCTGGTATAATTGTAAGAACTTTTAAGGTTTGCAAGTCAGTGTTAATTGATTGTGTTGTTTCGGCGTTTCTTTTAGGTTTGGGTAGAAAGTGAATCACATTGCACCCGCAGCTCCGCTATAATTCCTTCAAGATAATTGACTTCCCAGGCCTAGATAAATGTAACTGATTGCTAATTTTTTTCTCACGCGCATTGCATACACCGTAGGGAGTGACTGAACACTCACCTGGGAGAGAAACTCTGCCAGAAGGTTTGGTCAAGTGACTATGATGGGTGATAGACCTTAAATCGGGGTTTTCTGGGGTGCTTACTATTTAGCCAAATAATCCGGATGGAATAATCGTTGCATCAAGGTAAGGAATTTTCCAAATTTATTGACCAACCGGATGAGAATGGCGCTTACCATTTACTACACAGCATTCCATCCTGGATATTTACTCGATCTTGAGAGAGAGGACCTGGAAACGGAACGATTCTTGTAAATGGTAAGGGAATTTCCCGATTTCCATTCCGAACGGATAAATTGCTCTACCTCTGAAGGTTGTCCACAATTTCCGAAAAAAATTTCCCGAAAATTGCCTTTCCATTTGACCTCAAACTGAAGTTTCCGGATTTTTTGGCTAAGTAGTAAGCACCTCTGAGTTAATTTTCCGCTTTAAATACAAGCCAGAGTTGCTGCACTAATCTTCGCTTGAACATCTCGGCTGCACTTTTAAATAGCCAACTGGTGTGCCACTCGCCGGTAGGGCTTCTTAAAACCGGTTGAGTTTATTTTTATCATATGTTTCATTAGGCGGTCCTAGGAAGCCCATAACGGGATCGTTTTTATGGTTTGGTTTAGGATTTATATACCGCACATATCATGCACAAACTCTCATGGCAGTTTAGGGTGGGATCGGACGTCAGCTTGTAAAGGCGCCTCCGGCTGCCGCTATTATTCCATATTTGATCTCACCCACACACCCAACTCTTTAATATAGTACTATATTACTGAGCTTGTCTGGCTACTAGCATCGAATTGTAGTTGCAATAATTTTGGTTATTACAGCTCTTACTTGGCGTACGCCTTCTCTAGGAGAGCACTCCAAAACTCATCTGGATCACTGGAACGAGCGTAATATAACTTTCCATTGTGTGTTGGGAGAAAGTCGTCGATAATCACTTCCACCCATTCACCAAAGCGCCAAAAATTAAATCTAAACATTCCGCAATAACTTCCTTGGTCGAAGCTTTGATCAGTTGGACAGACGGCGTAAAACAGCTCTTCGGAGTCTGTCAATGAGGCCACTGCTGCTACGAACCAACAGTTTAGCATTCGGCCTTGCGCAATGTCTGTTCGACTCACACCCTTTGCGAAGAACTTGGGCTCTGTCTCGCAAATATCCTAGAAATTACAGAGAAAATCACTGCAAGAAAGCTTATGAAAGAGGTGGCTTGCACTTGTGATCTGGCAACGACGAATGCAGTAAACATCCGCATATAAGAACCTAATATTCAAGAACCTGTTAGGCTAAAAATCTCATTTTAGATCCCCCTTACATAAGAACCAGGTTAGCCAAAAAGATTAAACACGTTCTTATCTTACAAAATGACCTCGAAATCTCAGGCGACTGGAGCAAATTGCACTTTAAACTGCTATATCAATTGTATCACTCAATAACTGCTAAATTAAATTGCATTACTCTCTTTTTTATTCTTTTCTAACTTATGGTCATTATCTGGGGAAACACCTATGAAGCCACTTTACATCCTATTATTGTTCTGCAGAAGAAGGCTGTTCGATTAATTATTACTTTTTCTTGTTATAATGCTCATACTTCCCCTATTTTCAAACATTTGTACATTATGAAATTTTGTGATGTTATATATTATCTTAATTGTGTCTTTATCTTTAAATTTTATCATAATTTGTTACCTTCTGCTTTTCACTATTTTTTTTACTCCTATATCAAGTAGGCACAAGTATAATATTAGACTGTCCTCTAAATCAGCGTTTTGTATTCCTACTGCCAGGACTAATTATGGGAATTTAACATTCGTTTCAAGGGGGCTGTTCTTTGGAATAATATTGAGGCGTCTTTAAAAATTCTTCGCTTTCACAAATTTGAGTGTTCCCTCAAAAAGTCTCTTATTATTACGTCATATTTATTATCTTATTTATACTTCCTCTTTACTCCAGTCCATCTGAAGTGACATCTTCTTTTTTTTTTTCTGTCGTTCTCTTTGTTTGCCTACCTTTTACCATTATAGTTGTGCTTCCCTGAATCTACTTCTTTCCTTTAGACGTAAAATTATTTATCCTGCCTCCTAGCTAGATTAGCTTCTTAGTTATTTTCTAGGGGGCATTGTACCTTTCTTAAGTCTGTTACTTATTTCGTGTATCCCTATTTACGTGTGATACAAATAAACTTCTTGTTGTTGTTGTGATACCATATCATAGAGCCAATTTAAGAACCAATTTACGAACCTAGGTAACCTAAAACCAGGGACCGCGCAGGGGGTGGGGCTGGAGCCCCCCCCCTCCCCCCCCCAGTTTTTTGGCTGATTAAATCACTTTTTTTTTCACTTTAGTAAACCAGGTCTGTCTTTTACAAAAAAAGTACATTACATTATTTTATGTCAAATATGCAGACCTCTTAGGAAAGCCTTATTCTGATTTGTCCATCCAGTTTGTCGTTAGGTTTGTTCCTGAACAGACGATTACATTTTCGCCTGCGCAATAATGGTATTTCATGGTATTCTTGGATCGGTGTTTCTCGACGCCATTGGTTTAGTTGAGTACGAAGAACGTAGTGTTTTTATCAGAGCTGTCCGGTTGACACTCATCCGTTGCGTCTGTTGGGTTTAGCTTAGAAGTTAGTCTATTCATTTAAATTTGGTCAAACGTGAAGGCCAGTTTGTTACTCGTTGTTTTATAAGAATTAAAGATTAACTTCACTTTTGGCAGTCTTAGATCCATTTTTACCCATTTCAGAAGACTTTAATTTCAAAATTTCCCGGGGAGGCATGCCCCCGGACCCCCCTAGTTGGCTCACGCTACCGTGTTTGCATTAGCCCCCGCCCCACTTGAAAATCCGCTCCGCGGGCCCTGAAAACTACTGTAAATACCCATTTAGCCTAACTTGGAAAAATCTAGGTTCTTTTATGCGGGTGTTTATTGTACACTGTGTATCAGTACAAAGAACGATGAGAAGAGTTTTCTTGGGCCGTGCTAAAAGATATATCTCCAGTTTTTCCATTTCAAATTATTGCTCTCGTGAGAAATAAATTGAGCCTAATCTGACGGCCGTAACTTACAGACGTCCTTCGAACAGTCGGCCCTTAACAAAACAGCGCGGCACTGATAAGGTTAAGAAAAAGAGGACTAATCAATTTAAATCTTACACCAAACGCTATTTAAAATAAATGTTCGTTCTTCGGCAGAAAGCAGCTTTGTAAATATTGCAATATCAATCCAATAAAAGCCAAAAGAATCGCCTACCTTCGGTCTCTTCCATTGAAGCGGTACGGAAGGACGCGTCTTGGTGAAGAGGCTGCGAAAAATTGGCGGGAAATCTCTATCCTCGTACAACGCGCCTTTCCTTAAAAGCTCTCTTTGGAGAGAAAGGTATTTCTCCTGTGGCTGAGCGCGCCTCAGAGACATTTCTTGCGAATTGAAGCCCACATTCAGTCAAGATGCGATTTCTGGCTGGGTTAAACAATGATAGTTAGCAATTATTTCTCGAAGTGTAAACGAGACAGTACGGGGACAGCTATTCTTAGAGTTATTTTCACAAAGTTATGCTGCAGAGCTAGAGTTAAGTTTCCAAAATCCTGAATTCAAGATTTTGGAAGCCAACATTCATAAAAGCTAAACTTTTGTTTAGGCCTAATTAGGCCTAAGGTTAGCTTTTATGCATGTTTAGGATACTTTTTGTATTTCTGTATTTCTAAATTCAGGATTTTGGAAACTTAACTCTAACTCTACGACATAACTCTATGAAAATAACTCTACTGCTAGTCAACCTCAGACAGTACTAGTAGATAATTGGAAAACTTGAGCGACGGCAAAGTTGCGCCATCAGCACGCCAATAAAAAGTTAGTTTTAATGAATAGAAACAAACCGTGCAGCACGTGCGGCGTGCAATTTAGAGTAGCCCACGCGTTTCCTTTGCAAAACAACACCAAACATCACCAAATTCAATGTTCAGTTGTAAGACAAGGTGAGCGCGCAAGAGTCTATCCTTTCATTTTCTTCAATTTCCTCAATGGGTGTTCCAGCACAGTATTGCAATTGCTAGTTACCTCCACCAACTTTTTAGAGTGCGAAAAAAATGGAATGATGGCAAAAATGTTAAAGAGTTGCGCGAGAATTAATTCAGTCTCTTTTAGGTTTTCTTTGCCATTGCCGAATCACTTTTATCAACACTGAGGTGAATAATTGTTCGAGTGCACACTCTAGGAGTTGAGAAACTGAACTAAATTTAAAAACTTACCAAGACGACAATTCAGTTGCTATTTCATTTCTGTTCGGTGATTAGTTATATGTAAACCAGCAATGATAAGAAAGCCGTTTATCGATTTTAATAACCAAGCGATAACAACCTAAGGCCAAAAATAATTAAATTTAATAATTGATGGTCAGTTAAATGTCACGATGGAAGAAGACCTTGAAAAGAAAATTACAATCATGATATTTGACATTCTAAATTAAAAATAAGTCCTCTCCTTCTGCCAATAAAATTGATGTAAAAAATTTCCAGCGGAAAAGGGCAGGAGACCTAATTTACCTTTCATTTTGTCCAAGATTGCCCTACAAAGGGTTTGAAAACCTCAACCTGCTGTGGGTTAGTTTGACCCTATCTGCCCGTTCCACTTGTAACTTCTCAGTATTACTATGATCTATAGCTACCTTGCTTTAGTGAGGGGACCCTTGTGGGCCTTCTTGATACGTTTTTCCGGCTTTTCGATTTCAATTAGTATAAGTGTTTTTTCGTGGTTGATAAAATTTGAACTTGAACTTGGCATACGCTTCAAATCAATAAAAAGCGTCTCGCACTTTTATTTAGAGGTCTTTAGCTCTAAATAAATCCATCTACCCTTCTTTGCGATTTTACATTTCAATTCAAAGTTATGGTAATTAGTGGAGGTTTATAATCATTGTTTGCCGTGTTCTACTGAATGAATTCAGGGAACGCCACGCTGAGATCTCGAACTATCGATCATAACCTCTTTTCCAGCGTTTCGTCCACTGATCTCTGTTCCTGTATTAGGCGTTTTGACAATCAAGTAATGGTATTAGTAGATGTTTATATGGAGGACATTGGCAAATAGCGACAGTGGAAAGCTCAAACATGCATTATAAATAGTCTTATAGAAACACCGACGTCTTCGCCACTGACCAATATCAGCAAATATGTTCAATGTTTACATCGTTAGCGGCCACTATGGTGTTTCTAAAAGGTTGACAGCAGATTGAACCATATCATAAATCTGATTAACAGCGATAAACGTTCAAATTAGCGTTTAGAGCGCATAAAATGTTGCAAAAGAGCTGAATATCTTTCCTTAAACATGATCGCCTCCTCAATAAATTCTATAACAACTAAGCTATTCTACATATTTTGTATTAATAAAAATGATTGCTCTTCATGATAATGAAATCAGGGCTACCATAGATATAAGACGAGTAAGCTATCAAATTTCGATACGGCTTAGGACCAGTTGAGGCAAAGTCGTGCGAGGTTGATGTGAGAAGCCACTGAGTGGTTTAAAAAATAAATAAAGATTCCACAAGTGTCACTAAGATATAAATTACCTTGCTTTCCTCGATTTCGTCGGAATTGTGTATTACTTATCTCCGGTATATAACTTCCAATTCTTCGATAACAAGTTACGAAACCTAAGGAAGCCTAGGATATCAGCCACGCATGGTAAAATTGTGATCGACAGATATCAGATTGTGAATACTCGATTTTATACTCCAATTGTGCATTCAACATATTGCTAAGAGA
The DNA here is from genome assembly GCA_949126865.1 of Montipora capitata. Classification (NCBI taxonomy): domain Eukaryota; kingdom Metazoa; phylum Cnidaria; class Anthozoa; order Scleractinia; family Acroporidae; genus Montipora; species Montipora capitata. Next base: position 27,207,768 of record OX421455.1, on the reverse strand, counting down.
CGTCTAAAAGCATCATTGATGCAAAACTGAAAATGCTACCTGGATGCCACTGTACAAATTTACAAACTTACCCCAATCTTTCCTGAAGTTCCTGATTTTGTATTGTGTGACATGAACTAGTTTCGCTTCTTCATTATATGTAAATTAAGAGCTTTCTTTGTCTTGCGCTATTGTACGTGTTGTGCAGTCCGCAAAATGAGACAATTAAATAACGTTGAGATGTTAAAACAATAAATTGCGATGAAGTTTGTTTGACTCCAGCGTTTTTCCTTCTCTGGCAAAAAAACTTTCCACGGATTGTACATTTCCACTAAAGAAGGAAAACATTTTTTCTTGGTATTTACGCTTTTGTATTTATTTGGTTTTTTGGGCTGATAACTTTGCTTATTTTTTTTAAAACAGCAACACGCAGAGTATTACATTTATATGACGCGAGACGATGATTAAAGACACAAAAACTTTACGCAAAGATCGCTATGGACAAAGAAAGGAAAGACAAAAGTCGTATAATAGAAAATGATTAAATTAATGCCATACGTGAGTATTAAAAAGTAATGATAACAGAAAGAAGACTTTGCTATTTTCTGGAATAGGTAACATTTCGTATCTTCAGAAAGTGTTTAGCGTTGAATAACAAAAAGATTAGAAAGCCTAGAAAGAAAAATTGCCATTTGTGTTAACTGACAAAACATCATGGGTTTCTAAGTTTGTTTTATAGCAGCAGGTGTCTTGACAACATCTTTCTTTTGCGTAGATTCCTACAACGATTGCTTACGTTTATGGTTGAGTTGTCTACAAACTGTAAAAGAACGCGGTTAGCCACAGCCCTCCTATACAACCGCCTCCCGCTCTCGGCTAGACAGTCAGTCGCCTAATCTGCGATCAGGCTCTATTTTAGTTTCGCGCGATACATACTGTGGAGTTGGCGAAATGAAAAACACCAGTTTTAGCAAGAGATGATATAGGGTACATATGGGCGAAAACTAAAAATGGGCCTGATTGCAGGTTATCTGAAACGTCGCCAGCGGTTTGGTCACAAATTGGCACGCAGGGGACTACCTCATATAAATCCCACTCGAATTGTCTGTGGCAGACGTAAGCTCACGTGAGCCCAAATGTCCGCCTTTGTTATAATGGTCCCTATAGCAACGTCTATTCCGGAATGTAATGAATAAGACTGTACGTTGTGATTAATATTTATTCTTCTAAGGCCTTCTAACCTTTTTCTTACATCGCTTGATTGCTTCTGCTTCAATGTTTTTCTATATCTGATTACATGTGATTTATTACCAACGATTAAGTCCTTTTACGGAGTACTGTCAATCATTGCAATCACTACACGGAACATGTCAACCACGGCCGCACAAAAATGAAGGCAATGTTCTATGTTAGCAATATTCTTCCAGGCAAGGATCAGAACAGGGTTGACGACAAATTGCAGCACAAATTAAATGCGCACATCCTATTGTCAGGTGTGAACTATAGCCCACTTCGGAAAATACCATAATACTCTTTGTTTGTCCCCCCAAATTTTGCATAAGCATTGTTTTTGTTTTGTCTTGGGACCATTGTAAGTCCCAAGAGAAACTGGAAACATTGCTTATGCAAAATGTGGGGGGATAAACAAAGAGTATTATGGTATTTTCCGAAGTGGCCTAGTAGCCCCCGTGGACAGCTAATTTGCTCTTGTTCGTGTTATCCGCATGACATTCACAAACAAAGGCCAATGCGCAATAAAGGAATGAATTTATTAAAAAAAAAAATTGTCAGGAATTTTTTGCAATGCACGGACGGACTATCACTTTTTTTTTATTAAGAATTTCAACACCGAAGATGAAGGAACTAAATATAACTTGGGAAATCGTTATGCATCTTCTTAACCAAACCTTAATGGAAAAATGGGCCAAGACAGTAGTCATTATACAAGTATCACGAAAGCGATTCGAAAGTAGCTGTTCTTGCCCATGGACATACGAATATACAGGTTATTTTCTACTCAATCAGTAGCCGATATTTTGGAATTCTCTGGTGAGCCTCGTTTTGTCGTGTTTTCCCCGCGACTTACCACCCAAGGGTTCGCCTAGAGTGTTTTAACCAAGCACATGTAGGTTGCGCATAAAATATGGTTAGTTAAAATTAAATTATCTCTGTCATAGCATGGATTTTGATGGAGGCTTCTTTATGTGTGATTTAATTGCCATGAAACTCAGATAAAACAACAATTCAGGGCACTGCATGCAGTTCTGAGCACCGATTTGCTGTTGGTCTTGGAGCCCCAGGTATTTCTTTCGGGGAAGACAAAATCTTTTTTGCGTCTTCTATGGTATTAGGAAGAAGGAACCACGACGGATACAGCGACGAAAACGTCATTTCAGAATATAAGTTAGAGCTATTCTAAGTACTTCGTGATTATTTTATCTTCTTTATATAATACAGTATGGGCGAAGTGTCTTATAACTGGTATGGTACGGACGGATTTGAAGGAAAGAGTAAGACTTAGGAGGCTTAAAATAGTTTCTCCTTAATTATTTCAAACAAATAAACATATTCTGTCCTTAGATACTGTTAGGGTAATCATATCAAGACGAAATTTGGCGAAGATATTCAGTACCCATCATAGATTTCTCACATTACATTTTCCTCCAAAATTACGTTACCATGGCAACGATATAAGGCATTTCTATATATTTTTCTTTTTTGAATAAACTGGACGGTGATATCTTCCCATTTAGCATTACAAGATAATGTTAGAATTAATCTCTATAACATTTAAAATTCAACAAAATCTGTATTTCAGTTTTTCAGAAAAATCGGTATTTTTGAAACGTGTCGGTTTTCACCTACAGAGTTTAATTAAATTTGAAAGACAAACGTTTTAAATTAATCTAAGCTAACATACAAAAAAGGAGAAAAATCACCGTCCGGAAGCAGAGATATAAACGAGTAAAGTTGCAAAATCAGGAAAAATGAGGGGGTTACAAAATCAGTATTTTACGCATGCGTCACCCGCTCATTCGAGTGCGAGTGGAGCTACAGGTACAACTCAAACGGATTTAAACACTTGTGTACAATTTTTGTAGTTTTTGTGAATAGGAGATGTTTATTTATATTCCATATATAAAGGAATTAGAAGAAAGATGAGCGAATTTAGCGGTATTTGTTTATTTCTGGTGGCCATTTCACTTATAGTAGTTTTGATGACTACGGGAGAGAAATGTTCAAAAATGCATTTTAGAATTGTAATCTATTAGAATATTTTTGGAAATGTGTTTTATTGTAAGTTATAGTTAACAGTTATTAACTGGACGACTAATTAATTTTTTAAGTACACGACCCCTCAAGCTTTTTAGCTTTAATCCTTATTGTGTATAAATAAAGATTCTATTCTATTCTATTTTATCTATTCATAGCGGAGCTCAGGTGAGCGAAGCGCGCTAATGGAGCACCATTGGTAAGATTTTTTGGGAAATCTATCTATCCATGCCAGGAATGTTGGTTATGACGTCAGCGTACGCCCGTCCGTCCGCACGTACAGACTAGAGACTTTACGCAACAGTGACTAATGACCACTAATGGTTGCTTAAGGACTAGGTCGAGCACGCGAGCTATGACGCTGCCGTCCTGTACGTAAACAAACGTTACGCAACACAACGCAACACCAGGGGAAAACCTTTAACCTGACAACAGCTTTTCAGTGCTTAAAGAGAGGCAAAATGTGAACTTTCAGTGGCCAAAAAGCCGGTTTTTTGACAGGAAACGATGTCAACTCATAAACGGCGAAGAATCTCTTCGATTGTATACTTGTAAAACCAGGGAAAAACCTCAAACCCCTCGCGGCTTTTATGTGTTTCACTCCTGAAATGACTATATTTAGAGATGCAAGAGATGCTCCTATGATAGCAAACGACACGAAACTAACAGACGATGAAGAACTTCTTTTCCTGTACGAGTTGAATTCATTCACTGGGGATACCACAAATTTGATCTTGATAACTTGACAGACGCCAAATGCAAGAGTGTCACCACCAAACTACTACCGATTCAATGGCAGGCGAGTAAACACCGAACACCAGACACCATGTAACACAACAACTTTATCCTACTGTGACAATCTCACATCTCCGCGCTCACAAACACTCCACTTTTGGCGGTTTTCGAGCTGTAGCGGCCACTTTGAACTTCCATGCACAAAAAAACCACTCCCTCGTCAATTTGCACTAATCACATGACACTCAGCGTTGGTAGTCACAAAGAGCGAATTTCGCTTTTTCAAACACGATATGTACACTTTTCTCGACGTGTTGAGTCTCCCTGAGAAGATAATATGTAAAAACCGTTTTTACGTTCACAGCTGTGATGAAGCTTTCTGCATGGATTTAAGGCGATTTGCATATCCCTCTAGATAAATATGGTACTTAGATTTGGATGGGCCGTCCCTCAAATCAGCATGATTGTGAACGAAATGTTCAGTTTAATATTTCATAATCTTTGCCCAGGATGGTCAGTTACTGACTAATCTTAACCAGCCATGGATATCACCAGCAGATCTAGTACCTTTTGCAGACGCGGTTCATCGAAATGGAGGTGCTAATGGGTATAAATATTTTCGAAATCGACACAATTCTAATGCTAGAGAAATTAACTGTGCTAAAGGTCAACCCCGAGATATGGAATAAGCTGAGGCACGGGACCAGGAGCGCGCATTTACGCCTTGCAAACATGCAGAAAGTCGTTGTTAAAGTCGGTAGTGCCGTCGCCAAGTCGACTGACACACTGATGGCTATCCGTGCAAATCCTGACAAGACCTCAGCGCCGGCTCTCACTGAGACATTGGGGAAATTAGTTACGAAAACGCCGATGCTCTGGCATTGTTAGGCCATGCAAACATTGAGCTGTCTTACTGTCGACGTGACGCTATCAAATCACACCTAAATAACGAATATTCCTTGTTGTGTGGCTCTCAAGTACCCATCACGGGCTTGTTGTTTGGCGATGAGCTGCAATCTCAGCTTAACAATATCAAAGCGACTAATAGAATTGGCCATACGACTACCGCAAAGCCATGTTACCGAAACCATAGCGATGGCTGGAAGGGCAAATCTTCTCACTCTAGTGGAAAGCCTTTTTTAGGGAAGTGGGCCAGTCTTACCGGCCACAAAACAATTTCTACAAACCACAGGAAACCGAGAAGAAATCCAGTGAAATGCTCTGATATCCTGACAGACAAGGTAAATATGTTTCAGTATATATATCTTGAGCACAAAGTTCACTGCTTTAAAGCAGGGGGGCTGAGAGAATATTATAATCAGTGGCAGGCCTTAACCTCAGACCCTGAGATATTGCAAATGATCTTAGGCCAGCCAATTGAATTTACCAGGACTCCATATCAAAGAGTAGCCCCCAGAGAGAAGAAAATCCTTGATTTGGATGAACAGCATGTCATTGATACCGAAATAGACACACTACTTGCTAAAGGTGTTATTACCCCAAGTAGTCACGAAGAAGGGGAATATATCTCTCCTATTGTCACCAGGGCCAAAATGGATGGCTCTTTGAGAGTTATTTTAAATCTCAAGTGTTTAAATACTAGGTCGCTGGACATGGAAAAAACTGAGGCCTTGCGCTTAAACAAGGGTAACTTTGATGCTTTTATGTCACTGTCTGAGTTGTCTCGCAGTGATTTGCAGTGGTGGATACACTCAGAAAGGTCACTGTAAAAACCTATAAGCCCTCCCCAGTCAGAGATCACTTTATACACAGATGCAAGTAAAGAAGGCTGGGGAGGAGTACTCAATAATGTAAAGATTGGGGGGCATTGGACCCCTGAAGAGGCTTCTAATCACATTAATTATCTTGAAATGCTTTTAGCGTTGTTTTCTCTCAAGGCATTTCATAATAGATAATATGACTGCTGTGTCAGATTTAGGTAAAATGGGCACTAGCCATTCCAGAAAGAGAAATGATCTAACTCGTACGCTCTGGGCATGGTGCCTTGAAAATAACATGTGGTTAACCACAAGTCATATCCCAAGAATACTCTAGCTGATTCAGAGTCCAGGAAATCTAGAAAAGAAACTGAATGGTCCTTAGACAGAGGGATTTTCCACGAGGCTGTTAAGAAATTTCATGTTGAGCCTCAGATTGACCTGTTTGCCTTTAGGCTTAAGTACCATTTGTCGCCTACCAACCTGATCCGGAAGCAATGGCTATTAATGATTTTTCAATCTCTTGGAAACCTTACGTTTTTTATGCTTTTCCTCCCTTTAGTATCATCCCAAAAGTGTTACAGAAAATCCAAGCAGAGGAGACCACAGGATTGCAGGATTGTTAGTTGTGCCATGCTGGCCGACGCAACCCTGGTGGCCATTGGTAATGAGACTGCTGGTTCAGGAACCCCTTATGCTTCCAAAAAAGAAGCACACCTTATTTCTACCTCAACAGCCAGACTTGGTGCATCCACTACATCAGAAGCTCACCCTTCTGATATGCCACTTGTCCGGAAATCCCTTGAAGGCAGAGGCCTTTCGGAATCGGCTACCTCACTCATCCTGCAGTCCTGGAGAAGGGGTACTCAACAACAATATAAACCATTCATCGCTAAATGGGAACAGTACTGTAGTCAAAGAAAGATTAATCCTTTTTCAGCGACTCTAGAACATTAGACTAATCAGTTCCTGGCAGAACTGTACCAAACAGGGATTGGATATAGTGCCCTCAATACAGCCCGGTGCGCTTTATGTACTGTTTGTTTCACAACAGAGCATTATACTTTTGGACAGCACCCCTTAGTTTGTCGTTTCATCAAGGGAATTTTCGAATGCACACCCTCTCTACCAAGGTATCAAGAAACTTGGAATGTGACGGTGGTATTAGACTACCTAGCAAACCTTGGGCCACCTGAGAAACTTAGTTTGAAGAACCTGACTTTGAAAGTGGTCATGTTGTTGCTTTTGGGACAGCGTCGCCAGACTCTGCACACATTATCAATTGATTGTATGCAAATAAGTTCTAATACGTGTGTGGGTTTTTCATTAACTCATTGTTGAAAACTTCGAGACCTGGTAAACATTTAGCTTGCATTGAGTTTCACGCCTATGCACCAGATGTTAGTCTTTGTATTGTAAAGCATCTTCAGCACTATCGGGAGCGTACAGATATTCTTCGAGGTGATGTCAAGCAGCTTTTTGTTAGTTACACTAAGCCTCACAAAGCTGTTTTTCCTGATACAGTAAGCAGATGGATTAAGACTACATTGGCTGGCGCTGGAATTGACACTTCAAAGTATGGTGCCCACAGCACCAGATCAGCTTCTACATATGCAGCTTAAGGGAACAGCATTTCTATTGCCACAATTATGAAAAGTGCTGGGTGGTCCCAGGATTCCACCTCTACCAAGTTTTACCACAAACCAGTGGAACACCGAGCGAATTTTGGGGCTGAACTTCTTAACGCTGTATGTGGTGACAACTAAGATAGTTTCGCTAAGAGAGCATGGTATTAAAGTAGATTCATATTGTTATAAATCATTGTTGTCCTATTTGTGCACTCACACTGCTTTAAAATCTCACGTGACTCCTTAGCGACCAATGACGAAACAGCATACCAAAATTAAACGAGGCTTACCTGTAAGGTGAACTTTGATTTGGGTTCTGTGAGTCATTGGTCGGTAGCAAAGGAGTCATGTGCCCACCCGTGTGTTATTACCCCACCCGTGATCAAGACTGATCTTCCCCGGGCTCGTGCGCTTTCTCACATGACTTCATTGCTTTATTAATAAAGGTCGTCATTTCACTGTTTTTAACTGACACAAAAATTTACTTGGATCAGTATGGGCCTTTTGCTTTTTACAGCAGCAAAAATGTTTTTGTACTGAAGAAAATTTGGAGATGCAGCACTTTTCACATTTTACTTATTCGAAAAGGAAAAATGATGATTTACAAAAGAAATAAAGGAAGAAACCTACTCACGTTTTCCTGACAACGTCAAACTCAACGCTGGGAGGACGGCAAATGCAGACCGGAAAGAGCGTCAAATTCATGCGTAATTAGCTGTCACGCGGGTCACACAAAAATTGTTTGCCCCCATCAGCCCTCTTGTTGCATAAGGTTTCTATTCATAAAGAGCAACGGGATAAAGATTAAGGAGCAGAAAAGAGCACGAGAGAAGAGGCGACGAAATTTGAGGAATTTACAAGAAGAAAGTCTCAAGAGAAGCCAATGAAGGAGAAGAAGAGAAAATTTCGATGAAGAATACCGCAAAGCTAAGAGAAATAGAGCGAGAGAGACTGAGCGAGAGACAAAACACTAATTGCTGGTTTTCACTCACGTGATCAACAGCCACGTTTTTCAACGAAAACAAAAGGAAGCGTTTGCATAATAATAGAGTTAAATTCCCGGAGGATTTGGTCGGGGCACCAACATGGCCGCCTTTTCTTTGTTTAGGGGCACCAACATGGCGGTCGTGACGTCATGTGAAAACCGAGAATGGATCTTTTCACGGTTTCTGACGCCATCTTGGTTAGGGGGCAAATGCGTTTTAAGGACGTTCGCGCCCATTGCTACTGCGCATTTTTTTGCGCATGTCACGCACACATTATGCATCCCAGACCACAAATGTAAATACGATGCTAAAGGGGCAAACATTTTTCACAAGAATGGAACGTGAAAGCGTGTGGCATCATGGGATGGCTGTGGACCCAGGTCTTCTCGGAAATGTCACTCAATGACGTGACAGTGCGAATAGACAATCGCTTTGAGAACTTCGCAGCGATTTTACTCGCTTGAATGCTCGGTGACCCCCATTTTTCTTTCCATAGATCCCTTTCTTTCTTGATTTTGTCCATTTTAACAAAAAACAAAAAAAATCTGTAAGTGAGAAGTTACAAATATTTCGCCTTTTGCGACCGAAGTTTTCGTTC
>OX421455.1:27186351-27193851 GCA_949126865.1 Montipora capitata | reverse complement strand
CTGATTTATGAAGAAACTGAAGTTGTGCAGTAGTACAGAAACCTACTTTTACTCTCTGCAGATTAGCTTTCTTGGTTCACGGAAAAACCCTTTTCATTATTGTAAATACATTGTGGCATGGAAGATATTTTCAAACAGGTCTGGAGAATGTTCACCACCAAAATTTCCCATTTTGTCTGGATCATATAAGTTCTTTCCTCCTTTTCTTTAGTGGTTGACTAGTGACTTGTGAAATTGTACGGTGCACAAGAGAGCTAAATGCAGTGTCTCCTTTAGTTGTAAAACATATATTAAAGGAACACAAATAATATTGTTATTGTTGTTGAGTAATGTTAGGATTTAGTACTTCCAGTGGTATTACAAGTGTCTCTTTTGAGTGGATTCCCCAATTTTCTGCTAACTTGACCCAAACAGATATTTATAGGTGGAGAACAAATTCAGGAAAATGAAAGGAAAAAATACTAAACATACATCAGTTGATTATTACAATACACTATTTGTTTTGTTCAATATTATTTGCACTAGAAAGAAAATTTATGACCATAAGAATTTAGTCTGTGATAAGGAAAAGTTTGTTCTGACTAAAACCTATATTGGAAATTTAGGCATTTGGGGTGCTTTTTCACAGGGTTACAGCCTGTGGCGCTCAATATAATGCTTTCGTTGGTTACTTCAAGGTCACATGACATCTAACAATAACACTTTTGCCGTTCAAAAGTCTCTGAGCGGGCAACAGTGCAAAATCTATGACGTCAGAGGGTAACAGTGCACTGTTGCCCACAAATGTTGACCGACGACCACCATTGCTGTTCCCATTGCACGTTTTCCTATTTGTGCTATATAACAAATCACTTAATGACTGGTCTCTCAGGAAACACTTCATTTTGTTTCCCTCGTCTGCGCCTCAGGGGAACATTGGAAATTTTTAGGGAAACAAAATGAACTGTTTCCCTCGGGACCAGTCATTAAGTGTTTACTGTTGGGATAATAGCACAATTATTGACCTTGGGTGTCCGGTGACACAGCTACATTGTAAAGCATAACCATTATGAAAATGATATCTGTTTTACCTTATTATAGTGAGCTAACTTTTTGGTGTGGTTTTACGCACAGGTCTTGTAATAGGCCAAAAGCAATTTGAGAAATTCATGGGGTTGTGCATCGTGTTCAATGCAGTTTGTTCTGTGCATGTAAATAATAATATGAAATGAAACATGTTTAGTGTGTTACTGATTACAGCCAACAGCCTGTGGCGCTCAATATAATGCTAAGCAGTGTACTGCTGTCAGTGGTGTGTGTGTCTTGGTGAAGGGAGGGGGGGAGGGTTAGTACTGCAAAGGCATTGGCATGTCATTGCCGTAATGAGCTAAACCGAAATACTTACCTTCATGTTTTTTTGTGAAAGTTTTTGTTTTCGTTCTCGATTTTTATCTGCTTAATATCCAGCTCCTGCCTTTGATCCTTGAGGGTTTTCTACCTGTCTGACTAATTCTGTGTAACTTAGTGCTTCAGTTCTCTTGGCAGATTTTTGGCACTGACAAAGAAGGGGGCGTAGAATCTATATTGAGGGGTAGGGGAAATTCAATTCAGGGCAGATTATTATTGCAACTATTGTAATGTTATTCCGTCACTCACCTTCATTGGTGAAATGTATTCATCCATGTGGCAAATTCTGTAGTCTTTGTGAGCCAGTAGCAAGTGGCCCTCGAATAAAAATTTTCTAGTGTGGTGAACTGTTTTGCTGGCATCAAAAGCCAAAAAAAGCTCTTTGCACATTGAACTAGAGCACCTTTGCTGACATTTTTAGTCTCTAAACGGAAAAAGCAGCTTACTTTGTTGAATTAACTTAACTCGCCGCCCTTTGCAAAGAGTCCCATAAACTTGAAAAAGCACACAATCCCCCAGCAGGCAGATGTGACAGTTGACATATTTTATTTTTAGTTACACAAAACATAGCAATGAACGTTGTTAAAGGGAAAAAAATAACAGGGTTTGTTGTCAATATTTGCCGCTGTTTTAAAATATAACAGGCAGCCGCTCTGTCGCCTTGGCTTATAAAGCCAGAAAACTTACATTGTATTACATGAACAATGTCGACAAGATATTAACTCGAAGTTAAAAACATACATGTACGTTATATGCATTTCAGGACAACTTACGACCCCAAAACCTCACAAACTATATCGAGTGGCGTGAAAGTATAAGGCACTGGACTTCGCTTTTCTGTGTAAAACCAGTTACAACTGTGAAGACGAACACTAGCGGTAAAAAAACCTGCTTCTCTTAAAACTTCGATTTGAAAAAGTCTCTCTTGGTGTATGAAATCGGAATTCCACCTTTAAACACCTCTCAAAAATTTTCATATCAACGAAAAAAAAGTCATATTTGATATGTTTCGCGAAAACAATTTACCTCCAACATATCTCTGTTCTGAGCTTAAAGAGTAACCGACCACCTTAAGAAACGCAAAACTCTAACAACGAACGTCAAATGAAGCTTCGAAGCTGGTCAAAAACTCTATTGCTTTAGGCGAACTGGTTTTGGTCCGATCTCTTCCCTGACGGCTCTGAAGCATCGTCGAAAGATGTCAGATTCAGATCATCTTTTATTCAAATTTCTCAGAGGAAGGACAGCGGTGCGACAGCATCCACAATGACGTATTGGATTTTGATTTGTCGTCCGCCATTTTGAAAATGGAATGGCGGCAAGTCGAGTGTGATTCTAGTGCGCATGTCTAGCGGTTTTTGCGCTCTGTCGCTCTAAACTTTAATTAGCCCGTGAAATGGTTACGTGTACTCGTCACATTGGCATACATGAAGGGGCGGACGGACGTACGGACGTATGGACGTTGATGACGTCATGGCTATAAAACCAAATTTTCTGACATCGATGGGTTACCATATTTTCTGAAGGCGGGCGCGCGCGGAGCTCCGCTATTAACCAGAGCCTCGAGATGATGTCTTTTGCCAGGTTTAAGACTGAATTTTATTATATTGAAAGTGGGCTATTAGCTTAATTTTTTATTTAGTAAGATTTTTCTGTTGTTCTAAACTCAAGAGAGAGCGTGTAAAGATTAACAGTTAAACGGAAAATGTTGTGAAAGAGATTACTGTGGATCATGATGGAATTTTAGTTTTAGTTATTGATTAAAACTGTTGGTTATCGTTTGCAAGGCTTGTTTTTTTTACTGCTGCCAGATGTGTTTGATCCCTGTAAACTGTATACACTAATGACGATAAATTTTGAACTTTATGCAGAAGCAAAATTATCTCCATATGCACCATATTGCTTTCTGGTGTTAGAAACGGGAGCTCCGCGTCAGTTTAGGCTTGGCTAAATAAATATATTATTTTTTTGCCCATCGAAGTCCGATGCGTAATTAATTATGCCAAACACAATCGCCTTTGTTTGTCGTCATGGAGAAATGACAGGTGTTGACACAATTAAAACAATTTTTGAATATTCACAGATTCTTCTTGTCAACCAAATTTTGTGGAAGTGTTCGTTAACTAAATTAAAAAGTTTGTACCAGAACAATATTTTTGCGAATTTTTGTACTTACGGTTATCTTTCTGAAAAGTCCTCGGTTTTTAAGCTTAATTTTTATTTACTGAAAGCTTATTTTATAACCTTTAAAATGAGATATTCTAAGCCACATTGCTATAAATAATTAAGTCCAGAAAAGTCAATTAGTCTCATAGGTCTTTGAGGACCCATGTTTTCAAACGAACGCAAAATAAATCTGATAAATAACCCGGGAGCTCCGCTTCAAGGCTTGGCTAAATCCATGTATTATAAGGGATAGGGGAAACCTGGCTCCTGCATAGGGAAAGAAGGCCAATTATCACTAGATTCTGCTATCTAAATACTTAGCCTAAGTTTCTGTTAATTACCATTCATGTAAGAACCTGTTTAGGCTAAATTATAAAATGGAAGGTTCTTACTCGAGGGGCTTTACTGTATTTAAATGACGCGAGATGAAGATGAAAAGAAAGTTAGGAAAATCATCATAAAGTAAGATAAACACCAAGCAACTTAAGCGGTAACAGGCAATCCTAAAAAAATCCAACTGAGCTTGCATTAGATTGAATGGAAATATTGTAAAGAAAGCTTGAGGTTGTAGGGGTTCACAAAAGCAGTCAAATCTCTTGTGATCCACGACAGCACACATGCCTGGCAATGTTGGTGCTTGGCTGAGGCGTCACTGTCTCGCTTTTAATCTTTAACGTGGGAGTGTATAAAATATTGTATCACACAGGGGAACTTCAGGTAGATGTTGTTAACGATCAATTAACAGCATCGCTACTCTCAAGTAAAGCATTAAATTCTCAACCCCGCGCTGTTTTATTGATATATTTGATAGTAATAAAAACAATATGGGGGTACTATAGGATAAACGCAAGGTTTGCATTTTATTTAAATATACCTTTAAATAAACTGGCAGAAAATGGACACATCCGTAATTCCCAACCAAATCGGCAAAAATCCCCCAAAGGCATGAAATGACAGACCACATCGCGAAATTGCCTCATAAACTAAACAGTTGAAATGTGCATAATTTAGTCGTAGGACCCCATAAAACACCTGCATTTTCTCAGTTCAATCAGTTTGGCTGGACGAAAAGCAACAACGACAACATGTCAATGAGCGCGAACCTTACAAAGATTACCGGGAATGAGTTATACGTAGAGTACTTCTGCTCTGAAAGCTTCACCAAAGGAATCCGCCTCCACTTGATATTTCTCTCAACTTTTGTTGTTTTTCTGTGCATTTTTACATCCTTTGGAAACGTTTTAATACTAGTTGCCCTCCGGAAAGAGTGTACACTCGGTTCACCGTCCAAACTGTTGCTTCGCAGCTTGGCGACAAGCGATCTCTGTGTCGGTGTGCTTTCCAATCCTTTGGGTGCTATATATTGGTTATCTGCAATAAAAGAACGTTGGAGCGTTTGCTACTTTGCATTATCCACTGGTTTTTTCATCAACTATGCACTGTGTGGAGTGTCTTTATTGACCACGAGTGCCATAAGCGTAGACAGACTCCTGGCCTTGTCATTGGGAATGCGGTACAGGGAAACCGTAACTTTGAAACGTGTGTACGGAATAATATTTACTTTCTGGATTTTGGTTATAGTCTGTTCAGCTTTCTCCGTAAAGAGTTCTGAATTTGGCACAAGGTTTCTGCAAACAGTTTTTTTTATTTGTCTAGCCACTTCCATGTTCTCACATATTAGGATTTTCTTCAATCTCCGTAAACATCGCACTCGAGTTCAAAACAGGCGCTCTCGTCAAGATCCACCAAGCAGTTCCCTGCCAATTGAAGTCAGCATAGCAAAACACAAAAAGGCAGTGTCCAGTGTAATATGGATTCAGTTGGCGCTGGTGATTTGTTATCTACCATATCCTACGATGATGGCGTTGTCTAGCACCATAAGTGAGCTGTCACAAACTCTTTTGCTAAGCAGACAATATGGAGTGGTTTTCGCGTTCGTAAACTCTTTATTGAACCCACTTCTCTACTGCTGGAAGATTTCAGAAGTAAGACGAGCTGTAGTGACAACATTGAAAAAATTCCGCTCTTCATCGAGGGATTAAGAAAGCAAAGTTAGTTCTTTGATGAACCGGGACGCCAAAAAAGCAATCTATTCATCACAGAACAAGATAAGAATTACTAAACTGAGAGTCTTAGCAACAATGTCCTCAAAATACAACTTGCGTTGTCGTATTTATTTCTCATCCTCATTGAGCAACATGTCGAGCTCTTTTATGAACTGCTTAGCTAGTACGAACGGTTTTAAAGTAATTCGTCGTCAAAACCTTAAATTTAGTTGTTTCAAGTTGTGATTTGCAGAGAAATGAAAGGGAGATGTCCCAAAATGAGTGCCGCTTGATTAATTTTCGATCTTACTTCTGTTTTGTAGTTATGGTTGTCTTTTTAAACTCCATATCGTTGTCTTTTTTTAAACTAAGGTGGTTTTAAGTGGCTTGCAACTTGAAAGAATTGGGTAGTGTTTTTTGACACATTTATTTCTTGCTGGTAGAGAGTCAGGGCTTGACAAAGAGATCGCGGGTAAAAGCAGGATCGACGAACGTTTGCTGATGATAATCGGGGCTGGAATTGACTTAACGTTTCGCCAGTCTTGATTTTGCCCATAATTTCGTTGTCCGTGATCGACTGACTGCCTCGGTGCCTTCGGGGATGTTTCTTTGAAGTGGACAAAGATAGGTAAAGAGTTGCTCAAAACATCCGTGATGTTTGCCCGTCGAAAACAGAGGAAGATAGCCATAACAAGGACATCCTTTTTCTTTGAACATTTATTATCATATATAATTATTTCAGGAAAAAATATATATATAATCGCCGGTTTATCGTGGACATCAGATCCTGAAATTTACAGTAATTGTTTTAAGATTGCGGCAGTACCGGTGTTTAATCTTCTTTGTCTTTTTTTCGGTTTTTGTAAGTAAATTTGCATAGATTGAAGAGTCTTTAGACACCTGCATGCTTACTCATGCTATGATGATGTGGTAATTAGCAAGAGACAGTGAAATAAGTTTCGATTCTTAACTCGCTTCCTTTCCTTTAAAAATTCAATAAGTAAATCGATAAAAGCTACCAAGCCTTGTAGTAGTATTGATAAACGATAGAAGCTAAGAATATTCCACACACGAGGCTCCACCTCTGTCCTCAAACCTTGAGAAAAGGTTAACAACTTGTTAAACGTGACTTACAGCAGGGAAAAACCTGCCGGCACCTCAAGGAAGGGTCTTTCTCCGAGCCCTCGATATGACATGTCTGGGGTAAAACAATAACCAGCTATTAATTGTCAGAAATGGCGGGAAGTGATGATTATTCAACCAACCAGATCCCTTGAAGCTGTAAAAGGAAATACTTCACTGAACTGGAAAAGATTTTGGCGAAAGTGGATAAATTCATCTTATTCGATGGTTTAACATATAATACGCGCGAATATTGCGAGTTGCGTAGGATTTTTCCGAGCCCCGCAAGGGAAAGAAAAATACGAGCAATGAGAAAAATGTCCGCAAGTATCTTTTCTCCTTAACATAAAACAGGAATGTATGTACAGTAATCGTATAAAATGCTTGAAACTTCGCTTAGTAGGTAAAACGCTGAAATAATTGTTAAACGTACTGTACGTTCTGAGCCTGAAATCGAAACAAGAACAGGCCCAGCTTTCTATGCTTCTAAAAAACGGAAGCTGCCGTAATTGCATAACCGATCCGCGAAAGACTTAAGTATCAATCGTGTTTGTGATGGAAGCACAATGACTTATTAATCCCTTCGCGATTTGCCTTACTGGATGTTACACGGTAGTGCCAAGATCATTTTTGTAATGAATCGAAAATAGGGAGGAGTGTTGCTGACAGAAATCTGTAAAGTAAATCGGCAGTTCGATTACAGTGGTAAATAACAAAGGTCAATAAAATTGACATGTCAAGGGGGTTTTGGTTTTCTTAATTTAGCGCGAGTGGCCGTATT
>OX421455.1:27163851-27181351 GCA_949126865.1 Montipora capitata | reverse complement strand
TGTAAGAGGTCCTGAGTTCAATTCCTGGATCTCGCATCCTTGTTTCGACTTCTTTCCTTTCCGTGTAGTTAAGTAGCTTTAAATACCCGTAAAACGGAGCACTGATGGAGAGGGGGGATTAAAATGAGCGCACCGTCGACTTCAGGTTTGTCAGTTGAATTACTGTTACGAGTTATCGACGTTAAATATGGTTTCTTTTCTTTACTTTACTTTTTTTTTGTTGGTAAGATGTTGTAGTGATAGCTATTAATCCTGGGATGAGATTTAGAAGTTAACTTGAAGGACTTGACGATTTGACGTTTCCTAGACTAAGGCGTATCGTGAGGTCCCCTATCAAAAGAAAAGTGCGACAGAGCTTTATCGACAGCTATTTACCTTAGTTCGGGAATCTCAAGAGAGTCCACACAGTTTTCTAATAAGAGCATTGGATACCAGACAGAGGATTCTGTTTGCTTCCCAAGAGGTGGAAACTCAGCTAAAAGTTGACTCTAAGTTGGGTCAGGAAATGTTCTTGCAAGCACGACTGCAAGGCAGAAGGATGGTCCCAAGGGAGACACATTCATGGTTGAACTACAAGCAATCCCGTCGGACCTAGCCACGTTGAAGGCGTCAGTGGAGAAGAGTGAGCAGTGTACTCGGAACCGTGCAACAAGGGACGACTGATAGGAAGGCGACTGCATGGCAGAAAGATGGTCACAAGGGGGACACATTCATGGCTGAACTACAAGCAATCCCGTAAGACCTACCCACGTTGAAGGCGTCAGTGGAGAAGAGTGAGCAGTGTACTCGGGCTTCACCAGGTTAACAAGGACTTTAAAAACGGCGACGACAAAATCGCGAAAGGGCTGGGGTGAGACCGCGGTTGCGGCGCGAATTTACAAATAGTTAAGCATAAGCTGAGTGACGGCAATGCGAAAGTACATACCGTTGTGCCTCTTATAACTCATTTTCGAGCGATGTCTTCACTAAAAGTTGTTAGAGACCAACTTCTACTCAGCCATTATGAAGGCCAGATAAACGACGAAGAATTCTTTTAGTTGTACGATGTAAACAAGTCGGGCATTCCACACTTGCCTTAAGATTTGTACGAGCGCTTTGACTTCGATGTCTTAGAAAACGATGAATGTTTGTTGAAATTTCGCTTTCTTACACACGACATTCCGCTCCTAGAAGACGTCCTTGGGATTCCCGACTAAATACGTTGCTACCAGAGAAGTGTTTGTTCTGGCTTGGAGGCTCTTTGCAATGTGCTTTAGCGGCTTGCCTATCCCTGTCGATATACCGACATGAAAACAGGCTTTCAAGGCCAGTTCCAACCATCACCGTTTATGATCGATTTTATATATGATACGCACAACCATAGACTTCTACAGTGGAACCCCCAGATTCTAAATCCCAATGCACTGAAAAGATATGCAGCTGCTTTCGAATTCAAAGGATACCCACTGATCAGCTGCTTTGGTTTCATAGATGGAACCGTAAGGCCTATCTGTAGACTAAGCAAAAATCAACAAGTGGTTTACAATGGACATAAACGAGTGCATGCCCTAAAATTTCAGTCAGTGGCACTCCCAAATGGCCTCATTGGAAACATTTATGGGCCAGTAGGTAAGTTTTTCTTATGACTTTTTTTGAAGTCAAGTGTCACGAAGATGCTTGAAAGTTATTTCTAAATAAATTAAGTCATGTTGCACTCATTCACTCAACACATTCATTCATCGAATTATCTATTCTATCATTTTGAATTACATGGCGTCTGTTTTCATCTTAGGCATAAAATTGGTTACAAACCCTTTTTACTGCATGCTTTTGTTTTCAGAGGGAAGACGTCATGACTTTGGGCTATTTAGGGAGTATGGCCTTCTAGATGACTTGGAGAGATATTCTTACTCGAGTGCACGAGAACCGTTATGCCTATATGGAGACCCTGCACATCAATTGAGGTTGGATCTTCAGGCTCCATTCCGTGATGTTGCTCTGACCCCACAGATGCAACAGTTTAATGAAATCATTAGTACAATCAAAGTCTCAGTAGAGTGGCTGTTTGCTGTTATTTACAATGACGTCAAGTTCATTGACTTTAAAAAGGGTCTAAAGATTGGAATTTCAAGTGTTGGGAAGATGTATGTTGCGTGCATCCTACTAAGGAATGCCCTGACATGTTTATATGGAAACATTACATCTATGTTGTTTAATTTGGATCCCCCAGCCGTAAGAGGACCTAAGAGATTACGTTTCTTAGGACACAGAAACACATTTCAAAGTAGGACCAGGAATGTTGTATACTCCATGATCTGAAAGCCATATCGAGAAAGGTTCTTTCATGCTTGTTAACAGACTGAATAAATGTCATGTTCACATAAACGCAAACTGCATAAACTATAACTGTTACCAGGCCGAGAAAAAAAAAACTACAACTTTGACAAAAATATGCAGAACAATTGTTACCACTGTCTGAGGACAGGGGTATTGTGATGTTTCATCAACCATTATCTCCAAAAGGAGTATTTTATGTTTTGTAAAATACATCAATGAACCAAACCAGTTGTGCCTAATTTTATTGGCAGAATAGAAATTCCCAAATAAAGCTGGTAGTATTGTCGGAACGGAAATAGGACGCAATGTGACAATTGCGTGACGAGACGGACTGATGTAAAAAAAAAAAACCGGTTGAGACCGGTGGAGTGAAAACGCGGGGAGAGTAAAAAAGAAAAAAGGGCGAACGAGCTTGTCGAAACTTGCGATGGGAAAAAAATGTGTTGAAGAGTTAACCGGTGTGGAATAGTGTCAAGGAATCATTGCGACAGTATGAAAGAAATTACCCCAATGTAACTAAAATCTGGCCTTTTCACCTTTTTTTCGTTTTAAACTTTAATCTTATAACTTTTTTGGATTCAAAGTTAAAACCACTATTTGGTTTTAGCAAGCTCCTTTAGTACAGGCAGAAGAGCTTGGCTCTGTTGCTGCTGCCGTCACATGCATCATTCCTGCTTGCATTTAGCTTATTAGTCGAATCTGTTGCTGTTGTTGCTGTTGAAATGAACTGACCATAGCCTGTTGGTTTTGCTGCTGATTCAGGAACTCCTGCATTAATTCATTGTGCTGATTTTCATGAGATGCTTGAGCATCCCTCTTGAGCTTGAAGTCTTCCTGGTGCAACGTCTCAACCTGTGCCGCTTTTTCCTTGAGGTAGGCAATGGTGCCCCTTCCTTCTCTTCTTGGCCTATGTGCCTTAGGCTT
Source organism: Montipora capitata (assembly GCA_949126865.1). NCBI lineage: Eukaryota > Metazoa > Cnidaria > Anthozoa > Scleractinia > Acroporidae > Montipora > Montipora capitata. Next base: position 27,178,111 of record OX421455.1, on the reverse strand, counting down.
ATCTCCCTCTCCTTCTTTCTTCTTTTTTTAGTTTCTCCAATCCTTTCAAGTGCCTTGTTTCTAACCTCTTCAGCTTGTTTCCTTTCATTTTCAGACTTCTCCTTTTTTGCCTCAAGCTGACTTTTTGCATCCTCTTCAGATGCTTTATACTTTTCAGCTATTTCTTCTTCTGCAATGTCTGATGGAGGATCTACTTCAATACTAGATGCCTCTATCTCTTCAGTTATTTTCCTTTTAAAGTTTCTAGTGAGAAAAAGTTGAAGTCGGTCCCTAACTGCCCTCCCAGTAATTGAAAACGTTTGACTAGTACAAGCATTTAGGGGACTAGCAATTATTTAAAGAATATCGGCCCTTGCTTTGCCTTTTGGCAAAAAGTATGGGTTTAAGACCAAAACGTCTCTCACAAGGATAACATCATGACGATCTGATGTCCAGTGCATTGGCCTAAAAAGGAAAAAATAACTGAGGTGTACTCTATTGGTTTAAGCTTTTAACCTAAGCGTTCATACAGGACAGTTTTTGCGTCAGTTTAATTCCTCGCCTTGCTTAAACCATTTAATGGCCAAGGTGAAACGCGGCCATCTCCGAGTTGCAATGTTATGCGCAGTATAAGATGCGCGGTGCAAAACAAGGAAATCATCTTAACAGAACCTTTTTATCCATGTTGTGAACTTTGAAGGAGCAAAAGAAAGCTAATTGGAAGAATAGTCTTGATAAAGTCATTCATGCGTACAATTGCACTCTCCATGAGGCAACAGGATTTTCTTCATATTTCCTATTGGTCGCTTGGTCACCAAGATAATCAAGTGATATAATCTTTGGTATCAAGGATACTGCTTTTTCAAAGTACCAAGCATACGTCAAGGAGTGGCAAAAAGCAATGACGGAAGCATACAAGTTGGCTGCAAGTAGATCTCTGTCTTCTGGTGTCAAGGGAAAGAAGCAATGTTATCACAAGGGTAACAGTCCAGTTCTTCAGTAAGTCAATATGGTCTTAGTACGAAATCTACGATAGAGAGGGGTCTTGGCAAGCTACCGTCCTATTGGGAGAGAACAGTACTAGTATTGAATAGTGAAGGGTAAAGGAGAAGGAAGTACAGTACTAGTATTGCATAGTGAAGGGTAAAGGAGAAGGAAGCCAGGCTACGAAATGGAGCCGGAATCGGGAGGAGGGTCGCCTCGAGTGGTTCATCGAAATCTTCTTCTGGCTTGCAATGACTTTCCTTTTGAGAGGAAGCGCGCGACAACCAAGAAACCCTGACCGAAGTCACGGATTGCCCTATCACCCGCCTTATCGACTTTGGGTTCATTTCAGAAGACAGTTCTGATGGGCAGTCGGAAGGGATGCTGACTCTTACCCCAGTGGCACCTGACACTAACACAAACGACACGGACGCAGGACATGGATCAGATCCTGAATGCACCCTAAAATCACTTGCAAGTAGTCCGAGTGAAACCCAAGAATGTTAGGAACCAACAGAACCAGAGAATGCGCCACCCTCTGAAGAGGAAATGACAGAGTACCCTGGGGATGGAAGACCAACAAGGCAGAACAGAGCCCCCGTGCTATTTACGTACGACACGATGCGAACTCCAAATGTGTACTACCCGGCACCTTCAAGCTCAACGAACTACCCTGCTGGAGTCGCGCCGGTCACAGCCCCAATTGTATTTGGACCAGTAGGAGGAATATACAATGCGTGGGTCAGCGGCATGGGATCAGGCTTTTCTATCTAGTGCGTTATCAAACGGGTGGAATATATCCATGTGGGATCAGTTAAAGGATCTCTGAGACATCCCGTTTCCGTTGTATTATCTCATGTGGAGTTTAATGTTATTGTGCTTACAGAGTAATGATTGTTACTTGTCATCAAAGCAAGCTGAATCGGTTAATTGTGGAAAGTTTTTGGAACTTTGAACTTTGATTATACTGAAGACGGTCCTTTATACGAGACATTGAAGTTGATGGCTGCTCTTAGGACTCGCGGTTAGGGCTTGATCAAACCCTTTTCCAGTTGTAAATAAATGTTAAAAGGAAAACAAGGGCATTTGAAAATAATAGTTCATGCAAAATTTGGGGGGCAAACAGTGTATTATGGGGAATTCGAGAATACAGAATGGATTAAAGACCTAGAGAAGTTGTGCAGCGAAGCTATGGAACTCCTTTTTTCCGGATGCGATGAGGAACATTAAGGCGTACAAGAGTTTAAAAAAGTGTGAAATCCATAAATCTTGAAAAATTATTTTAATTGTAAGTAATTTTATATTTTATTCTTTGTAGATTTTATATTTCATTTTATACTTTTCAGGTATTTACAATACAGTGGCGTACCAGAAAGTCTTAGTGCACTCAGGGTTTTTGGAAAGGCAATGAAAAGCGCGTCTAAACTCTAGGGTAGAAGTGGGCTCTTCGTCTAAGATGTCCAACTGTTTGGTTTATTCCGCGTTGCTAGCCCCAACAGACTGTGGTACTGGATGTAAACGAATGCGGGAAACGTTGTACGTGGCGAGAGCTATCTGGTATCATTTTCGCATTGCAATCATTTTTGCCTCTCCTTACAATTCTCACTTAAAATGATTTTCTGGTAGTCAGAATGCTTGTAAAATCATGCAAGTGGGGAGTACAAGGGATGATTTACTTTTCACTGCCATGGCGATTTTTGAGCTATGCTCTGAGTATAGCAGCTATTCCCGCGCTCTGATTTAAACCGAGAGGATTACATAAGTCCAATTATTGCGGTGGATGATTAGCAAATTTCAGCCTCTTGCTTTATGGTTTTAGAATCGCACTCGAGGGATCCTACTGAGAATTTTTCAGTTGAAAACCACTACAATAAGAAGGCCATGGAGTTTTTCTGTAGATTCTGGAACCGAGGCTGCAATGGCGTTGAGTTTTTTGTCCAGAATCTGTGGGATATTGAAAATTGTCTAGCGGTACCCCCTGTTTAATAGTCTTATTACGAGGCCATTCACTATTTATATGTTTGTAAGGCTACCACCACTTTGGTGGTACTATCCTGGTTGTCACCACAGCCCTAGCCTATTCTTTCTAGAAAATGTTCCAGATTTATGGTGGATTATCATTGCACTTGTTTTGGCTTTGTGCATTACGTTTTCACAGGCATGGTTGAGTTTATTGACCTCTAATCTGTTTTAAGAAAGTGCAAACCTATTCCATTTTAACGTGATTAATATTGCAGTTTTTTTTATAATTACATTATATGTTAAATTGCACCTTCGATAGTTTTCGTTTATTTATTCTGTATGCTTACCTATGCTTACCAGAATATGCCCACATTTCTTTTTGCTATGTTCATATATCTTACTGCCTACTTATTGTTTTATTTTTATCTTAATAAAATTTCACAAGCTGTAATGACATTTATTTCTATCTAGGGTAATTGATTTTTTAGCTGATAGACAATGATTATATAATTTACAATATATACTCTGAACAAGGGAGAAATGTCCAGAAATACAAAACAAAGCCAACAAGGCAAACTTAAGCACGAAGCAATGAAGGGGGCCGATTGGAGTTGGCGAATGTCCAGAAATACACGCAACAACAAATATGGCGAAACTGACAATTTTGCCATAATCGCCAACAAGGCAAAGCACAAAGCAATGAAGGAAACCCATAGAGGTTGGCGAATGTGGCGAATTTGACCAGTACGGCGAAAATGACAATTTTGCCACAATCGCCAACAAGGCAAAGCACAAATCAATGTAGGGGGCCCATAGAAGTTGGCGAATGTGGCGAATTTGATCAGTGCGGCGAAAATGACAATTTTGCCACAATCGCCAATGAGGCAAAGCACATAGAAATTAGGGGGCCCATAAAAGTTGGTGATTGTGGCGAATTTGGCAAATATGGCGAAACTGACAATTTTTCCACAATCGCTAACAAGGCAAAGCACAAAGCAATGAAGGGGGCCGATACTAGTTGGCGAATGTGGCGAACACAAATTAATGAAAGAAGAATTCGATCTCCAGTGCTGTTCAGACGTTTGACCTCAAATTAGAAACGTCCATTTCTTGCGTTTTAATGATTTGAGAAAATTTAACAACCAGGATGAAGAACAAGGGAAAGAGGAACGAATTTGGCAAAATAGGGAGGTATGGCAACGGGAAGTGGCTCCAATTCATGTAAGAATGACTTCACCAACGCGGGTACTAAGAGTTTCAAAGCAATTATGTGGAGCTTACTAATGTTAGCTTGCAGGGAATTAGATTCAATAAGCCACACACAAAATATGTCCTTGCCGTATGATCCATTACTTACTTGTTTTGCATAAAGCAGGCTAACCAAATCTATACCATGCTTAGTTAGCATTTTTGAGCGTTGAAATGGAAATTTCGGTCCTATGTTTCTGGCAGGAAGTCGTATATTTTGAGGTCTCCCATCACGACACTAACCCCACCGGATAGGGATTAACTTCAGTAAACTTTGGTCGTGGAAACTTGCTGACAAAAAGAAGTTGGGAGCGATTGCAGAATACCCGTCCCACCAATCGTACTGTAAAAAGAGCTGCCACCGCGGTTGAAGGGCAAGCAGTATAATGAACTACCACCGCGGTCCGCAATCCCGTAGTCGATGAATCACATTTTTTCAAGGGCAAGCAGTAAAATGAACTGCCACCGCGGTCCGCAGTTCCGTAGTCGATGAATGAAAATTGTTCAAGGGCAAGACGATCTCGTGAAAAGCGTAGTTAAACGAACCGCAAAATGAAAGCTAAATTTTACGAGAGTGCTTCGGCCTAATCACTGATTCTTGCGCTTACACTTTTGAAATATCGCCAAAATTGCCGCTTTTGCCAAACTCGCCAAACTCGCCAAAATCGCCAATCTTCACCCAAGTTGTGTCAATACCAATGGATCAACTAATTTGACGAAATTGGCAAAATATCGCCAAAATTGCCGATTTTGTCAATTTCGCCAAAATCGCCAATGTTCACCCAAGTGGTGTCAATACCAATGGATCAACTAATTCGACGAAATTGGCAAAATATCGCCAAAATTGCCGATTTTGTCAATTTCGCCAGAATCGCCAAAGTTTACCAAGTGGTGTCAATACTAATGGATAAACTAATTTGACGAAATTGACAAAATATCGCCAAAATTGCCAATGTTCACACAAGTGGTGTCAATACCAATGGATCAACTAATTTGACGAAATTGACAAAATATCGCCAAAATCGCCAATGTTCACCCAAGTGGTATCAATACCAACGGATCAACTAATTTGACGAAATTGGCAAAATATCGCCAAAATTGCTGATCTTGTCAATTTCGCCAAACTCGCCAATGTTCACCCAAGTGGTGTCAATACCAATGGATGAACTTATTTGACGAAATTGGCAAATTATCGCCAAAATTGCCGATTTTGTCAATTTCGCCAAAATCACCAATTATGTTTACCCACGTAGTGTCAATACTAATGGATGAACTAATTTGACGAAATTGACAAAATATCGCCAAAATCGCCAATGTTCACCCAAGTTGTGTCAATACCAATAAATCAGCTAATTTGACGAAATTGGCAAAATATCACCAAAATCGTCAAATCTTCAGCATTCGTGTGTCGTAAATAGCAACGGATGAAGTGCTGTGACAAAATTGGCAAAATATCGCCAAATTCGCTAATTTTGCCGAGATTGTCAATCGTGGAGCTCTTTCGCCAAATCTGCATTTCTGGACATAAGTGGAGATCAACAAGGCGCTTGTAAATAAATGTTAAAAGGAAAACAAGGGCATTTGAAAATAATAGTTCATGCAAAATTTGGGGGGCAAACAGTGTATTATGGGGAATTCGAGAATACAGAATGGATTAAAGACCTAGAGAAGTTGTGCAGCGAAGCTATGGAACTCCTTTTTTCCGGATGCGATGAGGAACATTAAGGCGTACAAGAGTTTAAAAAAGTGTGAAATCCATAAATCTTGAAAAATTATTTTAATTGTAAGTAATTTTATATTTTATTCTTTGTAGATTTTATATTTCATTTTATACTTTTCAGGTATTTACAATACAGTGGCGTACCAGAAAGTCTTAGTGCACTCAGGGTTTTTGGAAAGGCAATGAAAAGCGCGTCTAAACTCTAGGGTAGAAGTGGGCTCTTCGTCTAAGATGTCCAACTGTTTGGTTTATTCCGCGTTGCTAGCCCCAACAGACTGTGGTACTGGATGTAAACGAATGCGGGAAACGTTGTACGTGGCGAGAGCTATCTGGTATCATTTTCGCATTGCAATCATTTTTGCCTCTCCTTACAATTCTCACTTAAAATGATTTTCTGGTAGTCAGAATGCTTGTAAAATCATGCAAGTGGGGAGTACAAGGGATGATTTACTTTTCACTGCCATGGCGATTTTTGAGCTATGCTCTGAGTATAGCAGCTATTCCCGCGCTCTGATTTAAACCGAGAGGATTACATAAGTCCAATTATTGCGGTGGATGATTAGCAAATTTCAGCCTCTTGCTTTATGGTTTTAGAATCGCACTCGAGGGATCCTACTGAGAATTTTTCAGTTGAAAACCACTACAATAAGAAGGCCATGGAGTTTTTCTGTAGATTCTGGAACCGAGGCTGCAATGGCGTTGAGTTTTTTGTCCAGAATCTGTGGGATATTGAAAATTGTCTAGCGGTACCCCCTGTTTAATAGTCTTATTACGAGGCCATTCACTATTTATATGTTTGTAAGGCTACCACCACTTTGGTGGTACTATCCTGGTTGTCACCACAGCCCTAGCCTATTCTTTCTAGAAAATGTTCCAGATTTATGGTGGATTATCATTGCACTTGTTTTGGCTTTGTGCATTACGTTTTCACAGGCATGGTTGAGTTTATTGACCTCTAATCTGTTTTAAGAAAGTGCAAACCTATTCCATTTTAACGTGATTAATATTGCAGTTTTTTTTATAATTACATTATATGTTAAATTGCACCTTCGATAGTTTTCGTTTATTTATTCTGTATGCTTACCTATGCTTACCAGAATATGCCCACATTTCTTTTTGCTATGTTCATATATCTTACTGCCTACTTATTGTTTTATTTTTATCTTAATAAAATTTCACAAGCTGTAATGACATTTATTTCTATCTAGGGTAATTGATTTTTTAGCTGATAGACAATGATTATATAATTTACAATATATACTCTGAACAAGGGAGAAATGTCCAGAAATACAAAACAAAGCCAACAAGGCAAACTTAAGCACGAAGCAATGAAGGGGGCCGATTGGAGTTGGCGAATGTCCAGAAATACACGCAACAACAAATATGGCGAAACTGACAATTTTGCCATAATCGCCAACAAGGCAAAGCACAAAGCAATGAAGGAAACCCATAGAGGTTGGCGAATGTGGCGAATTTGACCAGTACGGCGAAAATGACAATTTTGCCACAATCGCCAACAAGGCAAAGCACAAATCAATGTAGGGGGCCCATAGAAGTTGGCGAATGTGGCGAATTTGATCAGTGCGGCGAAAATGACAATTTTGCCACAATCGCCAATGAGGCAAAGCACATAGAAATTAGGGGGCCCATAAAAGTTGGTGATTGTGGCGAATTTGGCAAATATGGCGAAACTGACAATTTTTCCACAATCGCTAACAAGGCAAAGCACAAAGCAATGAAGGGGGCCGATACTAGTTGGCGAATGTGGCGAACACAAATTAATGAAAGAAGAATTCGATCTCCAGTGCTGTTCAGACGTTTGACCTCAAATTAGAAACGTCCATTTCTTGCGTTTTAATGATTTGAGAAAATTTAACAACCAGGATGAAGAACAAGGGAAAGAGGAACGAATTTGGCAAAATAGGGAGGTATGGCAACGGGAAGTGGCTCCAATTCATGTAAGAATGACTTCACCAACGCGGGTACTAAGAGTTTCAAAGCAATTATGTGGAGCTTACTAATGTTAGCTTGCAGGGAATTAGATTCAATAAGCCACACACAAAATATGTCCTTGCCGTATGATCCATTACTTACTTGTTTTGCATAAAGCAGGCTAACCAAATCTATACCATGCTTAGTTAGCATTTTTGAGCGTTGAAATGGAAATTTCGGTCCTATGTTTCTGGCAGGAAGTCGTATATTTTGAGGTCTCCCATCACGACACTAACCCCACCGGATAGGGATTAACTTCAGTAAACTTTGGTCGTGGAAACTTGCTGACAAAAAGAAGTTGGGAGCGATTGCAGAATACCCGTCCCACCAATCGTACTGTAAAAAGAGCTGCCACCGCGGTTGAAGGGCAAGCAGTATAATGAACTACCACCGCGGTCCGCAATCCCGTAGTCGATGAATCACATTTTTTCAAGGGCAAGCAGTAAAATGAACTGCCACCGCGGTCCGCAGTTCCGTAGTCGATGAATGAAAATTGTTCAAGGGCAAGACGATCTCGTGAAAAGCGTAGTTAAACGAACCGCAAAATGAAAGCTAAATTTTACGAGAGTGCTTCGGCCTAATCACTGATTCTTGCGCTTACACTTTTGAAATATCGCCAAAATTGCCGCTTTTGCCAAACTCGCCAAACTCGCCAAAATCGCCAATCTTCACCCAAGTTGTGTCAATACCAATGGATCAACTAATTTGACGAAATTGGCAAAATATCGCCAAAATTGCCGATTTTGTCAATTTCGCCAAAATCGCCAATGTTCACCCAAGTGGTGTCAATACCAATGGATCAACTAATTCGACGAAATTGGCAAAATATCGCCAAAATTGCCGATTTTGTCAATTTCGCCAGAATCGCCAAAGTTTACCAAGTGGTGTCAATACTAATGGATAAACTAATTTGACGAAATTGACAAAATATCGCCAAAATTGCCAATGTTCACACAAGTGGTGTCAATACCAATGGATCAACTAATTTGACGAAATTGACAAAATATCGCCAAAATCGCCAATGTTCACCCAAGTGGTATCAATACCAACGGATCAACTAATTTGACGAAATTGGCAAAATATCGCCAAAATTGCTGATCTTGTCAATTTCGCCAAACTCGCCAATGTTCACCCAAGTGGTGTCAATACCAATGGATGAACTTATTTGACGAAATTGGCAAATTATCGCCAAAATTGCCGATTTTGTCAATTTCGCCAAAATCACCAATTATGTTTACCCACGTAGTGTCAATACTAATGGATGAACTAATTTGACGAAATTGACAAAATATCGCCAAAATCGCCAATGTTCACCCAAGTTGTGTCAATACCAATAAATCAGCTAATTTGACGAAATTGGCAAAATATCACCAAAATCGTCAAATCTTCAGCATTCGTGTGTCGTAAATAGCAACGGATGAAGTGCTGTGACAAAATTGGCAAAATATCGCCAAATTCGCTAATTTTGCCGAGATTGTCAATCGTGGAGCTCTTTCGCCAAATCTGCATTTCTGGACATAAGTGGAGATCAACAAGGCGCTTCAAAGGACACGGACTGAAAATAACAATTCAAAGCAACTTTAAACCAGTTGGTCACCTCGATGTCACACTCAACTTGACAAACGGTCTCTTCCAACCATACAGAAAACCGAACGACGAGCCGCTCTACATCTACACGAAATCCAACCACCCACCTACTGTCATTAATTCTCGCAGCCATCCTGAATCGCAGATTATCGGCCTTATCATCCAACAAAGAAACATTCGACAAAGCTAAGCCTCTCTACGGCAAAGCCCTCAGATCAAGTGGATTCAACAAAGTCTTCACTACTGCAAGAAAAACACAACCACATCTGGTTTAAACCCCCATACAGCACGAATGTTCAAACAAACTTCTCTAAAACCTTCCTCAACCTAATAAAGAAACACTTCCCACCAAACCACAATCTCCACACCGTCTTTAACACTGGTCACAACGTGAAAGTAAGCTACAGTTTCATGCCGAACATGGGCAGCATCGCTAACAACCATAACCAGAAAATTCTTAACAACAAGACCACATCGCAAAACGGATGCAACTGTAGAAAAAAAGACCAATTCCTGCTAGATAACAACTACCTCATCACCAGCGTAATCTACGAAGCCAACGTGACCATAGACAAAGACAACACAGGAAAGAACTACTTCGGGCTAACAGAAGGAACATTCAAACAACGATATACGCAACATACATTAAGCTGGTCTATCACCTCTTCAGCAAGCACCTACAACAACAAGAAATCAACACGGTTGATTTTCTACCAATCATGACTGAAGGTCTTGCTCAACAAGAAACACGATGAATCTCTCCAGAAACTTAAACACGTTACCACTCTTTTTCTTTTAAATTAATTTTTCCAGCCTAGAATGAATATTCTTATTTCGATCTTAGGGTGATAATATTCTTGTATATATTTAACAAATTGATGTCAGTTTTTCATGCGTCTGCTCTGTTATTGATCATGAATTGAGTCATAACATTGTCAAAGTAGCTGTGGATCCACGAGGCGATAGCCGAATGGATCCGCATGAAAAACCGAAATCAATTTGTTTTTTACAATAACAAAAAGGCAGAGGGGTCAAAATGAAGTCAAAACATGAGACGAAAGCGAGACAACAATGCGAGAAACTTCAATCTCACGCGAGCAATAGCGCGTCATTATGACATAAATTATACATTTATGTGTCTGTCCGCTTATTTACAATAAAAGTTAGCCAATGAGCGCACGAGAATTTTTGCAGTCATTGTAAAATCTTCGCTACATTACCGCGTATGACATTTCCCTTTATTACAATAGTTTGGTGTCTAGAGCTGTATCGTGTTAATTGATGTAGCCAAAGAAATCCTGATATGACACACCTAACGTCTTGCAGAAATTTTATTAGCATGAGACATACGGCTAGTACTATTGCTGTTTTTGTTTTTGTTTTTTTGCTTAAAGGAAGAAGTTTATAGGGTTTAATTTAAAAACATCTAATTGTTTTGTATTTGCAGCTTTGCACCACACAAAATTATGTTATTTTCCAAAGTTCAGCCCCGATATTGTTATAAAACAAATTCTTATTAAAGAAGAGTCCGTTAAGGTTAGTTGGCAGGCTGATACGAGGGAAAATCAGACACTGTTTCCATTTAAAAGAAGAATTGACCAGACAAGATGAATTTTTTTTCAATGAAAAATCGTGTGATTGTAGTAGCATCGCTAAGGTCATACAATCTAGATGCCGCCCCCCCCCCCCTCCCCCCCACCATAATGACTGTTTAACTCCAGAAAATTGCGTCAATCCGATAGCATAAATGTGCATAATTTAGACTTAACGACCCTTTAAAACGCTTGCGTGGTCTGCATTTAATTTGGCTGGACGAAACTTAACAACGACATGCACCATGTCAATGAACGCGAACCTTACAGAAATTGTTGGGAAGAAGACATACCGAGAGTACGTCTGCACTGAAAGCTTCACCGAAGGAATACACCACCACCTCATATTTTTGTCAACTTTTGGTGTTTTTCTGTGCATTTTTACATCCTTGGGAAACGCTTTAATACTAATTGCCCTCCAAAAAGAGTCTACACTTGGTTCACCGTCCAAAGTGTTGCTTCGCAGCTTGGCGACAAGTGATCTTTGTGTCGGTATGCTTTCCGATCCTATAGCTGTAATATATTGGGTGTCTGCAATAAAAAAGCGCTGGAGCGTTTGCTACTACGCATTTGCCACTGAATATGTGGTAAGTTATGCTTTGTGTACAGTGTCGTTGTTAACAACTTCTGCCATAAGCGTGGATAGACTTCTGGCTTTGTCATTGGGAATACGATACAGGGAAACCGTAACTTTGAAACGTGTGTACGGAATAATAATAACGTTTTGGGTTTTGGCCACAGTCCATTCAGCTGTCTCTGTCAAGAGTTCTGAATTTGCCGCAAGATTTAGTGACACGGTCCTATGTATTTGTGTAGCAACCTCCATGTTCTCAAACGCAATGATTTTCTTTAACCTCCGAAAACAGCGCATTCGAATTCAAGACAGGCGCTCTCGTGAACAGCCAACCAGTGGTGAAGTCAGCATGGCAAAGCAGAAAAAGGCGGTATCCAGTGTATTATGGATTCAGCTGGCCGTTCTCATTTGTTATCCACCATACCTTGTGACCGTAGTATTGTCTAGCACCATAGATGAATTGCCCCAGACTCTTGAACTAATCAGACAATATGCATTGGTCTTGGTGTTAGTAAACTCTTCATTGAACCCACTTCTCTACTGCTGGAAGATTTCAGAAGTAAGGCGAGCTGTCGTGGCAACGTTGAAAAACTGGCTCTGTTAATAGACTGATTGACAAATACAAAGCTAGTTCTTCGTTAAATGGCATGGAACGCCATAAAAGCAATCCATTCACCATGGAAAAAGCTAAGAATTACTAAATTGAAGGCGTTTATTACTGAGGGTCTTAGCAACAATGACGCATTACCAGAAATCGGCGACATTTTGCGCCCGCGAAGTATTTGGCACGCGGTTTCAAATTATCAAGATGGCGGCATAAAGAAAGCAGTACATAGAAAAAACAAGGACTGAAATAACACTCTATCAAAGGATCTGAATCAATTTAATTTCTTTTTTGAGGTTGTCAATACAAGGGAGAATGAAAAAGGGGAAACTAGAGTCTGGGCTCCTGTTCGAATGACGATTTTAGAGAGAAGAAACAACTTCGTTTCATGCGTGTGACTTGGCAGAGTAAAAATAATTTTCAAAAATCAGGGCCCACAGTACACCTAGCCAGCGATATTCTGTATAATAATAATCATATATGAAGTACCCACCTGTAAAGATGGCGATCAAAACAAACTGGAGACAGAAACCCTACTTTTCACAAGGAATGATAAGCGCAGTGGTGCGTTTTGTGCCGCTTTTATCGCAGAAATGGATGTATTTTTACCTCTTTTATCGCAATTTGGGCGGCAATTTGGGGAATGGATAAAGGCTGACTTTTATCACGTTTTAAAGTTTGAACATCGATCGACGATTAGAGAGGTCGGCACCAAGGATTCACATCAACGAAATGTTCTAAAATGTGGAGGGAAGGTAGGCACCTCTGAGCTTTTTTGAAAGAATTAGAGAGCTTAAGGAACTGTAACAGCCGTTCGTAAAATGTGTTGTTGGCGGCACGTTGGCGAACTTTCGAGAGACCAAAACTACTGTAAATAATGATATGGTACGTACACTTTACATTTAGAGGTCGGCAAATGTCGTGTATGCCACTATAGATTTGAAATTTGCACTTCTTCAATTTTCTCCATACATTTCTCTATAACGATCGGTGGCCATTCTTAGAGAGCGGAAGGTCTGGATCGAGTCTGGGCGTCCGCCATTTTGTCTTAAATTTCTGGTAATGCGGTTGTGGAAACAATTCTCCTCAAAGTATAACTCGCATTGGGGTATATTTCTTATTCTCATTGGAGAACATGTCGAGCTCCTTTATGAATGGCTTGTTACAAACGGTTTTAGAGTAAAGATAACAAATGAATGATTCGTTGTTCTTTGCTCATGCCGTCGTCAAAACCTTAAATTTATTTGTTTCAAGTTGCGAGATTGCAGAGAAATGAAAGGGAAATTTGCTTAAATGAGTGTCGCTCGATTAATTTTCGATGTTACTCCTGTTTTGCAGTGCTGGTTGTCCTTTTAAACTCGGTGTCGTTATCTTTTTGAAACTAAGATGGTTTTAAGTAGGTTGCAACTTTAAAGAATTGGGTAGTGTTTTTTTCAAACAACGATTTCTTGCGGCCAGGCAGTCGGGTCAAGATAAAGAAATCGCGGGAACGGCAAAAGTTTGCTGATGATAATTGGGCTGGAATTGACTCAACCTTTCGCCAGTCTTGATCTTGTCCATTATCATTTCTTTGTCCGGGGTCGACTGACTGACTCCTGGCCTCCAGGGAGGTTTGTCTTAAGTGGGCAAGGTCACTAAAGAGTTGCTCAAAACATCCGTCTAAAACAGAGGAAGATAGCCAAAACAAGGTCATCATTTCTTTTTTAAACATTTATTCGCATGTATAATAATATCAGCAAAAGAAATATTATAGCTAATCGCCGGATAGTCGTAGACATAAGATCCTGAAACTTACAATATATTTTTTTAAAGATTGCGTCAGTATTAGTGTTTAATCTTTTTTCTCTTTTTCTCGGTTTTTATGAGTAAATTTGCATAGATGACACCTGCATGCTTACTCATGCTGTGATGTGGTTATCAGAAAGAGGAAGTGAAATAAGTTTCGATTATCATATGGCCCGTACGGCTCCGCGCGCGCTTTCAATGCAAAACTATTGGGAAAATGCCCGTATGAGGCA
>OX421455.1:27133851-27146351 GCA_949126865.1 Montipora capitata | reverse complement strand
TTGTTAACTTGAATGTATTCACATGGATTACATTCACAATTGTTTTGCCTGTTTTTGTCATTTTAGAATGATTTTTATTAAGCATTTCAAGCAATTTTCAGTAGGTAAAATGACTTATATTTTCTTGAAAATTCATTGACTTTGAAAATTGATTTTACTCTCTTGAAAATTCTTGTAAATAAGATGACAAAATTTGAATACACTTCCTTTAATGTTGTAATAATAACAGTATATGAATTATTATGTCCAACCCTTTTAAATTTTGTAAATGGAAAGGGTAAAGTGCATAATGTTAATTGTTATAGCTCTTTTTCAGAGTTAGTTAATAACTTAAACACTAATTGCTTAGGGGATTTTTTCGGGGGGAGGGGAGGGGCACTTTGTAAGTTTTAATACCCAAACAAATGAATAATTTATTTAATATAGAAATCAGAGTCTTTCCTTCTTTAGGACAGTTGACTATATGCCATTTATTTCTATTGGTGGCATAGTGCATGCTATGTTCTCTGTAATATTTTCGGGCTTTAATATCCCTGTTGTAAGCAGCTTTATACAAATGTAAATAGTACTTTGCCTCAGATGAGCAAATTTTGTGCAAATAAATAAATAAATAAATAAATAATTTAATTATGAACCAGTGTCAATCTCCATTTTTTCCCTGCAAAATTAGTTTACGATGTATCTTCAATGACTGGGATTTTTTAAAATTTATTGCAAAGGTTCGAAACTCACCAGGCAAGCGATGTTGCTGGGTAGCATTAAGGAGACGTCCGATCAAACAACTGGCTCGAAGTGACAGATTTCAATAGGACAATAGGCTCACTTTGCTGGTCGCTTGCGCGCGCCTTGCCACTTTTAAATTTAACCTGTTTAACTCAAATTATTTTTCTGATACTTGTGTGTCGGCTGTTAAGGGGGATTTCCGTATCACGAATTATATTCTAAGATTTGGCCACGAGAACGCATGAGCTGCCGACTTCAGTTTCGTTCTCCGAGTTAGAATTACTTGTGCGCGTCATTTCATCAACTTGAAACTTTCGCAGCTTAGGGTAATATGACGAAATACAAATTGAAAAAAGCTTCAAATTTAATGCTTTTTCAGTGGTTTAATTTTCAGCCGTGAAAGTTTGCCAAGTCAAAGACACAATAGGGCAGAGTGAGATGATATCATAACAAGATTTGGAGCCATTTTGTAGACAACACCGTATCACACGAAACCTGCTGTGTTGAACCTTGCCACTTTAAATGACGATTTCTTTACATAAATATTTTCTTTGGTTGTTGGGCTTACTGCAGCAAGCGGGAATTCCCGTATCACGGCCTATGACAAAAGTCTCGAAAAAGGGAATTAAAATATTTTTTGCCAAGGAAATTTAAATATAATCTGAAGCATTCGTAAAAAAAAGCCTTGAGTCTTGGCTTAATTTGTTCGCTTCACGATTCAAAATCAGCCCTATATCTTATCCAGAACAATTCCCGACTATACGTCGACCATGTGATTCAAAATGTCAAGGTTGGGAAGCTTTATAGCGAATTGAGATGTTCTTCACTAGTGGGCTGCCATTTTTCGACTCCATCTTGTTAGCTGATTTATCGTTGTCCTCGCTTCAAACGCCAGTTTATCCATATTTTTGAATGTAAACTCACATTTCAATTTAAATCCGACTTACTTTATTATTAAACAGCACTCCATTCTGAGTTGCAGTCTCTTAAATAAGGAAAAACAACGGCAGCAAGTCAAAACTATCCTCTGCTCCTTGCAAGTTCTGTAGTTCATCGCCATACTTTTGACTCGCCATCTTCGCTTCATTTGTAATCCTTCGCCGTATTTCCCGTTGTATTGAACCAGTATTAGTCATAAAGATAAGGTAATGCCCAAGTCTTTCAAATGACTCATCATCTTTGCATTCATTGTGGTCTGTCCTTTTGGAAACATGCGATGAATATTAACGGTGCCAGCACTACATCCGCCATTTGTCGTGTTCCCGCGTTTCGAATGAATTTGATTGAATTTCAAGGGCTTTTAGGGGTGATGAGGTGCATGCGCAACATTAGTCTCCTTTGTTCCATCAGATACAGATCAATCCTGACGATCGAAAACTGCTAAGGTTTCTCTAGTTCGACGACGTTGAAAAGGACCGCCCTGAAATCAAACAGTTTCACTTTCGAAGACTCGTCTTTGGCCGAACACCATACAAGCCCAGCTATACACACATGAACTATCAAGTAACACACGACAACATCCTACAAGGTACGAAGAAAAAGAACCAGCCATGACATCTTTACTATAAGTTCACGCCACTATGTTGACGATCTGGTGTGCGGAGTGGTTCATGATAACTATGCCATGAATTTGCACGACCCCACAAGCTTTTAGCTTTTATTCTTATCGTGTCAAAATAAAGATTATGTATGTATGATTATGTACGACAAGCTACAAGGAATCATGATTGAAGGGCGGATTATCACTGCGAAGGTGGAATTCGAAGAGTCAGTAATTTCGCAAAAAAAAGCAGGACGCAGAAAAAAAACACCAAGCAACCAAAGAGGTTTCATCCAATGAAAAGGAAAGTGCACGGAATCACAAGAAAGAAGAATCATCAAGTGCAGAAGCTATTGAATCGCAAACAGAACAATTTGTGAAGATTCTCGGGATTTACTGGGACGTAATCCGAGACGAGTTTCGATTTGACCTCTCTGACCAAACGATCTGTGCTGTTGGTCTGTTAACGCAGTTCACAATTAACATGAAAATCCTCTTCCAAAGTCGGTGTTTTGAGATGGTCAACTGGGATGAAAGCTTGGAAAGAGAAGACTTAGCAAGTCATCGTAGCAAGAAATCGTTATATTAGTTAGTTAGCAATGCACCATTCTCACAACCAAGCAAGACCCCAGTCTCGTGCATCACTTCCGTGTAAGCACCATTTGGCTTACCTTGTTATCCAGGATGTACATTCTAAGATAAAGCGTAATGGCATCAAGGATACGTTAACGACCTTTCGCAAGAGATTCTGGATACCAAGGGGACGCGAAGCCGTCAAGCGAATTTAGGTAAACTTCAAAAGAGTAGAAGGGGCTCGTTTCACACCACCACCAACTCCAGATTTGGTGTCAATAAACCCACCATTCGCCCATACAGGGTTAGATTTCGCAGGCCCGTTATACGTACGCGATGAAGAATCTACTGAGAATATGAAAGAAAAGTCTACGTTTGCCTGTTTACTTGGGCCTCCACCAGAGCGATCCATCTGGAGCTAACATCATCTTGCAGCGATGAGTCCTTTCTTTTAGCCTTTCGCAAGTTCGTTAGTCGACAGGGATTGCTAATTACCCTCATCTATGACAATGCTACAACCTTCAAATCAGCATCTAACGACATAAGGAAGAAAGTTCTTCGATACTTAACTGAAAATCTCATGGCATGGAATATTATCGTTGAAAACACTGGACGAAAAAAACTGATTTTCACAAATGGCAAATGCAAATGCATGGCAAATGCTACGTTTGTTTAAATTTGCTGAAAAGCACAGATCACATTTGCCAAACTTTTTCTACCTAAGGCAATGCTCGTAAATGCCACATTTGTCTTAAATATGCTGTTGTGAGTAAAAGTAGGAATAACATGGTATTTTTCTTGATATTTGGAGGGGTAGTAAACAAACTAAACTAAAATGTTGCGTCCGTTTGCACACTACGCCCCGTGAGGGACATGACATTTCGTGATTTCAAATTTTCAAACTCGAAATTTTGTGATCACAAACTCGAAATTTTGAGTTTAGAACTCTTTCTTGAGTTTACTTAGGTCTGAATGTTGTTTTGTGCCTAATTAGGCCTAAGGTTAGCACTTCTGAAGGGTTCGGGCTTTTTCAACATGCAGTTACATTATAACCTTAGACTGTACTTTACAGTGACCGGTTTGTAAACTCAAAATTTCGAGTTTGTGAACTCAGAATTTTGAGTTTCAGAAACTGAACATAAACTCAAAATTTCGAATTTCTGAGGTTTGAAATTCTGAAGCAAGAAAGCTGATCACGAAATGCCATGTCCCTTACCGGCAACCGTAGGACAAACTGTGGTCAAACTGCTATTCACAAGTTTCTCGGCCTTTTAATTATGTTAGTTTTTTAAAGTCGCATTTCGAACTAGTTGTTCGTCTTGTTCGTGGTGAATGCTAGGAACAGGCTGGCAATGTTAAGCGATTCAGAGTCAGAACGTAGCAAAGTGCAGTACACTTCATTTGGAGAGAAACATTACGCTCGTGGACTTAAGCACCGAAAGTTGCGTCCTAAAACCGTGGAACAGCACGATAATCCTGGCAAACCAGAAAGATGCATTTGTTCGCATATTTGAGAAGTATCAAAGCAAATGACCAAAGTTAAAGCCTGGCAGTCCTTTATATTTGACCCCTAAAAGAAAAGTCAGCTCTTACGACTAAGTGTGGTACACAAAAACACCAGGTGGAAAAAACACCTTGAGAAAGGTTGTTCAAGACATGTGTAGAGTTGCAGGAATAGAAGGTTACAAAACAAATCATTTCCTGAGAGCCACGACTTGCACGATTGGCCTAGAAAAGGGAGTGCCTCAAAAGCTTATAATGGAAAGAACTGGACATCGTACTGTGAAATCACTTCACACCTATCAAAGAGTTAGCGACGCGCGGAAGGAAATTGTTTCCGTTGTTTTGCAAGGGCCAGCAACTGATTTTTCGGGGGCCTCAGTGGAAAGCGATGAACCACCGACTAAGAAAATCCGCGAACGTGCCCCAAAAGAAAAGACTGCTCAGTTCAATTTTAGAAATTGTATAGCGTCGTATTTAATATTTCCAAATAAACATTTGTAAATTTGTTCTTCATGAAAAGCTAATTTATTTAATTAAATGCGAGGGGATTATGTATTAATATGCAAGGGGGATAAGTCACTTATCCCCCTTGCATATAAACACATAATCCCCTCGCATTTAAATTGGCTGTTCATTAGCCCCGCTCTTCTCTTCAAACAAAGCCGCATCCAGCTTTTCAGACAGTTGATTTGGGAGTTATGTAATATATTCCCCACGGAAAGAACAAAGGGATCCGAGCTCATGTAAAAATAAGTAAAATTAAACGTTTGCGACAGCAGTAAACTGTGTGGCAAATATCATATGCACATTGCCATCAGGAAAACAAAGGTGATGTTAATCACCATATTTGCTCCCATGTAAACTCCATTTTCTCGTCTAGTGAAAAGCACCATGGTGGGGAGGGTATTGGGAACGAATGGTCAAGGGAATGAAACAGTGTTTGAAGCAAGCAATGCGACGCTCGACACTAGATTGTGATGAGCTTCAAACACCACTGATAGAGATTAAAGCAATAGTCAATGCTCGATCGTTGACATACATCTATGATGATGAAGAGGCAGTTACGACTCCTCTCACCCCATCACACATGATTAACGGCAGGCGAGTTACTCTCACGCCAGGTAACCAACACTTCGAAATCATTAGTGTCAACAACACCTTGACAAGGAGAGGGAAGCATCACCAGCCATTGCTACAGCAGTTTAATAGTCGATGGCGACTCGAGTACCTTTTGAACCTGCGAGAACGTGCCAGCGAGAGATTGAAAAGAAAAAACAAGAAGAGCCTAATCTCCATAGGCGATATTGTGATAGTGAAGTCTGATCTGACAAAAAGACTTTTTTGGAAACTGGCCAAAGTTGAGGGACTGTTTCATGGTAGAGATGGTCAGATTCGATTAGCAAATTAAAGATCAAGATTGCAAGTAGTGACAGTCGAAAGCCACAAGTACTGCTTAGAGGTTTCTGAATAACAAAGTGACGTAATAGACCACTTTCATAAATGGCGACCACATTTACAATCCTTTGTATTTACGTTCATTAGACCTACTATCCTCCTCGTAGCGAAGCTAGTAAGGCTTATTACTGGGTACGTTGCCAGTATGGCAATCCCAATCGGAAAATGGGTGAATTTCTTTGTTTTTTTTTCCGTGTCAGCAAAAGTCTTTCCCGTCATTCCCCTCCTAAGTGGTGTCTTTTGTGCATAGAGTCTTCTGAGCGTATTTTGTTAGGTTTGATGAGGGGGTAGCGAAAATGCGTATATTTCTCAGGTGGACAGAGGAGAACATTTGATTAACCTGCAAATGGTGTCAAAAGTCATTGAAATGCCAATGGCGTTTTAGTGCATCTTTAAACAAAATATACCCTTATGGAGCTCAAGAATGGAACGTCAACTAGATAAACAAGACAGGCAGTGAAAAAAAAATCTGGAACCTTAAAAGCGACGAGTAATGGACTTCGACAACAATCTTTCGCCCGTCGAGCCGTAATCAAAATGAGCTGTATTTCTAATATTTTACCAAGTGTGATGTTATGTACAACACTGAAACCAAATGGAAAATTCTCTGGTTACTTATGGGTTCATCAAAGACAGAGAAGGAATCGATTTGTGGATTTGTGATCTCTGTTGTCTGGCTACTTGTATTTATTTGTACTCAACTCTGCACAGTTTTCAGGTAAGAAATAATTGGAAATGTGACAGCCAATAGTTATTTGAAAGAACGCTTGTCGTCTAATTTGTGCTTCATTATTCAAGGAAAAGGTTTTTTAGGAAAGGGTTTGATCCTGAAATTTATTTTGTTGCGTATGGTAATTTGACACGATTGGGTTTCTTGTCTTCACGCAGGCAATGAAATAGGAAGGGCCTTTTGCCTCTAATAGCAAATATGTTGTTTGTTTCGATAAATTGCCAGCCAGAAAAGGCGGCATTTATGAATTCATCATGTTGTATAATATTCGAGCTTACAAAAATTTGAATACGTGCGTTGAAATGTGATAAGCGAGGAGACAGGAATTTGTTCTCTCTGACAAATGATTAATAGGTAGCCAAGTTTTTAACCTCAGAGAAATATCTATTTTATCATTAAAGTGTAAAATGAAGATTATTTGGGAAGCCAACAATATTTCTTGAACTTCCTGGTTAATCCAATTTATTGCTACGACTTACTAGTGCGAAGATCATTAAACTTACGCTTTTTGCGAATTTTGAATGTCATGAAATTACATCATTTGCGTGGCATAGCTCCTTTATCACGAAGATTTTTCAACAAAATATCTCTTTAATCTAACCCAAAAACATTCAGATAGTAAAAACTCCATATTTATTAACCATTTCTTTTGTTTTTGTGCTTGTCAGCATTGTGATTTGCGATAATTCGCAAGTCTGTTTTTGTATCTCATAGGTGTTTAGATTTTCAATTACAGTTCACCCTGAAGTCGAAATAGGATACGTTTCTCAGGAATCCGACAAAGAAGGATTCCTGACCAGACAGATGAAATGTAAATATTCCTTTAATATAAATATTACAACAAAATAAAAAAAAAACCAAAGACGGACGTTTCTTGGCTAAAAAGTACGTTGTTTTACTCTGAAAACGACGTTCGATTGACATTCTTTCAATGTTTTAAAAAAAATGACACAAAGCGATCACGTGCACCTTTATGGTTGCCTAGCACGTGATCAATTTCTTCCTTTTGACAGAACATCATGACCCTTCCTTTAATTCATAAAGTCAGAGACTGCAAAAAATTTCGGGCTTTTACGAACGATTGTCATTAATCTTTCGATGAGAATTCGATTCAGAGGTATATATAAAAACTATATATCTTATATGTTTCTTTATCTGTCTTTTGGCTTGTCTTTTACTGTTAACTCCCGGCTTTTACGGTATTTTTTGGTGCAAACGTAAAGCCAAGAAATGTTTTGACCTGTCATCAGATTAGGCTGAAGAGAAGAGGAATTATGAAGCGGAATCAACATCTTCAGTCCTTCCTTAGTGTGTGCAATAATCGTTTGCTTAGTGCAACTGCAAGACATGCATGACATGCAGGAAAACGTCCGTCAGAGCAATTTGTAATTAGTTTTTTTGCAGACTATTTATTTAAAGACGAAACAAGTGAATTTTACTCAAGAGCGTGTTTTGTTATCTTTAAACTGAATTTATTACCAAAGCTTACAAAAACTAAAATACCTCAAAATGGGACAGGACATTACAAAATAATTAAACGTGTGAACGTGTGAGCCAAAGGACCTCTGCTGTCACGACATCTGGGTGACCCCTCAAATGGTCTTAGTGACCCCTCACTTGAAAAAAATTAACTGGATTAACTGGAACGCTGCAGTTCAATACCATCCAATTCAGTGCCTTCTGTTTTTGTGTAACACGTACCACAGGAAACCCAGTGTGTGCTTCATGGAGTGTCTAGATAGCATTAAAACTACTTTTCCTAAATGGTAGAAATGCTGCCGAGGGAAGGGAGATGTTCAATTATGCTTGCCGTAATTTAACGACTGCGTGGAATTTAAGGAAGATTTTAAAAGGTCTTGAGCAGGGGTGATTGAAAACGTGGATCCACATTAGACCTCTTTCTGGACCCCACTCGAGAGAAGAAAGAAAAGAATAGATGGTTTTCACAGCGATGTCATCAAATTTTAAAATCAAAGTCGCAAGGTCTTCTGAATTTTTATCTAAAGGAGGGTGAAGATGACCGAATAATAGCGGAGCTCCGCGCGCGCGGAGCACAATAGTGCAAACCAATCGATGCGAGAAATTTTGGTTTTAGCTATGACCTCATCGATCGTCCGTCCGTACGTACGTCCACCCATCCATGTATGCCATTGTGACCAGTATCACACTAGTTCACAGCATACAGCTTTTATATTGGACTTCCATGTTATGGTTAATTGAAAGCTATCAAAACAAGGTATCCGCTGACCAAGTATCACATGGCCATATGACTGGCTCAAGTTTAGCGCCCATCAAAGTCAGTTTTTTTTAGGTTGCCGCTAACCAGGTATTGGCTTTCTATTGGATCCCAGGCTTCAGGCAGGTTACCGCACCTAAACATAAACGAAGCTTCATTTTTCGCGCGCGTTGGGTGGCTGGATGCGGCTACACGGCCATACTACTTCGACTAAAACTCTTATCTGTCAACACTTTTCGTGTTTAGGTGGAAAACGGTTTGGAAAATATATTTTTTTCTGCATTTTTCGCCGGTCTCAATCCCATTTGAAATATCATGATAGCTTTGGTCCTCCCTGGTGGCTACGCAGTTATTCAAGCCAAGCATCGGAAGGATATAAACTTAAGCTGAGTGTTTCTTTTTAATTTGCTTAGAGTTGCTTTTTTTCTGTTTTGCAATTTTTGGCATAAGCTTATCTTTAGAAAATCTGATAATTTTGCATGATGCCTGGACGACCTATGACTAGAACAGAAACGAAAGAAGAGAGAAAGAGAACGAGAACGGCAAAAAAGTTTACCAGTAATAGCTCAAACGTGGAGGAAGAAGTTACTCCACCAATTTTTTTCTTGACACTAAACCGTTTATTATTTTTTTTACAAAAAGTGGTTGAATTGGTTTTTCCTTTGTTCAGGAACGAAACTCGAATTTTCATTTTCAACTGGAATTAAATAGCAATCTTCTGAATCTTTTGGACTTAAAGAAATAGTTGATTTTGCTTATCTGTTTTCAATTGCTCTAAAATGCCAGCGAACAAGTGTTTTTTTTACTCCTTTTGCTTAATTATTTTTCGATGTGCCTCGACAGTGACAAGAAAATTTTGCCCTCATGTTATGAACACGTAATTGCAATGAGTTCTCGTAAAATTAAGAAGAATTATCACTAGCTTGTGTTTTCAGAAGTTTGTTTAAAGAACGTACAGGTAATTTGTTGGAGATATTGTTTAAAGTTCTTCATTTCTTGGTTGCCGTATTTTTGCCGATTCTTGTTCCAAGCCAAGCTGACGTGTTTCTATGACAAAAAATCAAAATGTGAATAAAGTACGTCAATAAAAGCTCTTTTTTGACCTTGAACTGACAAAGTTTCCTAACGATCTGTCACATCACGAGCTAGTGCGTCTGTGATTTCTAATTTTAGGGTGATTCCTATTCACTGGCTTTTGACAGTTGCCTCTGAAATGGCTTTTTTTTGCTTTCCACTCGATTGCTGAGGATTTGTTTGTTTTCTTTTAAAACTAGTACAATTTAATACTAATGGGTGAATTCCATAGTAAATTTCTCTTGAAAAACCGATATTGCACTCATCGCTTCGTGATTCATGCGATATCGGTCTTTCGCGTGAAGTTTATAGTGGAATTTACTAGTTAGGCGGTGAAATTTTCTATAGAAGAAAGCGAAGAAAATGATTTAATTAAGCAGTACCCAGAAACACCAAAACGTGGACAATTCTAAAACCCTTTATTTTCACTAACAGTACAGTCAGTAACAATAAATAACCCGGGAGCTCCGCTTTAGGCGGCTATCTTTAAAAGCGGGAATGGGAAATGTGGGAATGGGAATGGGGAACGGGGAACGGGCAACGGGGAATCTTTAAAAGCGGGAATCTTTAAAACGGGGAATCTTTAAAAGCGGGAATCTTTAAAACGGGGAATCTTTAAAAGCGGGAATCTTTAAAACGGGGAATCTTTAAAAGCGGGAATCTTTAAAACGGGGAATCTTTAAAAGGGGGAATCTTTAAAATGAGGAATCTTTAAAAGCGGGAATCTTTAAACAGACAGTTTGTTTCTATTTTGCCTTGCGGAGTTAACACGCTCCACCTACAAGAACGCGATTGGTCCAAAAAATGACAACGCGGGCTTGTTGACATGTTTGCAGAATACAGATCAAAATATCATCTGGGAAAAATGCTAGAAATAGTAATTGGATAAACAGTGAAAACCCCAAACTTGCTTGTTTCAAGAGCTCAACTTTTTTGCACTGTAATTCGATTCGAAAGGAGAATCAACTTTCCGCTTAAACATCTTTTTCGAGGTACATGTCAAGCATTTTTAATTTCAACATTTTGCACTAACTTCGTCTTTCTGTATTCACAAATATATATATATATTATTTTTTCTCAAACAATTCGGAATAAATAAGCACTTGTAAATTTTTCATAGATCCCAAATTGTCAGGTTTGTTAGTCTTTGAAAAAATTTAACTCGTGCATTTCAAATTGCACTCGAAATGATGGTAATTACCAACACAAAATCTCGTGAAGTGATACATTCCTGGTTCTTTCAACAACATTTTCGCCGACGAATTGTTACTCAGATGCATCTGAATTTCCCATCTGTCACTTTGGAGAGGAGTAACTGTCAGGAAAAACTAAAATATCTTTTGAGGTGTTTACCGACCGACAAACGAGATAACTTATCTCAGACGCACTGTCTTTATAGGGAGATTCCACTCACTCCAACTAGGCGGAACATTTATTAAAAATTGCGGGAGATAGTGAATTGTTCATGTACTGCTGGCGACACACTTAAGCTGCCAACCTTTCCAAAGTTTTAAATGCGTGATATTTTCGTATTCTAAAAGTTAATTGACAACATTGCTAAAGAGAAGCCATCACTCTGATGTCCGGACGTGGTGTAAAATGTAACAGCAAAATGTTTTTGAAATAATGGGTCATGCTTTTTCGATTCGCTAGCGTGTAGCTCACGCTGATTTTTCGTGCTCGGTGGCAGGTACATAAACGAAGCAATATGCAATTTAAAAACTTTAAGTTCAGATGAAAGAGGATGGCTGGCCTTGACCATGGGCCTTGGGTCTGGAGCATCAAGTTGAATAAAAAATGGGAACCAATATTCACTCAATAATCAAGTTTAAGGAAAGTCAAGTCCACTATATTTCTGGACATTTTAAAGATTCCCGCTTTTAAAGATTCCCCGTTTTAAAGATTCCCGCTTTTAAAGATTCCCGGTTTTAAAGATTCCCCACTTTAAAGATTCCCGCTTTTAAAGATTCCCCCTGTTAAAGATTCCCGCTTTTAAAGATTCCCCGTTTTAAAGATTCCCGCTTTTAAAGATTCACCATTTTAAAGATTCCCGCTTTTAAAGATTCCCCCTTTTAAAGATTCCCGCTTTTAAAGGTTCCCCGTTTTAAAGATTCCCGCTTTTAAAGATTCCCCGTTTTAAAGATTCCCGCTTTTAAAGATTCACCATTTTAAAGATTCCCGCTTTTAAAGATTCCCCGTTTTAAAGATTCCCGCTTTTAAAGATTCCCCGTTTTAAAGATTCCTGCTTTTAAAGATTCCTCATTTTAAAGATTCCCCGTTCCCCATTCCCCATTCCCATTCTTACGTTTCCCATTCCCGCTTTTAAAGATAGCCGCTTTAGGCTTGGCTAAATCTATGTATTAAATATTTTTTCAAAGATTCCAGTTGCGTGTCGTCTCCTGTTTCGAAAATACAGCGTTTTGAATTTCCAAATTGTCTCCTTGCTTGACAGCATGATACAAACTTTTTGTTTAAAAGAATGGTCTACCCCTATGATTCTGAGCAGTTTGAACATTTAAAGTACATTAGGAAATGTATTCATGCACATGTATTTTATCTCATGTGAAAAGTAAGTGCTTTTATCATTGATTTGTCTTTCTACAACCTCTATAAAGTTGCGTGAAAGGCTTTAACAAATAACTCAGAAACGATGTACCGCACAGACC
>OX421455.1:27118851-27128851 GCA_949126865.1 Montipora capitata | reverse complement strand
TTGTTGTTTTCAGACTTTTAAACACTAAGTCGTGATTCAACTCCGAGGAGTGCTGTGAACATGTAATTTATGCTATAACGTATACGGATATCATCACGTGATTCCTGTGTTAATGTAATCCCACGAGCGGGAAAATCTAGACATTGTTGTTATCAAATCGGGAAAAAAAAAACATGTCGAGTTGCGTTTACTAAAATCCTTGTACATGCCGGATACCCCTGAAACAACTGTCTGACTTGAGGAAACTGCGTCATTAATCCGATAGCATAAATTTGCATAATTTAGACTTGAAGACCCATCAAAGCACCTGCATATTCTTAATTCATTTAGTTTAGCTGAGCGAAAATTAAGAACGACACCATGTCAATGAACGCGAACCTTACAAAAAATGTTGGGAAGATAACATACCTAGAGTACGTCTGCACTGAAAGCTTCACCGAAGGAATACACCACCACCTGATATTTCTCTCAACTTTTGGTGTTTTTCTGTGCATTTTTACATGCTTGGGAAACGCTTTAATACTAGTTGCCCTCCGGAAAGAGTCTACACTTGCTTCACCGTCCAAACTGTTGCTTCGCAGCTTGGCGACAAGTGATCTTTGTGTCGGTGTGTTTTCCGATCCTATAGCTGTAATATATTGGGTGTCTGCAGTAAAAGAGCGCTGGACCGTTTGCTATTACGCATTTGCCACTGAATATGTGGTAAGTTATGCTTTGTGTACAGTGTCGTTGTTAACCACTTGTGCCATAAGCGTGGATAGACTTTTGGCTTTATTACTTGGACTGGGTTACAGGGAAACCGTAACTTTGAAACGTGTGTGCGGAGTAATAATATCGTTTTGGGTTTTGGCTACAGTCCATTCCGCAGTCTCCATCAAGAGTTCTGAATTTGCCGCAAAATTTAACGATATACTCGTATGTATTTGTGTAGCAACCTCCATGTTCTCAAATGCAATGATTTTCTTTAACCTCCGTAAACATCGCATTCGCTCTCAAGACAGGCGCTCTCGTGAAGAGTCAAGCGGTGGTAGTCAGAATGGTGAAGTTAGCATGGCAAAGCACAAAAGGGCGGTAGCCAGTGTATTATGGATTCAGCTGACGTTTGTCATTTGTTATCTACCATATCCTGTGATCGTATTATTGCTTAGTACCATAGATGAACTGTCCCAGACTCTTGAACTAATCAGACAATATGCCTTGGTTTTGGTGTTCGTAAACTCTTCATTGAACCCACTTCTCTACTGCTGGAAGATAACAGAAATAAGACAAGCTGTCGTGGCTACATTGAAAAAATGGCGCTGTTCATCGACTGATTGACAAAGCAAAGCTAGTTCTTCGTTTAACCGAGATGCCCAAAACATATTTCTTCCAGGAGCACAATTACCGAACTGAAGCTAGGGAGTCAGGAGGGAGCCAAAGCAAACGAAGGAGTTTGCGGCAACGAAAACTTCACATAAAAAATAACTTGCGCTGTTGCTATTATCTCACAATTATTTTTTCTCGTTCACGTTGCACAATGTGTAGAGCTATTCTGTACCTGGATTCGGTACGAACGGCTTTGAAGAAAAGAAAAAAAAGTTGCGCATTATTGTTTCGCAAGGTACGGGAAAGAAGTGTGCTAAGGTGCTTGACGGTCGATTATTTTCCTTGTCACAGTTTTATCGATTTTAGTCCTGCTTTGTAGCGTTGGCGATGCTGCAATCGTTTGGGAGTTTAAGAAATGACGACGGTCACGGCAACAACAACGGCACAAAGCAATAATTAGGGAGCTTACGAAACGAGGACGACGACGGCTACGAGGACTTCATTTAAAAATACAAGTTAGCGTTATTCATATCACTACGAAGCTATTTCATGTCGTTTCGCGTTAAAAATGTGTAGTAACTGTCGAGGAATTAAACTGGTATGAGTGGATTGGAAGCGTAGAGAGAGAACTGAAAATTAATCGTCATGTGCTAACGTCCTCCACAGAACCTTGAATTTGGTCATTTCACGTCGTCATTTAGGAGACGACGGCAAAGAAATGTACCAAAATGTATATAAAACGCACGTGCAGAGCGCGCAGAGCCATTGTTTTTGCTCACTAAATCTATTGTTTTGTAGCGTCGTCGTTGCCTTCGGCGTCGTCGTTTCGTAAGCTCCCTATTATCACTAATTCAAAAGAGGGAAAAAAATCGTGTTGCACGTACGGCACGCATTTTAGCTAATCTTTTTACGGTACTCTGCTTAACAACGATGTGAAATCGCCAAATTTGAAGTTTGGACTACAACGTGAGCATAGAAATGTGAACATTTCATTCTCAGTTTTTTAATCTGAAAACCGTTCGTACCAATTTATTTTAGGATACTTTGCAAACATTGTGCGACGTGAAAGAGATAGAATAATAACGAAAGACTCGCGATAGTGCAAAGTAATATATTGAAGTCACGTTTTCGTCGACGTTCCCGAAGTAGATCTGTTGTCTTTTTAAATCTCCTTCTCAGATACTAAGATGTAAGAGGTATGCAGACTTGGAAGAATTTGGGAACGGTAAAATCGTAATCGGGGGTGGAATGGAGTAAAACACCGCCAGTCTTGATTTTTGTCCATGGTTTCTTTGTCAGGACTCAACTGACTGCCTCTGGGTCTCCACTTATTTTCGTCTTAAAGAATTGGCGAAAGATAGTCAGAGGTTTGTTCAAAAAACCAAAACATCCTTGACATTTGCCCGTCGAAAACAGAGGAAGATAGCCATGGAATGGATATAGTTCTTCGTTAAAATTTAACATGATGTAATTATTTCAGCTAGTAACTTGTTGTTATGCTTAATCGTCGGATCGACGAAGGGAGGAAATCATTAACTTTACAACAGTACTATAGCATTATCGTTTTGATAATACTAATAGTGTGACCCTAAAATGTTTTAGTACCGAGGTCGTGCTTTCTGAGTAAATAAGTGTCAAGACACCTGCATGCTATCTTATTATTAAAGGAGAACAAACACTGAACGCTATTGGCTAGTGGAGGCGGGTAGCAATAGAACTGTACAGCCTGTCCAATTTAACTTAGATAAAAGTAAATAATTGATTTGGATTTGGTAAAACAAATATAAAACAAAAAATATATATAGACATCTTTATACAGGCCATTTTAAAAGATACTTAGGCATAAAGAATAAATTCAAGAAAAGGATGGATGGTTCAATTTAATTTATAAATATAGATATAAAAAATAGCGACATAATTAGCATTTAGAGATGAATGCGAAAAAGGTGATCGGGTTTTGAATGATGGTAGGTGAATCAACACAAACATCTTCGGAAGGAAAGTAGGAAAAGAACTGAATTGTGGATTATGTTTCTAAATCGCTTAGGAAGAAGCTTACGGGGTGGTCTTATTCGGAGAATTCCACAGATTTTGTCCCATGGTTAATCCATTTTTCGTTTCTTTGGCCTTGACCATGCACAAAACACACTTTTTTTCGAGAAGATAACCAATCAAATCATTCGATTAAATTATGCGCAACAAAAGATTGTGCAGGGTCACGGTCAATTCAACATCGATTGCGACAGCATTGTTCTCGCTTTTGAAGGTTTTAAGGTTTCATAACCTGTCCCTTGATTAAGTATGGTTATTCTCACAAGGCCAAAAGGGAAGGGGGGAGGGGTGGGGGAGGGAGGTCATCAATAAGTATATAAAGGTTCTAACATTTATGGCTTTTTTTGCAATTTTGTGGACCGAGCCTGAAAGGAGAGGTCCATAAAATTTCAAAAAAAAGAACGAGATCATTTTTTTCCTAAGACGGACCGAACACGCTAGTTAAATATGGTTTTTATTATATTGGCTCTTTTGCGTAGGGTTTTCTATAGAGCGTTTTCACATGACGTCACGGCGGCCATGTTGGTGTTCCAAAACCAAGAAATGGCGGCCATGGTGGTGTACCAAGCTAATCCTCCGGGAATTGAAATCTTTTTTTAAGCAAATAATGTATTTTGTTTCAGTAATCCAATATGGCTGCTGGTCATGTGAGTGAAAACGCTCTATTCCTGGCCTCGGTTGTTCAAAAGGTGGATATCGCTATCCACCGGATAAATCACTATCCAGCAGATAAACACTAGCAAAACCAATTGAGTTATCCAGTGGATAGCGATTTATCCACCCTTCGAACAACTGGGGCCTGGAATCTTACCTCTTCGCCTGCTTCTGTTAGCGGTTCTGTAAAGTAAAATTCGTACTGGAACTGTAGAAGTACTCTGAAGTGCAAACCTGGAGGCAAGAGGACAAGTGAGAGGTCCGGTCAAACGAGAGGTCAGGTGAGTGTTGGTCGGCCGGTGTCGAACTCGCGACCTCCCACACCACAAGGTAGCCCGTTGCTCAACAAAGTGAGCCACCGGTTCCATTTAACTGCAGCTCAAATCTATGTAAATTTATTTAGTATAAATACACAGGCGATTATACAAAAACGCGCGCTCCCATTGGCTCGCTATCTCGGATTATCGGCCCATAATCACCTCGACGGACAAAATGGCTGCCAGTAGTCGTTTTGCCACTGTAAGTGAAGATGATTTCACGTTGAAATTTTTTTTTTTCTCTTTTTTGAAATAATCACATGTGTATTTATACTAAAACAATTTTGTATTGCATCACGAAATGGGTGAGAATATTTAACAATTATTCGCCTCAGGCTCAATGATTATCGGTTAATATTCACCTCGACTTCGTCTCGGTGAATATTCACCGATAATCACTTTGCCTTCGGCGAATAATTGTTAAATATTCTCACCCATTTCGTGATGCAATACAAAGTTGCTGCATGCTATTAGCTGCCAGAAGGCTGGAGAGATGGTTTTGAGTTCGAGTCTCATTCAAGCTTGGATAGGCTTCTTCACAGCTGCTCAAGTTGTTTATTAACTACGATGATCACTTTCACTTCCATGATCTAAACGTTCATTCTCCTGACTAGTACCATGGGTCAGTTCTTCTTCTTTGGTTATATTCATAAGAATTTAGTATTACATCAAGATAATACCCCTTGGCTGATAACCATCTTCATTCTCAATACTTGTCTGTCTGACAGTGTATTGAAACTGTGAGGTCTATTTGCATTCTGATCATTTAACTGCGATGATAACTTTCACTTAGAAAGTTGCATTATCCTGATCAAGGTTTGTTTGAAGGTTACACGGTCTATGTGATTTTTTTTCCTACACTTTTCATTATTTTCCCATGCTTCACACCAATAGAAATTAACTATTATATTTCCAGTTAATTATTATAATATAATGTAAAACAATGGCAATTAATTATTAAAATTTCAGTCAACCGTAGCAGGAAAAGAATAAACGTTAGCCGTAAAAGTGCCAAAACGTTAACTGTTAGGCGTAAAAATGCTTTCCATTTAACCGTTAGCCGTAAAAGCCACTACCCCATTGAAACTACTATCGATCAGTGTCTTAGCTTAACGAAACATCTTTAAAAAATCTGTGTGTTTCCTGCCACAATCACTTAAGGAACATTGCCGATCGTGAGATTAGGAAGTGCTTAAGTGAAGATACCATTGAAATTTTAGACACGAAGTGTCGGGGAAAATAAACCAGAAGACGGACCTGGGAGTAAGAAGAAAACAAGTTGAACTTCTAACAAATATATCTCTGTGGAGGAGGGTGAGAGAATCAAAGAAACCCTAAAAACTTGTATAAAAAGTCTACATACGCATCGCGAACAAAACTTGAGGGATGATAAATATGGGGCGCCGATTGTAAAATAATTTATTTACCTTTAATATTCTCAATTTTTTCATTATTTAGAAATAAAGTTTTGTGATATGATACCATACAATACTCCAGAATTTCTTGCATATTAAATGCATATTATTTGAAGTCATGGCTTTATTATTTGATATAATAAATCCTGATTTCAAATCAGTCGTTATTATTTGATGTAAGAAATCCTGATTTCAAATCATGTATTTATGGTTTGATATATAATAAATCCTGGTTTCATATCATGCGTCTATGATTTGAAATCACGACTTCATGATTTCAAATCTAACTTTCACATTTGATATCAGTGAAATCATGATTTAACTTAATAAGTATGACTTAACTTAATACATAACCGGTGCGAGCGAGGACATGTGACAACTCACACGACCATCTATTGCGCGGGGAGACACAAACATGTTGGATGAACGTTCAAGGTCAATTGCTTCTGCCGTGTCCTAGGCAGTTCACAGGGCGGTCGATGAGTCTCTATCACGTCTTCCAAGTCAGGGAGTCACTTCAACCAGTTCAAGCTCCACCTCAAGCTCGACTTCTATCTCCACATCGAGCTCCAATTCCAATTCTCAAGAGCTACGTACATGTGCTGGCCAGCAAAGGGTCATTGTGTTCGTTTGGAATCTCGTGTGTTATTCAATACTGAATATTTGGCCATTTTCACCGGTTTTTACCCTAAAAGGGTCACATAGAATTATCGGGAGCCCTTTTTCTGGCTGAAATTTCCGAAAAAGTAATTTTTGGTCCCCATAAGACTTTCAGCTAGGGAAACCGAACAGATGAAAAATTTTTAGGGGATAAAAATATGCCTATATCTACCGTTTAAATACTAAAATGCGTTTACAAATTCCATGTTTAAGTGGTTTTGAACTATATTCTCGTTGGGTGCCTCTGATTTTATAAGAGATTAGTCAAATTAACTATAGCTGCCTTGTTGGTTCGGTTGAGTACTAGACTGGAGCTGTAATAATAGTAATAATAATAATAATAATAATAATAATAATAATAATAATAATAATAATAGTAATAATAATGACAATGATAATAAATAATACTTTATTTATATACCGCTGATTACATTACAATGTCCAAGAGCGCTTTACAAGTTCCAAATAATAGTAATAACAATGTCCAATATATGCTAATAAACAAATAAAAGAATAGGATAATGCAAATTATTAAAAACTGGATCATTGGATAATGCAATTCGAGAGTTTTGATTGGCTAAGCCATCATGGGTTAACGCGTTCCAAACTAATTTGTGGCATTACATTTTAGAGAAATTCGGTGCAGAACAACCATAACGCACTGAGGAATTTTGCCAATCCAAGCAAAGATGGGTGTTCCATCGGAGAAAATTAAGGTCTCCGTCAAGTTTACACGAGTCACGATTTAAAAAAAACACAATTTGGTCTAAAATCACCATTTTATTCTTCCATTGAGCAAACCTAATTATATTAGAACACAGTTTAGTATTTACAAAAAGACGTTCCGAATTTCGGATACCCCTTACACTTTTCAATGCAAAAACGATAATTACCAACTTACATTGAAATGGTCTTCCGAATTTCGGACCCCTCAACTCTTATCTGACAAAAAAACGATGCTTACGACCTAACTTAAAATGTCTTCCAAATTTCGGAACCCTCAACTCGTATCCGACAAAAAACTATGATTTCTACTTAACTTGAAAGGCTTTCCGAATTTCGGACCCCTCAAATCTTATCAGAGTAAAAAACGATAATTACTAGTTCACTTGAAATGCCCTCCGAATTTCGGACCCCCAACTCTTATTCGACAAAAAAATGATGATTACTACTTAACTTGGAATGCCATCCGAATTTCGGAACCTCGACTCTTATCCGAGAAAAAACGATGATTATACCCCCATACCACTTAACTCATGGTTTTTCCGAATTTCGGACCCCTCAACTCTTATCCTACAAAAAAAAACGATGTTTACTAACTTGGAATGCGTTTAGAGACCGCTTTTCAAAACAGTTTGAGGGGTGAAATTCCTTTTTAAAGAAAAAAACAATTAATTGACATACTGTAAAAATGCATATAATTATGTTACTGGGTGCCTCCAAACAAAGCAGCTCTCTCTCTTAGCTGGTCTGCAAATTCAGCTTTGTCACTTCCTTGCTTAGTTTCTCTGCAATGAAAATTTATTTAGCCACCATTATCTGAAATAACACCATTTCTTGAAAATATTGTATATCTAATCTTGAACTTTCAACAAAATAGTTGCCTCTTAAACATGATCTTGTCTTGTAATTTCCAGTTCAGTCTTTCAAATGTGTAGGCCTGTGTGGCCTTTACAACTGAAATTCTTTGTTCATTGTTATTCTAAATGAAGGGGAATATATTCGCATCTTTGTATGAACTCACCTCAGGTATGTCATCCAACTAATCCGCGATGAGTTTTTCAAGAGCGGTCTGCACTGACGATCATTCAATGGCAAGTGGAATCATAGCCTCTTCTAAATGAGCATCGACTGAACTAATGACGCGAGTTCGCACTGTCTTCTTTGTCATCTAAATGCCATGTGCTAGTCACTTCTGGGATAAAGTGAACTCCCTTTTTGTCATCTCACCATTGCTGACTTTGATCGAAACATCTTGAACTATAAAATTGTGGGATACCTGACCATATCTTCCTTTAGCCTCTTCAAATCAATCTTTTTGTTTGTCCACTGAAAGCGCAATAGATAATGTGCAACTCGATCACGGCGCCTTGCTGTCATCGTATCTTATTTAAAGTATCCGAATTTACAAGAGCCGAGAAACACAACCGATCTGGGCTACAAGCACTGAGATTCGACCGAATCTGCTCCCTCTCTCCTCACTAATTCCATCAACGAAATGAGGATTGAAAAGATCACTACAGTAGCTGGGCTATTACAGGACGATAAACGAGGTCTTTTTCCTTATTGTAGCATTGAATTTCAACGACGTGATGTGAACTAAACTGGGCGGCAAGTTTCAATGTGTCATCCGGTTTTTGAATGCGAATGCACAATGATAAACAGTGCGGTAGGTGTTGATGGGCCAGCACGACTCCATCGGCTCGCAAATGTTTTTCTATTTCCTTCTCGATTTTAGCTCTGACTATAAAAACGTATTTGAGGGATTTTCCTCTTTTGTAAGATAAAAAGGGGGGCTCTTTGAATATTTCGTTTAGCGCTGGCTGACCTTGTAAAAGGTGTCACTCTTCCATGAGGATAAAAGACCCGTGGGGAAAATCAATTTGTCATCCACGAAAGCGGCCCTGGTACTATGAAAAAAGCGTTATACAGCATAAGAAAAGAGTAGAAACTTAATGCAATTTGCCTTTTGCCTTTCTTTTCAGGGTTTATTAACTTCTAGGAATATATCTATTGCAGCTTTCACACTTTTAATGATGAACAGGACTGAGCGCTAGTTTTTAATTTCACGGTCACTAAATCAGTAATTTCCGGTTATCTTGACATTTGAATTAACTCACCGAAGTTCATTTAGATGAATGTTATTCCCAAAGGAAAACTCCTGAAACGGGCGGATAGCACGATGGCTCGTTTGTATGATTTGAGAGTCCCATCAAGAAGCTCGTGCATCAGCAGATCCGTGCAGATAAAATAATCCTAGTTTCCAACGCTCTTTTGGCTTCTCAAGATTTTCAGCTAATATCATTGATGATGACTACCGGTGGGCATATGCAACCTTGTGAGACCAAGTGGTATTTTGTTGAAAATGAAAATAAGAAAATTGTTATTGATAACTCCGCTAACCGTCCTCCAAAGAGGGATGGCAAAGAGCTTGGTGATGTTCTGAACCGTGATTTCCCCTTGAAGAAGTGACAAGAAAGACGAGCGATTGAAGGTAATCTGAGAGAAACGCGTTTCATACTTAAAACAAAAACTGATTTGATTTGATAGTTGTTTTTTGGTTGATTCGGGGCCCGAAAGTAGCATTTTTAGAGTATGGCCAGTATGCCGTTTGTTGCAAACACAAATATCCAGAAATATTTGCAGATTCCAATAAGACTGAATCTATGCTGGCTGATGTTCGAAGTTATCCGCTCGGTTTCACTTGTGTACTCAGACGATTAAGTGCCATGATTGTGCCAGTGACAAACGGCAGCATTCTGTCATGAAAACTTAACTTATTTCTCTGTTGTGTACTTCTGTGACAACTACCCAGCATTGCAGTTCTAGTGGTTAAGAATTGAGTTAAAAATAATAAAACAAAACTGATTTCACGTT
>OX421455.1:27083851-27091351 GCA_949126865.1 Montipora capitata | reverse complement strand
TCATACAGGGCGCTCTAGTGAAGATCCACCAATTGCTAAAAGTAGTCAGCAAATTGAAGTCGGCGTAGCAAAGCATAAAAGGGCGGTGTCCAGTGTATTATGGATTCAGCTGGCGTTGCTGATCTGTTATCTACCATACTCTGTGATCGTAGCATTACTTAACATCAGAGGTCATAGTGAACTGTCCCAAACTCTTGTTTTAATTAGACAATATGGAGTGGTTTTCGTGTTGGTAAACTCCGCATTGAACCCACTTCTCTACTGTTGGAAGATTCCAGATGTAAGACAAGCTGTCGTCTCAACATTGAAAAAATGCCTCTGTTCATAGACTGATTAAAACAGCAAAGCTAGTTCTTCGCTTTACTGTCCAAAAACATTATTCTTCCCGGAACACAATCACTGAACTAAAACTAGGAAGGAGGAAAATAAAGCAAACGAAGGAGTTATTTTGCGGCACTGGAAAACTTGTCTTGTAATATAACTTGCTCTGTTGCTAGTACCTAGCCTCGCGATTATTTTGTCTCGTTCTCGTCAAACAATATGTAGAGCTACCCAATACCCGGATTGGTAGGAACGACTTTGAAGAAAAGAAAAATAAGGCCCGCTTTACTGTTTTGCAAAGACCTAAGGGGTTTGCAACTCGAAAGAATTGGGCAGACAGGCGGGACGGAACGAGGAAATGGAACTCTGGTAACGGCAATACTGTACATAATCGGGGCTGGAGTTGAGTAAACTCTGGCCCAGTCTTGATTTTGCCCATGGTTTCGTTGTCAGGACTCAACTGACTGTCTTGGGTCTCAAGGGACTTTCGTCTTAAAGAAGCTGCGAAAGACAGCGGTTTGTTCAAAACAACGATCAAAACATCCTTGATATTTGCCCGTCGAAAACAGAGGAAGACAGCCATGGCAAGGATATAGTTCTTCGTGAAAATGTATTATCATATAGTTATTTTAGTGAATAAATAACTTTTTCTTATTGTTAATCGTTGGATGGACGAAAGCACGAGATCATAAACTTTAAGACAGTGCTATGGTATTATCGTATTAATAATAATAGTAATAGTGCGGATCTAATTTTTTTTTTTTTATCTTCTTTAGCGCCTGGGGCGTTTTTAGTGAGTAAATAGGTGTCAAGACACCTGCATGCCATCTTATTCTTAAGTGACATAAGAGAACAAACACTGACCACGACTGGCTAGTGGAGGCGGGTAGCAATATTAGGGAATAAGATAAAAGTAAATAAAACAAAAGATAGCCATTGAGGTATATCAAGATATATACATGTTTACATAGTGCATGGTAAGCATATATAGGTAGGGATAAAAAATAAATGCAAGAAAAGTGTTGATGTTGCAATTAAACTTATAATATATATATATATAGTGCTCACCCAAGGCATTGCACTAAGGCAATCCCATTTGGAGTTACCACCCGGATTCGCAGAAACTGTTCAACCATTGAAAAATTTGACCAACGTAGTGATGAATACCAGACATATCTCGTTGAGAGAGGTTATAATCCAGCGGAAGTCAATAAGCAATTTTTAAGGGCAAAAGATCTACCCAGGGAGGACTTACTCGCCTCGAAACCGAAAGACAAAAAAATCGTCTTTCCTCTGGTAGTCGACTACAACCCTCATCTACCAAACATCACCAAAATCATCAAATCATTTAGTCATCTTATTTATGAATCGCCATTGCTATCCCAGATTTTCCCAAAGGGGTCAATTATTCCTTCTTATCGAAGACCCAAAAACATAAAAGAGATTCTAGCAAGGCCTAAAAAAACCCATTACAGCAATAACACTCCCGTAGGATGTTTTAAATGTAAGAACGAATGTGATCTATGCAAACATTATCTTGTTGAAAATAAGATCTTTCACAGCGCCTGTACAGGCCGTTTTTACTCCATTAGACAGGATGTACATTGTAGGTCGAAGAATGTCATCTATTTAGTCACCTGTAAAAAATGCAAGATTCAATACGTAGGTTCAACATCGAATGAATTCAAGGTCAGATTTCGTAATCACAAATCGGCTATGTTGACCAACAAGGCCACGTGTGAATTGGCCGTCCATTTCAATAGAAAAGAACATCACATGTCTGACTTTAAGTTCATTGTCAATGAAAAAATTGTTAATGACACTACTGATGATATGGACAAGGTTTTACTCACAAGAGAGGCTTTTTGGTGCGCACAGTTATGCACCCTCCAACCTTACGGCTTGAACAAAAGATCCCAGTTTAATTCCAAAAATAGAATAAGGTTTAATTAATCATTCACTGGAGTAATTGTGCAACCAGTTGGGCTTTTTTTCCAGTTACGCTGTGCAGATCGGCATTCTCACAGGCCCTGTTCAGGGATTCTATTACTTTTTAGGGGCCCTGGGCTCATCATTTCGCCACCTGATTGCATGTTTTACAAAGTCCTGTTGTTTATTTTAAATTATTAGTTTCGATGTCTGGTGATTAACGCCTTTTTCGGAATAGAGCTAACTATTTCTTATCTCACGGATTGTCCACTTGATGTATTTCAACCGCACGTATTACATGACATATTATTGTGATTTTTTATAAAAAAATTTTTTGTAATTTTAAACATTTTACACCTTTTGGTTCATAGTTTTGTATAAATAGCGCAAGTTCAGTTGTACCAGGTATTTTTAGTTTTTAGTTTTTAGCGTGTACTGAAGAAGGCGAAACGTTTACACGAGATTATAATATACCAGACCTGTGAGAAGTTCGCCAGCGACTCATTTTTTCATTCTTCCTATATATATATATATATATATATATATATATATATATATATATATATATATATATATATATATATATATATATATATACATAAATTGAAAGATTAAAGAGGACGCATCGATTCTCTGTTACTCTGAGTTTCAAACAAAAAGCAAGCGGTGCCACTTGTGCCTGACAGAAAAACTTTATTTAATTAGAGCCAAGAAGCCGTCTTTATTAAACAAAAGAACAGAACTCATTTCTAAATGCCGCCACGAGAATAAGTTTTACTTAGCAAATTTCACAAGCCGCCAACAATAGCTCTCGAAAATCGTTATTTCACACGTAGATCAGATCATCACATTAATGAATTAATTA
Source organism: Montipora capitata (assembly GCA_949126865.1). NCBI lineage: Eukaryota > Metazoa > Cnidaria > Anthozoa > Scleractinia > Acroporidae > Montipora > Montipora capitata. The sequence goes on along the minus strand of OX421455.1, from coordinate 27,088,236 downwards.
GCTACTTATCTAATTTGTATATAAGAAGGTATGATCTTAGTTGAATAAAGTTCTGTCTGACGAGCGCTTAGGCGCGAAACTCAGAGTAACAGAGAATCGATGCGTCCTCTTTAATCTTTCAATTTATGTATAATTAGCTCTGCTACCACAGCATTGAGCACTTTACGCCAAGGTTGACTCGACCTCCACATATATATATATATATATATATATATATATATATATATATATATATATATATATATATATATATATATATATATATATAACTGCAGACAGTACTGTTTCGGCCTTCTGGGCCTCGTCAGTGCAGTGCTGATGTCTGGGATGGAGGTTAAGCTTATAAAGCCACCCCAAATGTCCCACACATGTGGTACATCTAAGCCATGCCAGAGTGCTCAAACTAGCGAGCTAGTGAGCATGCGCAATTGCTAGCGGCAATGACTCATCCCAGTAGAAAGCTCAATTTGGACATGAAAGCAAAAGCTTTGTAATGCCAAAGAGCTATATAACTGCATATATATATATATATATATATATATATATTGCCGCTAGCAATTGCGCATGCTCACTAGCTCGCTAGTTTGAGGACTCTGGCATGGCTTAGATGTACCACATGTGTGGGACATTTGGGGTGGCTTTATAAACTTAACCTCCATCCCAGACATCAGCACTGCACTGATGAGGCCCAGGCCTTTTATCAGTTTCTAGTTGGGCTAACCCAGGGCGAAGCCCTATCAGTCTGTTTTTTCGCTTGTGCTATTGCTGTATTGGTCATTTTGTGGCCTTTGCAGTAGTATGGCAGGTAATGTTGTCGATCCCCAGCATAGCTGGGCGGACCTTTCCGAAACTGAAGAGAACATGGAAATTGCTGATATCCCGTCTTATGCCCAAATGGTTGGGCGTCGTCGACACTCCAGTGTGTCTAGTCAATCCGGTGTTGATTATATAATGAGGAATGCTGAACGTCTTACTGACGCAGAGAAGGATTCTATCCATCCGCTGAACATTTTGCCCGAGCGACCATGTACGGCACATTTTTCTCTTTCCGACAAGGACACTTCTTTATCCCAAGTGTTTGCCGATCTAAAGAACTGTGGTATCCGTGCTGCTGCGGTCAGATGTCTCCAACGCAATCCTAATGGCTTTGTTTCCGTTACGTTTTCCACCAGTGAGTACCGTGATCTCTTCCTTCGTAAATCTTCTTTTATCCGTCGTCATCGTAATTCATCTTCTACGTGTACCTTTGTTGTTGTGTATGATACTCCCTTCGAGCTTTCTGATGAAGCTCTGGCCCATCGTCTCAGCCGCTATGGATCTGTCCTCGGCTTCCGCAGATGTAATCTACAGGGCTACGAGGGCATCAAGAATGGAACACGCGTTGCTAGAATGGAGCTATCTGAGTCGATTCCGTCCTTCCTACGCTTCGGCAGGAAGCTTCTTAGAGTCAAACACGAGGGACAGGTTCCTACCTGCAGAAAGTGCCATCTTCCTGATCATGTCGCAAAGGTGTGCCCTAACGTGATATGCTTTAACTGTGACCAACTGGGTCACACCTTCAGCGACTGTAAAGAAGAAATCAAGTGCAGTATTTGCAAAGAGGACGGCCACTACGCCATTGATTGTAAATTATCTTGGTGGCGGCGCCCTGAAAAAGTTGACACTGGTGATAATGATGCTGCTCCTGCTCCCCTTCTAGAGTCTCGACCGTCACAGTCTCCCCCGCAGCCTCCTCCTGATGAGCCTTCTTCCGATGGCCCGCCTTCTTCAATTCCTTTAGAGCAGTCTTTACCTGATATTCCTCCTTCACAGCCTCCTACGCAGTCTTCTCCTGATGTACTACCTCCTACACCTTCCTGTGTTCCCCTCTCATCGCAATCATCACTGTCGCCATCTTCTGGTCAACCTTCATCACTGTCCCAGAACACCCCAAAGCAGCCCTCCACACAACCCTCGCAGTCTTCCCAGTCTACACAGTTCTCTCAGTCATCACAAACTACGCAATCGTCTCAGTCCCTCCTTTCGCCTGTTGAATCGTCGTCCCTGTCTCCTCCTTTGTCCCAAGAGCCTTCTCTTCCGTCGAGCATCATTTCTGGCTCTCCTACTTTGTCTGATCTACAGCTTGTCGCTGCAGCTGATTCGCAACGTTCTACTGCTTCTGATCAAGCTATTGCTGCGATGGAGATTCCTGAGGATCCTGGCCCTACAGTTCCGCTGCGCCCATCACAGATTCCTATCCGTCCTCAACCTCTTCGAGTTGCACCGAAACGCAAGCCTGCCAGGCTAGACTTCACAGATGGTCCACCCCCGCGTAAATCAACGTCACCTATGCCGGTCAGTTCTAGTAAAAAGACTAAGAACCCTCACCCTTCATGACTTCCAAAATTCTTTCCTTAAATTCTCGTGGTTTCAGTAAGCTTTTCCAAGATTATCTCATATATAGTCCTCGTACCTCTTATGACGTTTTCTGTTTTCAGGAAACGAAGATTACTGATCCTGAGGTTTTCCACGTTTTCTCTTGTGCCTGGCGTGGACCTTGTTTTTGGTCCCCTGCTGTAGGCAAACAAGGTGGTGTCCTTACTTGCCTTTCTGAATCTTTTTCCGGCAACGTCAGTCGCTGGAAAAGAGACACGTCGGGGAGGGTTGTTAGTCTATTGTTAAAACTTGACGACCTAAGGATTAATCTAATTAACATTTATGCTCCCACCAACTTGGCCGAAAAGAAAGTGTTTTTCAGAAGTTTGCATGAATACTTTTTACCTTCTGATGTCTTAATAATTGCTGGTGATTATAATTGTTACGATCACAACCTTGATAAATTTGGCGGCAACTTTGTGCCTGCTAAGTGCGTTACTGATTTGCGTTCAGCCTTTTCTTTAATTGATGTCTGGCGCAAGCTACATCCGAGAGTGTGCCAGTGCACATTGTTTAATTCGGATTTTTCAATTGGTTCGCGTTTAGATAAATTTTTTGTTTCTAAGAACTTCATGCCCTCTGTTGTTTCTTGTGAAATCAACCCTTGTGTTTTTTCCGACCATGATTTTGTTTGTCTTTCCTTCCAGCCCACTGGGAATAACCTCCGTGGTCCTGGCATTTGGAAGTTTAATAATTCACTTTTGAACGATGATGTGTTTTGCGACTATATTTCGAATTGTATCAATCATTTAGCCAATTGCTTGCAACACTTTCCTTCGGTTAAAGTTTGGTGGGACTTTTTTAAAAACTCTATCCGCTCTGAGATCATTTTCTTTGCCAGGGAAAAGAGCAGGGATCTTTCGCACGAACGTGTCCTTTTAGTTAACCGGATTATTGAGTTAAAACGTCAGCTTACTTCTGGTAATCCTTCAGTTAGTCCTGAAATTTCCGAGCTCGAAAGTAAGCTTAAGGCTCTTACCTTGGAAAAGTTAGACGGTTCTAAAATCCGTTCTAGAGTTCAGTGGCTTGAGGAAGGAGAAAGGCCCACGCGATTTTTCTTTAAGCTTGAACGTGAACGCTTTGAGCGTAATATTGTTTCTTCTATTCTTAATTCTGATGATGTAGAGGTGTTCACGCGTGAAGAAATTGAACGTGCGCATGTGCGCTTCTATTCAGATCTTTTCACTGATGAGCCTATTGACGCGTTTTTTAAACAGCGTTGTTTAGAATCCGTTGAAAAGTCCCTTTCTCCTCCTCAACGCGCTTCGTGCGAGGGATCCTTGTCGCTTGACGAATTAACGAACTCTGTTAAGAGTCTTAATACCGGGAAGTCACCGGGATCTGACGGACTATCAGTTGAATTTTATCTTCGTTTTTGGGAGACTTTGGGTCCCCTTTTACTCCGTGTTTCTAACCAGTGTTTCTCCGATGGCGAGCTTTGCGGCTCGATGAAAGGTAGCGTCACCCGGCTTATTTTTAAGAAACGTGGTGATATTAAGCACTTAAAAAACTGGCGGCCCATCTCTCTTTTGAATGTGGATTATAAGATTATTTCTAAAGCAATCACTTCTCGTCTTTCCAAGGTTCTTGAATATATTGTCCACCCTGATCAGACTTGCTCCGTTCCTGGCCGAAATATTTTTTCTAATGTTACTCTTTTGCGTGATGTTTTGGACTACATTCAACGGACGGATGAATCCGCAATCTTAGTCAGCCTTGACCAAGAGAAAGCCTTTGACCGCGTCAACCGTTCCTTTCTCTTGCATCTACTCCAGGTTTATGGTTTTGGACCTGAGTTTTGCCGGTGGATCTCAACATTTTACAATGGTGCCTTTATGCAGATTATCTTAAACGGTTGGCTATCTCAGAGGATTTCTCTTGCGCGTGGGGTGCGACAGGGGGACCCTTTGTCTCCCTTACTTTATGTCCTTTGTGTTGAGGTATTAGCGTCCCTCATTCGCCGTTGTCCA
>OX421455.1:27066351-27076351 GCA_949126865.1 Montipora capitata | reverse complement strand
GTGGTTGAACCACGTGAACTGACGCTCTCTAGGATGCTTGAAACGCCATGCATCTCTAATACTACAAGATGATTTGAAATCGGATAAACCCGAATCGACAGAAATGTTACCTCCCTCCCATTTTGTCTAAACTGGAATCGTAACAGTTGAAATCTCCCGCTAAAACAAGCCAAGAGTTGGGAAAAAAATATGCATGAGCCGACCGAAGAAAAGCCCTTCTCTCAGCTGGAATCGTAGGCACATAAAAATTAACAAGGTTGACATTAATGTCACCAAAACTGATTAAAAAGACTGAGGACACGCCCATCCGAGTCCCTTTGCCAAACTAATAGTCTATGTCGAAATCGGTCAGAACACAAAATCGCAACGCCCCCCTCTTCTCCCAACCGCCGGGGCCCAAAAGCTAGGGCCACGCCAGCGGGAGGAAAAGGAGGACTGGATAATCACATTAGAAACCATAGTCTCTTGAATACAGCAAAAATCAAGATTCGCGCTATGAAAATAATCAGTGATCGAAATAAACTTCCTATCGCTCAAGCCTCTGACATTGATCGTGCAGCACCTGAAGGCAAAGGGGCTAAGTGGGCTCAAAGAAATCTACATCAAAATCCTGACCTCCCGAGGCATCCCGATCCGGCCGAGGGCGCTTTCTCCGAAAAGGAAGCACACCAGCGAGCGGGGATACCTCGATGGCAGAAGCGCTATCTAGATCCACCTGTAAACTTGCTGCTACCTCGGGTTCTTCTGAATTGTCATTGGTCTCAGACAAGACATTGGGGTCATCAGCATCCTCTAGAGCGTCACAACGCAAGACAGGAGCATCCGGCGGCGTAACAGAAGGAACTTCCGGATTCGCAGAGAGGGAAGCACTCATAGAAGCAGCATCGCTATCATCATTATCATTCACAGCAGCATCACCATTATCATCATCATCATCATCATCATCATCATCAGTATCAGAAAGCGTCTCTCCAGCACGAGCATTCTCTCCAACAGAAGGGTCAACAGTGTCACGGTAGGAGTGCGGGCGCCGGAACCAGGAGAAAGGAGAGTCAATGGCCACGTGATCATGTTCCTTACAAATACAACACTTCATCGAATCAGGGCAGGATCTGGAGACATGACCGATGGAATCACAGTTGAAACAGACCAGGTTTTGGCAATCTTTGGCCAGATGATCAAGGCCATTACATCGGCGGCAGGTCTTTGGCTGGTTGTCATACTGGACACGGAAGAGGAAGTTCCCGAAGCGGAGATAACAAGGGATAGGGGAAGTTATATCCATACGGTAATGGCGCATGCCATTGAAGACATTGGGAAAACCCTGAACCCTTCCACGGCGGGAAGAGTAGATACGGCCATACTTCTTCAGACGATGCTCCAGAGCTGTGTCCGGTAACTCGTACGAGGCGTCATACACAGCCACAAAAACAAGCTTAGCTCGAGCCGGATCAGGAACGGTGGTACGATTAGCCACAATGAAGGAGGACTTACTCACTAAAAGGTCGCGAAAATCAGAGTTGGAGAAGGAGATGTGAACTGTACCCAGGGCGCTTATACATAGGGCGGTGAAACGGGCACTCCGCTCTTGGTCCAATGTGTGATGCGGAGAAGGACTGGCACGAGCGCTCCTTCCGCGCCTCCGGTGCAATTAATGGCTGCCAAAAATATCCTCTCGCCGAACCGGAAATCAAGTTTTCTTTCTTTATTTTTGGGCCACCAGTAGTGTATTATTTAAAGGCCTTTTTGATATTTTTGACCCAAAACTCAATACTATTTTGTCTGTTGGAATATAACTCAAGTATTTTCGTCGGAAGCTGCTTAAATTTGAGCGAAGTAAGACAGTGTCGAATGCAGGTATGTCCCGCTTATCGTGACCAAGCCGTGTTCCGCTGCTTCTTTTACGAGTACTCCACATTTCTCCGCTCTAAATCTTACATATGTTTAAGATCGATAGCTTTTACAAAACATAGTAAAAAACCAGCTGGATATATTTGGATATAGTAGCGTTTCAGAACTTCAAACTTGCTCACTTAAAATCGCTCGCGACGAATCGCCCGCCGCAGTCAATTTTACCGACAATAAAAAACTATTTTCAAGATTTCGCCCGCTTGGGAAAATCAACAAACAACAATACGGTTTAATCAAGGCGCTTGTAAGTTCATCTTGATAATTTAAATAAAATACGAGAAAAGCTTGCTGTTAATACTCTGTCCGAAAAAGTTTGCAAAGACATGGCTTTGCACAACACCGCAGAAAAGACACAAGAATTTATGAAAATGTGAAATGCTTTGGAATGTCATCAAAGATAACAATCCACTGCAGTCAATAACAGATCAACGTGTTACCAACTTAAACCAAGTACTTAATTACTTCAAAGCCTGGAAACAAGAGCTTCAACAAACATTCCACAGAAGGACTGATGCGTCAGGACACTTCATAACATGGCAAACAATGTTTGATCTCGAGGTAATATGTAGACCAGACTTAAAATGGATCACAGCAAAACAATGCAAAACTGATAAGTTATTGTAAATACCATGTCCTTGCCCCCTTAGGGATAACTATGCAAAAAAGCCATACTAGCTATTCCATGGCAACTCCTTCATATTTTGTAACAACTGAGGACAAAGCAATGATTACAGTTCCTTGTAGAATATCCTCCCGTGAGGAAAAGCAATTTGTAGCCTATCACTACTGCTACGTTTTAAGACTGACCCCATCCTCTCCCAAACTCCATATTGTTTTCTTTGCCTTTGTGCAGTTTGGACACAAACAAATAAGCTTAAACCTGTGGCTGATCAATATGATCAAATTTTTGTTCCACTGTGTGAAACATAAATAAAATAATTACAAGCATAAGCCCTGGAACATCCCTTAAAAAATAACAATGACTGTATTTATTGTTTAAGGCTTGACTAGCAACACCGCACAGAGAACTTAAAAAATATAGCATAATTATTTCACACTCAAGGATCACAGGCATCTATTTTTGGGGGTCTGAGGGCTTATGTGTGGCTGATCTAGCCCTTTTACTCAATCAATTAGTACAAATCAATACAGTAACTCTCTGTTTCATATTGTTTTCAAGGTGTCAGTGTCATATTCCAGCACTCGGCAAGGTCTCTTTTTGACTTGTGGCTGTTTCTGCTTAGGTGGTCTCATACACCACAAGCCTTTTTCAGCCACTTCTGCTGAATAATTTTCATGGTCAAATATTTGTTAATCCCTCCTACGTGATTCAGTTTTTCATACATGTACTATCTGGCTGTTTCTGTGATTCAAGTTTTTAATTTCACACAGAGTTTGTTTCATTTGTTAACCTTATTTTGGGGTTGAGAGTTTGCTTTGTAAATTTCTCCCCCTCATTCTACAGACTAACCCTAACTTTTGTCTATGATTTTTCCTCAACTCACCATTCACAGACACAATATTGCCCTCAAACTACCTGCTAATTAGTGAATATGTTTTAGTTAGTGGAGAGAAACCCTTCTTGTAAGGAGGATTCTTCTATCAACACCAATTAAGAAAGCTACAAAGGTTGCTAGGTTAACCGCTGCTTGATGTATTACTATTAAATAACCAAATTTAATTTAACTTGGACAGTTCATCTTTAATTCAATATGGCTCCTTCTTGGGGGACCAGACACAAATGGTAACATAATTATTGTTTAACCACTGTTTGCAAGACATTATATTTTGGTGCGATATTGTTTCTTGTCGCCTGTTTCCATTATTTTATGTCATCTGTATTTCGTACACAAAGTAGAGGTTTTTGCCAAACATTCAGACTCCCCTCACAGGGTTTGTGATTCAAAAGCTTAACTACTCTGCAAAATTCCAGTCTTATTGATTGGGTTATGGAGCCTATAATCCAAAAAAAATACATTTATCACTCTTTCGTAAAGGTCATTCAAAAAATGAGGGCTATAGCATGTACGACCTTGTAATATCTTGTCTCATATTTCCAGTTTAATTTTTTTTTTAGATTATGCAAATTAGAAGATTTGCAATGTCACACTGTGTACATAATGTGGAAGGCAAGACTTTTATTTTCAGATAATTAATTGTAATAGGTAACAATATTTAGCTCTATTTTCTATTTTGTTTTGAAAATAGCATGTTACCATTTCTGCTTGTGAGAGCTATAAACCATAAATAGGCTTACCAAATTCTCTTGACACTGTACAACTCTTCATACTAACTAGTAAGCTACGATGGTATGTCATTTAGCCTGAGGTGCACCCTGGTCAGCCTGTGTTCAGTAAGCTCTCAATAATGACAATAAAAACACTTTCCCCAAATCCTGTGCCAATAATATCTCTGAACATGACTGATTTCTAAAGACATGATTAACCTTTGCACAACTATTGTACTCACAGTATTAAAGGCACATAATTAGCTGAATTATCATTCAACTACAGAAAATATTGTGGTAATCAGTGGCGGATCTAGACCTTGAGCTAAGGGTGGGGGGTTGCTTGCCCTGCCGGCTTTCCTCCTGCGGTAAGGTAGTTTTGAGGTAAATGCAAGCATTGTGATAATTTGGTTCTTTCTTGGTAAGGATTTTGCAACAACAACAACAACAACAACAACAACAATAGTTTATTTACATTTCCATTCTTATATAACATTACAATGTTTTCTATATTTAGAAAAAGAGAAGAGAAATTAGACAGTTACTAAGATATTAAAATATAAGTTACATACAGGGAAATGCCAAGCATCTAAATAAACCGTAAGGTTTTCTAGTTAGACACTAGACGACACTAGACGACACTAGACGACCATTTATTTATTTATTATATGCCGACCATTTATTTGAAAGCGGTCATAAGCTGTGTAATTTTTGTTTTTGAAAAGCCACAAATTCAAGAAACAACCATGGCCCGAGTACCATATGATAAACTACTTTGTAACTAAGCTTGCCAAAGCCATACTGAGGAATATTGCACCTTGGTCATTTTTGTATGGACCTCGCTGCGCTCCATCTTTAGTTCCACAATGTTCAACCAATATTCCCCAGTATGGCCCTCCAGCTCGGTTAGTAAGAGCTTAATATTTCCAAGTTGTTACTTGTATTTTGATTTGCCTTTTGGGTCCTTCAACACACAGCATGATTCGCGAAAATACTCACCAGAATATAAACAAAATGTAAAAAAAAACATGACTTATAACCTTTTCCATGGAAATGGCTTGTATGGCAAGGTGAACAAGAAAGCAAACACTTGGATTTACCTAAAGACCATAGGTTATAGGAGAGAACCAATCAAGAACAGAGGGAAAATGTTTGTTACATTAACATCAGCTATGTGTCTGGAACATCTGAAGAATTTTTTTTCCCGTTCAAATAAAAAAAGTTGTCTGTGATGTCCTGTAAAAACAATTCTTCCAATTCTTCGAGTGAGTCGCCGATCTCAACACTTGCCGCCATTTTGAAAAGGCTTTTTAGTAGACCCCAGTCTACTGCATCACACCTTTTTGCTCGGACCCGCTCGTTTCACCGCCCGGTCTCTTTCCGCCCTGCTGTACCATTGGGTGCCCGCTGGAGGCAACGAACTGCCGAGGCTGGGATGCCATCACGGATTAAGCTATCAAAGATCTGCTTTGAGGTAACAGTTGTATCCTCTAAGGTAAAAAAGGCAGTGCAAGGTCGATCCGGAGTGACATTGTGCGGGTGGAAGTGATCTTTCTCAAAGCGAGAGAGGAAAGATCGCGTGACAAATGGACGGGCAGCAGTGGATCCGCCATTGAGGCTAGGGCGGTCTCGGGTAACAGCCGCTGCGTAAGAAACATTCATCGGTGAACTTCCAAGATACGATGGACTACTATCAAAAGCAGAGGGGTGAGACAAGACCACACCAGGATCGTAGGAAGAAGCAGATGGTAAGGCAGAAGAGGGATTCACTTCCATATGGGCGTCCTCATTCGTCGAGAGACCAGCTTCTCCGGAGAGCGACAACGACACTGAGACTGGACTATATAAATCTTCAGAAGCATCAGCCCAAGAACGCGGAACATCAGGATTACCAAGATCAGACATGATGTAATGGAACGTACAGGAACGTAAAGAACCACGAGGGGAAAGGCCGCAACGACCCCCCTTAGGCACCTCATCAGTGCAGTGCTGATGTCTGGGATGGAGGTTAAGCTTATAAAACCACCCCAAATGTCCCACACATGTGGTACATCTAAGCCATGCCAGAGTGCTCAAACTAGCGAGCTAGTGAGCATGCGCAATTGCTAGCGGCAATGACTCATCCCAGTAGAGTGCTCAATTTGGACATGAAAGCAAAAGCTTTGTAATGCCAAAGAGCTATATCTAACTGCAGACAGTGAAATCGTAAAACTTTATTCAAAAACCAAATAAAAACAATATTTACAAAATTACTCAAGAGAAGAGGCTACAGCTAAAAGAAAAATACAAGCTTATCAGCACAGACTTTACATACAGCTGGATGAACCCAGAGAGAATTAAACTTAGCCTGAGAAAAGCGATGAAAGTCAACTTGGATCCTACGTTTAACATCAGCAATAATAAACTTAGCGATAGCTCTAGAGTCCTCCCCACCATTGTGAAAGGTAGCCTTATTACGAAATTTCCAAATACCGCACAGAATCGACTTGATGATGTACAAAAGCAGACGCAGGCACTTCCTTTTGGGCATGTGGAATTGGTAAAAAAACACGAAGGGGCAGTTGGGAACGAAGGGGGCTGACAAAAGCGCAGATAACATAGGGACACATCGAGACCAGACCAATTTAACCCTACGACAAGCCAAGAAACAATGATCAATGGTTTCTAGACGGGCGCATAAGGCACAGCGAGGCGAGCGGATATAGCCCCAGGTGTGAAGAGAATGTGGCACCTTAACGGCACGGAGGGTAATCAACCATGCAAGATCATTTTTGTAGTTCTCAGTAAATGAAGCACGGATCAGACCCCAATGCCGAGAAAGGGAAAACCGAGAGGGGACGAAGCCTGACCAGAGGGCAGGGAAAATCGGGATAGTGCAGAAATTCGCTACCAAAACCTTGTAAAAGGCACGAGACGTGTAAGTAAACTCAGGAGGTAAATCAGTGGCCTGAAAGGAAGAAAGGACGCTCGCATAAGAGGCAGTGGGGCGGGCAGCGCGTGGAGTTAGGTTATCACGCAGCCCGGCCCACTCCGGCCGCAAAGGAGCTAACACAGAGCCACAAAAATACTTAGCAAGGTAAAAGCCCTTAGAACTAGAATCGGACACGGAAATAACTAAAGCCGCAAGCCGCAAGGCGCGGCCCTGGCAAGAAAAATCCTTTAAACCCAAAGCTCCACTATCAACAGAACAAATAAGCGATTTACGAGCTACAGTCTCTAATCGAGCGCGCCACAAAAAGGGCCATATCAGACTATTAAAATAACTATAAACCCATTTAGGGGGTACTAAAACGAGAGACACATAGGGGAACTTACTTAAAGCTAATATGTTCAAAATAAGGACCTTCCCAATAAAGGAAAAAGATCGCGACTTCCATCTAGAAAGAGTTTTGTCAAGTTTGGACAAACGAGGCTCCCAATTATCGCGCTCAACGTCAACAGTACCGAAGAAAACGCCTAAAATCTTCATTTTCCTAACCCATGTGAGACCAAGTGGCTCGTCGAGGCGGTCTTTCCAGGCACCAAGCCACATGGCCTCAGTCTTGGACAAATTAAGCATCGCACCAGAGCCACGCTCGTAAAACGCAATCGCGTCAAAAAGTGAGAAAAGGGAAGAATCGTTTTTAACAAAGGCCGTAGTATCGTCAGCATACTGACCGACCTTAAACTGGACACCACCAGCCCCCGGCAAGAGAAAGCCTTCGATAGCCTTCGATTGCGGGAGAGTCCCTAATACGGCGGGCTAAAACTTCAACGCAGAGAACATAAAGCATAGGGGACAGGGCGTCGCCCTGCCTGACCCCCCGTAGCAAAGGAACAGGATCGGAAAGGAAATCGTTAACTAGGATACGCATATAAGCGCCGTTATACAAAGTGAAAATCCAGCTACAGAAGGAGGGCCCAAAACCAAAGTGTTCTAAAAGATTCATCAGAAAGGACCGATTAACGCGATCGAAGGCTTTCTCCTGGTCTAAAGAGACGAGAACACCTGTCTCGCCGGTTCTCTCAATAAAATCGAGTGTGTCGCGAAGAAGAGCCAAATTAGAAGAAATAGATCTACCTGGAACAGAACATGTCTGATCAGGGTCTACAATAGATCCCAACACTTTTTTCAAACGAAGGGAAAGGGCTTTTGAACAAATCTTATAATCCACATTCAGTAACGAAATGGGGCGCCAGTTTTTAAGATTTCTACGATCATCTTTCTTATGAACAAGACGCGTAACACTCGATTTCATAGTCACACAGCTCACGATGGGCGAGAGACTCACTAAACATATCAACTAAAAGGGGCCCCAAGAGGGACCAGAACGCAGAATAAAACTCAACAGTTAAGCCGTCAGAACCGGGCGTTTTGTTCCTATTAGAGAGGCGAAGGGCCTCAGACGCCTCATTCAAAGAAAGAGGACCCTCGCATGATTCGCGCTCAGCATCCGATAACCGGCGGGTAACGTGCTCAAACAAATGGGATTGGGCTACAGGGTCAATTGGCTCTTCAGAAAATAGGGACGAATAAAAACTCTCGTGAGCTTGAATCATGTCAGGGAGGGAAAAAACCTCTTGCCCCTCAGAATCAAAGACAGAGGAGACGGAGCCTTTCTCGTGTCTCTCATTTTCAAGACCGATAAAGAAACCACAGGGAGACTCCCCTTCTTCTGCCCACTTAACCCTGCTGCGAATCTTAGAACCCTCGAGCTCGGAATCTAAAAGCGACCGCAGAGCAGCCTCTGAAGTCAGAATTTCAGGACTAGCAGAAACATCGCCCGAAGCCAAACGATTCTTCAGGGCAATTAAGCGATTGGTTAGAAAAACCTTCTGGGACGAGAGTAAACGATGTTTATGACGAGAAAAGGCCGTCGCAGTGAACTTAATGTCAGACTTTAAATACTCCCAAAAATCGCGGTGAGAAGCAAAGCAATGCCGAAAGGCCAGAAACTGCTCAATTAAATCCGAAATCTCTAAACGAAAGGATTCGTCATCGAGGAGAGAATTGTTAAACTTCCAAACTCCCGGGCCTCGCAGGAGGAGAGCCGCAATATCATAGTCTAAAATAACAAAGTCATGATCTGAGAAAACGCATGGGAGAATATCGCACCTAGTGACTTGATTACACAGAAGCCGCGGGACCAAAAAGGTATCCAGTCTGCTGGCAATTGAATGGCCTGGGCTGAACCAGGTGAAGTGTCTGTCTCGGGGATGCAAAAGACGCCAAGCGTCACGGAGTTTACGGCGAGATTTTAGATCCGAAAAGCCAGAGTCGAGGGAAACCGACCTACCCAATTTGTCAAGCGCCGAGTCAAAACAATTCATATCCCCCCCAATGAGGAGCCGGGAGTTTGGAAGAAAAAAGGACGGGACCGACTGAAAGAAAATCTTTCTCTCAGCCGGAATCGTCGGCACATAAAGGTTAATTAGATTAAGATTGAAATCGTCAAACTTAACAAGTAAGCTGAGAATGCGCCCACTTTGATCCTTCTGCCAAACAGAAACATTATTACGAAAAACATCAGAACATAAGATAGCTATACCCCCTCTCCTCCCGACAGCAGGGGCCCAGAAGCTGGGGCCCGGCCACGAAGAGGAGAAGGAGCGCAGAACAGCGTCATTCGAAATCATAGTTTCTTGAATGAAACAAAAGTCTAGGCCTGAAGAGCGAAAGAAATCAGAGACCAGCGAAAACTTACGTTGACTTAAACCCCTAACATTAATCGTAGCGCACTTTAAGAAGGCTAAACTAAGTGGGCACATCCTCACTTACTACAGACAGACGAGAAGACTTGCCCAAAGCAGAGCGTCGGGACGAGCCATGTCGAGATCTCTTCCTTCGGCGAGAGGGCCGCTCAGACACAGGAGACATATCAG
>OX421455.1:27036351-27043851 GCA_949126865.1 Montipora capitata | reverse complement strand
TTCATTTCTATTTGAGTTTCATTAAGAAAGCAAGTCCTTGATGAGGGTTTTTCGCAGCTTTGCTCATACGATCCCCCTCAAAAGTGTGTGAACGCAGGTGAAAAAGCCCTTTCAGCGTCGGTTTTATAAGGAGAGCGAGGCAGCGATCTGGAGCCAGGCGAAAGGTGGAGTCTTGGTTGCGCAGAAGAACGCTGGTTCCTGGTCAGTAAAACCAACAGCTGCTCAAGTTATGTAACCTGAAACTTTGAAAACTAATATAATTTACCTCAACGGCTTTATGCCTGATAACTCATAAATGCGATGCAGAGGTGCGATGAGGGTGTTGCTGTGGTAGCTTCCCGCTCCGTCCAATCTCAACAATGCTCCTGTGATCTGAGGTTTGACAGCTTTGACGTTGTTCAGGAGGTCTACCAATATCGCGTAGACGGCGAATGAATCCTGTGAACAACTATCAGACAGGTGAACATAAGACACCAGCTCTAAATGATCTCCAACGTCTGGTTTGGACACGATGCAGCTGAAGTGCCAGTTCATACCGCGCTTTCCAAACCACTCTGATTGCTTCTCTCGATATCGCATCTGTATGACCATTGTAGACCACCCTACTGTGCGTACTATGTTGGGCATGACCATTTCTTGGCCAGAGTCAAGTTTAACGGCTCTAGTGCCGTAAGAAACATCCTGGTAAAAGTAGGGTTGATGTATGAATCAAAGAAAATGTTTCAGCTTAGCTGGATCAATTCGCACCCTATGATGAACAATATTCTCAACCCAAAAACCGACTCTTACTATCTTTGCATGATTTCTCGATTTCTTGATCCGGCGGTCGCTTAGCTTCTGAAAGGGCGCATGGATTTGTTTGAGCTCGGTTGAGGCATAGCGGAGTGCATATATACTCAGTATTTGGGTTTTCAGGCTTTTTGGTAGGTGCCTGTTTGTATGCGGTTATCAGTGCATCCAGCTCATTATTAGATGCGTTTGCGCGTTTGATAAAATAATTGAATAACTCTTCGCTGCCGTTTGGCGCGATAACTCCACACACTGCACGGCAGGCCTCACCCACTTTCTCTTCACAGAGTTGCTTTTCTTTCTCAGTGGCCTTCTCCCATTCCACCTTCATCCTAAACGTAAGCTGCTTGACATTCGCATGTTTAGATAATCCTGCAATTTGTGCCATCGCGCCGTTGTAAGCGTCCAATACGTGGTCTACTGGCAACTTATTTTCCTCCTTCTCCTCATTACCGCTGCCCGATGATTCTGAACTAGGCCGCCATTGCCCAGGAGTCCACGGGGGGTCACAGTGGACTACGGATGCTGGTGCTGGTGTAACGTCTTCGTGTCGTCGGATCTCTGCCTGGGCCGTTTCTTTAGACTTCCTATAAGAAGAGTGAGGAGCTTTTAGTTCTTATTTTTCCCTTACCAGAATGCAACAAAGAAGTTTAAAGGAAAAGTTGATAGTTAGCTATTCCATGATTTCCTCTCTGTGTTCACGCATATTAGGTGCAAAGACATATGCGCTCAATATGATATGTACGGAGTATAAAAAAAATTGTAGATGGCACGCGAAAGTCGAAAAACAAAAACGCCCCGCCAAAAGTGCTCTAATGTTCTCATCAGGGCCTTCACCCCCCCCCCCCCCCCCGCCAAAAAACATATAAATGTACATTTCCTAGTACATATTTGCTGTCTGAATTAGGATGGTATATATTTTTAACAACAATAAACCGAAGGCAACACATGGGAATGGGCGTAACAGGGCGTGTCGCAATAAAATTAATTTATCGCAAAAAAGTTCCCTCATCCAACCAATCCCGTGAAAGCGTTCTCACGCTCTAATTGATTTTGTCACTTTCATGTCAGTGACTGCATAAAGCCGTCTCGGTGGCTTTGCAGTATGCAAGTACGGGCTGAATAAAGTATGGAAAATATGATATAATTCCTGGCATCGATGGTGTCTGATTCGGTTTTATTTGGCTTCAGCCAGTTGTGTTTAACTCTCGCAGAGTGTGCCTTTCTACAGCTCTTGCAGATCCCTGAAATAATTCAATTTACGAACGTGATTTTTGAGACGGTCGGTCGCATGATGTTGATTTTTATTCCCCTCGATTTTTCTCGCTCGCACTGAATGTCCGTCTGTCTCCAAGTGTTGCTGCGTGCCGGGGAGACAATACTAATCGGGGAGACTGGTAAAAGGATATTTGGTGCAAGGTATTCAGCAGTAAATGCTAATAAGACATGAAGCATATCACAATACTTACGCGCTCCAACATGAACAAGCACACCGAATACCTCCATTACTTCCCTCGACAGTTTAACCAAAGAAGCCCGATCCGTTTTTCCACATTTTCTTTCTCCTTTGTGGTCGGGGTATCAACAGCTGGATGTCTTCCGGTTTTCCCAATATTGGCCGAGATAGGCTCGATGTTTTGCGTAGATCACCATCTCTCTCTTTTGTGTCTGAGTCGGAGAGAAAAATCCCGCGCGCGCCATTATCAGATCTCCCTCGGTTAAAACTTCTCGACTTAGGTGACATTGAGATAAATGATTGCCAATGTCGCTGTTACACTCCTCTAACTTAACCAGCTCCTTGCTCCCTCTAAACTCCCCGCATTCTCCAAACTCTCGCGATCTCACACGTAAAAAACAAGCAGCCTTACTGCACTCCTAATCTCTCTCCTCCACTTCGGCAACTGAGTTATTGCGTGACGACGTGACAAATACGCCTGGTTCTCATTTTGCTTTTTTCTTTCCAAGACCCAAAACGCCGCTTATTGTTTACTTGATTGTGCTTTGTTACTTGAAAAATACAAACAAGCAAACAAACAACAAAATAAACAAACAAAATAGGTAACAGCCTTAAAAATTGAAAGTTTAGGAACAAACTGATACGCCATGGCTTGTTTAAGAAATAGAACTCGGCAAATGCCACTTTTTGATTGCGACTTCAACATTCTTTAATATAATATCTTAAAATTAAATAAGGTAGCTACATATATATACATAAAACAGAAAAGATCAAACAAAATTTTACCGCTCAGACCAATTCGAATAACTTATTTGAAAAAAAAAAAAAAAAAAAAAAGAATTACGCGCCTGAATTATTCACCACCTGTTACGGTCGCTTTAAAAAGTACCGCGTAAATGAAAGAAAAGAAAATTCTTCCAATATTTGCTCTTAGTTGTAAACTAAACTCCCTTAAAGGCAACCAATAACTTCTGTTTTTATTTCTGAGAAATAACGACGCTGTTTTACTCCGAAATAGTGCCGGACTCTTTCGAAAAACGACTGAAAATAAAACGGAAAGGGAGCTAAAATTAGAGAGACCAGTGTTATTTATGTAAAGAAAGCGCCCTGAAAGCCAAATTCAGACTGCCGCTGATTGGCACTCCGGGAAATACCCGCAGCTTTGACCCGGGCGCCTTTTAGAATCAACCTAGACCTCTCATTTGGCATTAATTTTACTTCAGAATTTTGGCCCACAATTAAGAACCAAGCTCTCGAATTCCACCCTTAGCCGGCAGTCCTCGCGTAAGCCAAATAGTATGGTTTGTTTTCGAGATTCCAGTACTTCGACAAAAAACTGAAAACGATTGATATTTTGCTTTTCAATTGTTTAAAGGTATAGAAAACCTCAGGCATTAAAATCAATATCGACAATCAATTGCTTTTTTAGTTTTCATGTAGCAACGCCATTAATATCGACAAATTTCGGTCTTAAAATCAACCACCGAAGGGCTCAAATCGGCTAAAATGAGTTTGCTCTTATAGTGAAGCAAAAATAGATATTTTTCAATAAAGAAATCCAGTTTTAATATTTGGGTACCAAACCCTTTCCATCGGCAGAGTTTAAAGGAAAATGATTTTTTGACGCGAAATCGATCGGACCGTTCTTAGGGACACTGCCTCTTAAAACGCGGATAACTCGAAACCTTTTATTTTCACTAACCCTACAGGCAGTAAGAATAAATAACCAGGGAGATCCGCTTTTAGGCTTGGCTAAATCTGTATATTACTTAAGAAATCAATCACCCAATTAGTCCTTTCGACAGATTGCATACGATGATGATGATACGCAACAACACTTATTATGAGAATTCCTGGCAGTGGAGTATGTGTGAACAAGTATGCCTGGCTGTGCCCTATCCGTGGCTGGGTACCTAAACGTCACTGTCTTGCTTTCAAACGTTGACGGGGTTAGAGTGCACTTCCAGCGGATGTTGTTAATGATCGCTTTATTAGCATGGTAACTCTCAACTAATGCATTGCATTTTCAGGCTCCTGCTGTTTGATGTGTGTATTTGATGTTAATGACAACAAATAAATATTGTCATATTTCCGAACCAAGTCTAAAAATCTATCTGAAGCGTCTCCGATCTTTGATATGACAAATTATTATTCGATGTGAACCTGCAGTGCATCGAAACACCAGACCATATCGCGTAATTGCTTCATTAATAACGCAAATTTGAATAATTTAAACTTTCTAATAAACCATTTAAACACCTGCATGGTCTCATTTCAGTCTGTTTTGGCAGGATAAAAAGCATCTACTGATTGTCGCTATGTCAATAAACGCGAACCTTACAGAGGCTATAGGGAAAAGGACCTACGCAGAGTACTTCTGTTCGGAAAACTTCACCGAAGAAATCCACCACCAGCTGACGTTTCTCTCGACGGTTGTTGTTTTTCTGAGCATTTTTACATCCTTGGGAAACGCTTTAATACTAGTTGCCCTCCGTAAAGAGTCTACACTACATGGACCGTCTAAACTGTTGCTTCGCAGCTTGGCAACAAGTGATCTCTGTGTCGGCATGTTTGCCGACCCTTTATGTGTTATGTACTGGGTATCTGCAGTAAAAGAGCACAAGAGTATTTGCTACTACGCATTATCAACTGGTTTTGTAGTAAATTATGCTTTGTGTACCGTGTCTTTTTTGACCACGAGTGCCATAAGTGTAGACAGACTTCTGGCTTTGTCACTGGGAATGAGATACAGGGAAACCGTAACTTTGAAACGAGTAAGCGGATTAATAACAACGTTTTGGGTTCTGGCTTCTCTCGCTTCATCTGTCTACGTAAAGAGTGCTCAATTTTCGACAAGGTTTATACAAACAGTCTTATTCATTTGCCTAGCAACCTCCCTGTTCTCACATATCAAAATTTTCTTTAACCTCCGCAAACATCGCACTCGAGTTCAAGTCAGGCCCTTTGGCGAAGAGTCACACAGTGGTAGTCAGCGAAGTGGAATCAGCATCGCAAAGCACAAGAAGGCAGTGTCCAGTGTATTGTGGATTCAACTAGCGTTGCTGATTTGTTATCTACCCTATACCGTGTTGGTAACAATGACTAGCGCCATAGGTGAACTGTCCCAAACTCTCGTTCTAAGCAGGCAATATGGAGTAGCTTTTGTGTTAGTAAACTCTTCATTAAATCCACTTCTTTACTGCTGGAAGATTTCAGAGGTAAGACGAGCTGTCATAGAAACATTTAAAAAATGCCGCTGTTCATCGACTGATTAAAAAAACAAGGCTAGTTCCTTATGAATTAGCCATTAAGATATCAACTTTACAACTAGAAAAATAGTACAGTAACACAGTGTTTTATTCCATATTCTCAAATGAGCTGTGTTTTGTCTTCCAGGAGATTCAAGTTGTCTTTGTGTAATATCTAGCTCTAGTAGTGCACGATATATTTTTGGGTATTGTATATCGTTGTAGTGCCATGGTAGAATTCTTAGGTAAGTAGCTCCCTGGGAAGACATGTGGTTACTAGCAAAGTACGAAACCCAGAAAGAAAATAAAAGAGAATCGAGAAACATTGGCTTCTAGGCTGTCGTGTTAATCATTGTCAAGTTCCCTCACAACTTCTTTTCATCGCATGTTTGAGCGTTCACTCTGAGCTTCTAACACCTTTGTAATACCAAATTTCACTGAATTTAAGCCCTGTCCGGCGGGGTTAATATCTCGATGGGTGACCCAAAAAATATACCACTTTGTAACAGAAGCATAGAACGGAACATTCTATTTTAACGCTCAAAAATGCTAACTAAGCAAGGTACAAATATTGATGCAAAAGTAAATAAATATTGATACACAATTTTTAGGAAGAGCAGAAGGAAGGTTTTAGGACGGTCGATCAAGAATAAAATATTTTGCCATCAGCAACAAAATTTACGACAAGAAAACAACATTAATTTTGAACCCCGAATATAAAAAGTTGCCATCAGCGAAAAACATTTTAGGAGATTTTTGCTACGTTCAATTTTGGCTGCTCAAATAAATCGCAAAATCGAAAGTGACATCGAATTCAGCGGGCGCCCTGGTCAAAGTCACCGCGGCGTTTTTTTTTACTCGTGAAACAGTGAAGCATCTGTGCCAAATGATGGCAAGATACCGGGTTTTTGGTTTTGTTAGTTTTCTTTCTTTGTCCCTGCAAAGTAGAAAATCTACTCTCTGAGACGAGGTTATTTATCACCAGGTAATTCCATGGAAATAGCAGCTACTTTATTATTCATCAGCGTCACAATTTTTTGCTGATTTGTGAGGCTCATTTTGTTGAAACTCAAGCACGCTTCCAACAGACCTGTTTATTTTCGTGACTTTAAAAGCACGCGCTGCTTACAGTGCACTACCACAAAAATCCTTCCGTATCACATTTCAACCCACGTATGCAAATTTGTTGAGCTCGAAAATAACACAACATGATATATTCACAAAGGCTGGAAATCTCACAAAAACCTTTTCCAGCGAAAAACTTATTGAAACAAACAACATATTTGCTATTAGGGGCAAAAAACCCTTTCTATTTCATTTGCGTGCGTGCAAACAAGACACACGATCAAACCCTTTTTGAAAGGACCTTGACCGTAAATAATGAAGCACAAAAGAGATAACAAGCTTTCATTCAAATAATTCTTCACTGTCCCATCTCCAAATTTTTTCGACTGTGCAGAGTTGAGTACAAAATAAATGTAAATTGCCAGACAACTGATATGCGCCTTCAGCAAACACCGTGATGCATTCAAGGAGTTCGATTCCTTCAATGTTTGTTAAACCCATTAAAAAATAATAAAAAAAGAATCGCTATTGGATTCCAGTGTTGTACATAACAGCAATAAGAAATATAAGAAACAAAGCTCACTTGATATGCAACGCGAAAAATGCAATTGTTGTCGAAAACCATTACTCGTCGCTTTAAAGATTCCATATATTTATTTTTCACCCCCTGTTTTGTTTATCCAATTAACGTGCAGAAAGTTATATTTTGTTCAAAGATCCACCAAAACGCCATTTGGGTTTCAATGACGTCAACGCCATTGCAGGTTATTAATAATTAAATATTCTACGATATCCACCAGAGAAATCTACGGATTTCCAGTACCCTCTCAATTCTAAGAAAATATGCGCAGAAGACTCTTTGCACAAAGAGACCACTTAGCAGGGGAGTGACAGGCAAGCCTTTTACCGACACGGAAAAAAAAAACAATAACAAAAAAACAA
>OX421455.1:27021351-27031351 GCA_949126865.1 Montipora capitata | reverse complement strand
GCTTTTTTAAGTTTATGGGACTCTTTGCAAAGGGCGAGTTAAGTTAATTCAACAAAGTAAGCTGCTTTTTCCGTTTAGAGACTGAAAATGTCAGCAAAGGTGCTCTAGTTCAATGTGCAAAGTGCTTTTTTTGGCTTTTGATGCCAGCAAAACAGTTCACCACACTAGAAAATTTTTATTCGAGGGCCACTTGCTACTGGCTCACAAAGACTACAGAATTTGCCACATGGATGAATACATTTCACCAATGAAGGTGAGTGATGGAATAACATTACAATAGTTGCAATAATAATCTGCCCTGAATTGAATTTCCCCTACCCCTCAATATAGATTCTACGCCCCCTTCTTTGTCAGTGCCAAAAATCTGCCAAGAGAACTGAAGCACTAAGTTACACAGAATTAGTCAGACAGGTAGAAAACCCTCAAGGATCAAAAGCAGGAGCTGGATGTTAAGCAGAGAAAAATCGAGAACAAAAACAAAAACTTTCACAAAAAACATGAAGGTAAGTATTCGGGTTTAGCTCATTACGACAATGACATGCCAATGCCTTTGCAGTACTAACCCCCCCCCCCCCCCCCTCCTTCACCAAGACACACACACCACTGACAGCAGTACACTGCTTAGCATTATATTGAGCGCCACAGGCTCTGGTGTATTGGCTGTAATCAGTAACACACTAAACATGTTTCATTTCATGTTAATATTTACATGCACAGAACAAATTGCATTGAACACGATGCACAACCCCATGAATTTATCAAATTGCTTTTGGCCTATTACAAGACCTGTGAGTAAAACCACACCAAAAAGTTAGCTCACTATAATAAGGTAAAACAGATATCATTTTCATAATGGTTATGCTTTACAATGTAGCTGTGTCACCGAACACCCAAGGTCAATAATTTTGCTATTATCCCAACAGTAAACACTTAATGACTGGTCCCGAGGGAAACAGTTCATTTTGTTTCCCTAAAAATTTCAATGTTTCCCTGAGGCGCAGACGAGGGAAACAAAATGAACTGGTTCCTGAGAGACCAGTCATTAAGTGATTTGTTATATAGCACAAATAGGAAAACGTGCAATGGGAACAGCAAAGGTGGTTGTCGGTCAAAATTTGCGGGCAACAGTGCACTGTTACCCTCTGACGTCATAGATTTTGCACTGTTGCCCGCTCAGAGACTTTTGAACGGCAAAAGTGTTATTGTTAGATGTCATGTGACCTTGAAGTAACCAATGAGAGCATGCACTGCTGGGGGCAAAAACAGTTATATAACAAAAATAATTATTATTCAACATAACACACTTTCGCTGGAAAAACAAGATCAGCAACACAAATCAAATGTTGAATTGAGAGAAGAAAATGTCATGCTACATAAAAAAGGACAAAGTTATGGAGACAACACAGTTTTCAAGAAAAATATTGGACTGACATAAAAATTAATACCATGCACATGTAACCCTGTGAAAACCCAAATGCCTAAATTTCCAATATACGTTTTAGTCAGAATAAACTTTTCCTTATCACAGACTAAATTCTTATGGTCGTTAATTTTCTTTCTAGTGCAAATAATATTGAAAAAAACCAATATTGTATTGTAATAATCAACTGATGTATGTTTACTATTTTTTCCTTTCATTTTCCCGAATTTGTTCTCCACCTATATATATCTGTTTGGGTCAAGTTAGCAGAAAATTGGGGAATCCACTCAAAAGAGACACTTGTAATACCACTGGCAGTACTAAATCCTACCATTACTCAACAACAATGACAATATTATTTGTGTTCCTTTAATATGTGTTTTACAACTACAGGAGACACTGTATTTAGCTCTCTTGTGCACCATACAATTTCACAAGTCACTAGTCAACCACTAAACAAAAGGAGGAAAGAACTTATATGATCCAGACAAAATGGGAAATTTTGGTGGTGAACATTCTCCAGACCTGTTTGAAAATATCTTCCAAGCCACAATGTATTTACAATAATGAAAAGGGTTTTCCGTGAACCAAGAAAGCTAATCTGCAGAGAGTAAAAGTAGGTTGCTGTACTACTGCACAACTTCAGTTTCTTCATAAATCAGGTATGGCTACCATTTCCTACAAACAAAAACAATGATAAAACCATTACACAGAAAGTGAATAATGACAGTGTAAGCACAAGGGGAAAGATAATACCTTACATTAAGAAATTTTGAACCACGGATACTGTGTTTTTAGCTTTCTGATTGGTTCACTCACTCTCAGTTAACAGCTCTTATACAGTATGACATAATATGGAAACTGATTGCGTCAAGTGTTACCACGCTGGAAACTGATTGGCTTTAAATTTGTCCAAGTGTTAAGAATCAAATGAAAATTTAATAAAACAATAATCAATGGATATGATTGAGTGGTTGATCTCATATCAACATGCACTCATGGAATTATAATAATATTATTGTTCATTATTGTCTTGTGCTATAGGAATTATATGCTTATTAGCATAATTACTGAAAGTTCTCTGCCCTGATTGGTTGTCATTGAGATGATTATTATTATTACATTATAATCACCTAAGCGGTTTTTCAAAATAGCCACAAGCTGTTTTGTTGAGGTGACAGACGAATAAATTAATTGTTTTAAAGAAAATGTGTATTATTCAAATAATCAACTATGTAATAGGCGATTTGCATGATGGCATCATTTACTAAGAAATTGAGTTGCTTCTATTGTCAGGCAAATTTAAATTATTGTTTCCGATATTCCCTCAGACTCTATGAATGTTGGTGAATAAAAACCTCAACTTCACCTTGCCTTCGGCGAATAATAATTGTTAATAACTATTATTTGGTGTTCATACTAATTTTTAGTGTTAAAGAATTTTCAGTCAGGGCTATGCATCTAACTAAAGCTGTAAGGCTTATTATTATCATTATTATTATTATTATTATTATTATTATTATTATTATTATTATTATTATTATTATTATTATTATTATTATTATAATATAATGTACCTGAAGTGTTTGCATGCTTCCAAAGCTTTGCTGCACATGTGTTTTTGTAGCCGTTTTGCAAACTTACATTTACTCTGTTACAGTAATGTACTTTTCTGGGCTGTTCCACAACTGATCAGGACAGTATTGCCAAACAATGAGTGGAAGACGCTTTGATGCAGATTTCCTGGAATGGTTTCTGCAAAAATATTTGCGAGGAACAGCAACAAAAACCTCGAACAGATCGATGACATTTAACAGTCAAGGTTACGTGACGTGGAAATTGTAAATCCCAGGTGTTAAGAAAATTCAACTTTGTGGCTGAAGTTCACTCACAGTTCATCTGCAGGAAGAAACCCAGTCGACGATTTTATACGATCAAAGTTGTATGACCGCGTTACAGTCCTCAATAACAACGGCCAGCCAAACTTGTTTTCAAAAGCAAAATCCTTTCGTCCATCAAGACCAAGTTGCTCCTGTAGTTCCCGAGAACAAAGAAGAATTTCGTTGCCAGTTCGCTGGTTTCTGTAAGATTTTTAAATAATCTGGGGGCAGACCAACACCCCATGTCAAGAAAATTCACAGTAGCCAAAACCAACAAAATGATACAAGAGGACGCATAGCTACTTGACATGAAGACTTGCGAAATAATCAATCGTGTGTCCTCGACCGTTGATTTGGAATGGCTGAGTGTTCTCTCCGACCTTGAAAAACAATTCCTCTGGCACCCAGGGTATGAGTCGTCTTCCACAAAATTTGACAAATCTCCACTTCGATCGATCACTGTCTCGATCACTTCGAATCTTTAGAGTTTGCGCAGGCGCAGTTACGCGAAAAAAGCCATTTTACGTCATTATTCTCTAGCCAATCAGCGGTTTTTGCGCTCTGTCCATCCATGTTATGTCAAAACAAGGTATCCGCGGACCAGTATCACTTGACCATATCGTAGGCTCAAGCTTACAGCTCATCTTGCTCACCCTTTTTTTAGTTGACCGCTGACGAGGCACTGGTGTTCGATTGGATCGCAGGCTCAAGCCAGGTTTACTTATTGTTAGAATAAATAACACCGGAGCTCCGCTTTTAGGCTTGGCTAAATCTATATATTAGTGGTATACGAAAAGCCAATCAGTTTTTGCTCAACAACTACCGAATACCGTGACAGGCTGATCAAGTCACGGTAAACCATTTACTCCCTGAAGAAGTTATGCCGTGCCCGTCGAAATATTGGTTAAACAAAAAAAATTATATATATCCCCACAGCAGTCTACAATTTTTTTTTTTTTTTGTCTATTTTGTTTTTAGTCTATTTTCTGGTTAAATCTCCCAAGATCCGGCACTTGTCCTTTGTTCAGCTGGTACTCGCTTAAAAACTGATCAAATCACGTCAAATGATTTTCGAATGGGTACTCCACTAACTCAAAAAATAAATTTTGACAACGAGGAAATCATGTTTACAATGCAATTGATTAAAAATTTAAATTATTCGCAGAAATCCTTTGTAAAAGAAGAAAAAATAAAACATAATATTGTTGTTTTCCCAAATGCTCAAATAATAGAAAATCGAACAAATTAAAGAAAACTTGTTTGAGTCCTTTTTATGGGGTTGTTGTAGATATATTATCCTTGTGCAATAATCGATGGGAAAGCTGAAAGAATATTGATCAAGATCAATATATGTGAACTTGTCTTAATTACCGAGGAGCTCTTTTAGAACCGTATTTTGTTTCACACTCGACCAAAGCAATGCCTCAAAATATCAGAGGGAGCGATATCCCAACATCATGTGATACATTAAATCAGTAAATAAAATACGCTTTTTGGGGTTCTTGACTCATCAACAGGACACTCCTATTGGGTCAAACCAAGCCACAGTACTATAACGCTCTGAACAACCCGCTTTTGGGGTTCCTTAAGGGAGGAGAAGGGGGGAGGGGATTCTTAACTACCAAACTGTTGATATGGACCCCCAAATAAACACTTCTCGAGTCCCTTTACCTCTACAGTTATTTTTTAAAAACATTTTTTTGTCTGGTTCAACTCACAACCATCTTTAGTAAATCACATGACCAAAACAGAGAATGCCTAAAAACTCAGCGAGTTAACTATGTTTTTCGCATTTTTTTAACGCAACAGTACGAGAACAGTCTAACACAAAATCTGTAGCATGGATTTAAAAAGAATTAGTTATTTCTCAAAAAAAAAAAAACAAAAAAACAAAAAAAACAAAAAAAAAAACAAAAAGGCGTCACAAGGCCCGTTCCATTTTTTTCTAAATGGAAATTTCACGTTACAGTTTGAAAAAAGTTATTTCAACAACCATTTATGCAACCTTTTTGTAGAACTATTGACTAAAAAGCTTCCTTAACAACCATTGTCTTTCTGTAGTTATTTAAGTGCCACCCCTCTTAAAATTATACTACTCATGAAATTACTATAAAGAGCTGGCATGACGTTTTGTCCTTTTTTCATTACTTACCGACAACTGTTCACCGTGTTCAGCGGTTGGGGGCGGGCTGCTTCATTGCAAAAACTGCTAGAAATCCGTCTTTTGTATCATCCCTATCATCCTCAAGACTACACTTGCTTAAGATAAAATGGGCGGATAAATACTATTTCGATCGTTGTCTCCCGATGAGTTGCTTATCTTCGTGTGCCATTTTTGAAGCCTTTGGCACTGCTTTGGAGTGGCTGTCGTTGCAGAAATTATGGGTATCACCCGTCTTACACATCCTAGATGATTTTTATTCTTGGCCCCTTCCGCATGGAAATGCTACGCCGAATTGGCGAATTTTCTCCGCCTGTGCCATTAGTCTCTACCCTATTTCTAGTCTAGATTACCGCCTTATAAGCTTAAAAAAAAAATGGCACTTTGCTTCATAAACTTCACAAACGTCGAACAGTTACCCTTCGGTAGCTTCAGTCCCTTATCGATCTTTTAAACTCTGCCTGTTCTGTCGTCGTTCCATGCCGCGCTTTCCTACGTAGCCTTATTGACCATACCAAAGAAGGTATCAAAAAGGCACATCATCATATTCGTTTAAATAAGGACGCTAGGCATGACATCAAGCTGTGGCTTACTTTTTAAGGCAATTTTAATGGTAGGGCCTTTCTCTTATCCCATCGCTTGGAAACATCAGCCACTGTGATTCACCGATGCAGCGGGCTCAAAAGGTTATAATGCGGATTTTGGTTCTCATTGGTTTTATAGCTCGTGGCCTGGATCGTTGCGTTCACTTAAGATCTCTTCTCTTGAGCTATTCCCCATTACCCTACTCGTGAATTTGAGGGGGGATCTTATGGCAAATCAGCGTTTGATATTATAACAAGCAATCTTGCAAGCATAAACTTATCATGGCACTCGCGCCCTTTGATTCTTTGTTGCCTAAGGCACAATATTTTCTTTAAAGCACGTCATGTGCCTGGTCTTCAAAACAGTTGTGCTGAATTTATCTCACGTTTTCAGAAAGACTCGTTTGTGGCAATCACACAGGATGCAGACCGAGTTTCCACCCCCTTCCGGATGAGCCTCCTACCGGAGAATTGGTGGCTAATTCGAGGGATCTTCTCAGTTCGGCATTAAAACCGGGCTCTCGCAAACCTTATCAACGGGCTTGGGCTGTTTTTTTTTTAAGATGTCGCTCACCGTTTTTACCAATCTTCAAGCCCCCAACTTCCTTTGAATCCAAACATGCTGGCCCTCTTTATCTCTTATCTATCAGCCCGTAATTGGCGCCGTCAACTATAACATCGTACATCTTCACAATCAGTTACGTATACAAGATTAAAAGTTTTGATTACCCCACGAAATCGCTTCTTATTCAAAAGCTGTTGACAGCGGTGAGCCGCCGTCGCAAGAATGATAATCGTCTGCCAATCTCTTCCCCGGTCTTGCACGAACTTGTAAGGTCTCTTCGATTCATCAATTCTTCGGCATTTCAACGAAATCTCTACAGAGCTGTGTTCCTTTTGATATACGTGGGCTGCTTCTTTGAAGACTTCCTCGCCCGAAGAAATTTCTGACAGTCGCTTGTTGATTCCTTCAGGAATGTTCCTTAAGATGATTGGGGGTGGTTGGATTTGATGTTGACGTACTGTAACACGTTGTTTGGTTTCATGTATGGTATATGTATTCCCGTGTTTAGATCTAGGGTGACGTCAAGGAAATTGACCACTTTCCTGTTGGCTTCGATCGTAATTCATAGGTCGTTCTCCTGGAAGGTTTTGCAAATGTCCTTCTTCATGTTTTCAATTTGCCTTGGTGTCCCTTTGGCTATGCCCAGTCCATCGTCTCTGTACAAGCCAAAGGATGGCCCATGTTTTTCTTAAAATAGGGAAAGCATGTAACATACCACCAATTCACATGATTCTGCCCCATCGAAGCTCCCCATCGTTACATCAAAACCGTTGTTACTATCTTTCTTGCTCCAAGGTTCTTCTCCTTTGAATACTATTGTGCGTTTTGCGTGGATGATGATATCTTTCTCGCAATCTTGTATGATGTTAAACTGCTTTGCGAAGTCAATAGCTTTTAGTAGTAGCTTTTCTGTTATGGATGGATAGAATTTTACGATATCAAATCCAATGAACCATTAATTCTGCTTGTCGGGAAATGATCTGAACCATTCAAGTACTTCTCTAGTACTTCTCCATAGGTTTATTTCGGTTGCCTTTACGATGTTATTTACCAATATCTTTAGCATAACTTTGCTCACCCTCCCATAGAGAAGTCTAGTGAATTGTTTTGGCTATGGACTAATACCTCATACTTATTAGACTTGCATGCGACAAGCCATGACACAGCCCCCCTAGGAATTTAAAGCTCGCCGTCAGTGCTGCTAAAGGCAGCAGTTGCACTTTGGATTGTGCAGCCAAGTTTGACCTTGTTTTCAGAACTCCAGGAGCTATATGTCTCACATAAATCCAACAACTTGTTTTAACAATGGATATCTTAAGATTTGTTTCAGACCCTATAGGTCATCATTTACTTTCCTCACCCTTGCAAAGGCAGCAGTTGCACTTTGGAATTTGCAGCCAAGTTTGACCTTGTTTTCAAAACTCCAGCTATATATATATATATATATATATATATATATATATATATATATATATATATATATATATATATATATATATATATATATATATATATATATATATATATATAGCTGAAGTTTTGAAAACAAGGTCAAACTTGGCTGCAAAATTCAAAGTGCAACTGCTGCCTTTGGCAGCAGTTGCACTGACGGTGAGCTTTAAATTCCTAGGGGGGGCTGCGTCATGGCTTGTCGCATGCAAACCTAGCAAGTATGAGGTGTTAGTCCATAGCCAAAACAAGTCACTAGACCTCTCTATGGGGGGGTGAGGGAAGTAAATGATGACCTATGGGGTCTGAAAAACAGTTAAAGATATCCAATGCTAAAACAAGATGTCTGATTTATGTGAGATATATAGCTGAAGTTTTGAAAACAAGGTGGCTTGTCGCATGCAAGTCTAACTGCCTAGTTAACTGCCTTAATGGCTGATGATATTAGCCTTTTTCTCACACATATACATTTTTTGTTTAAATTTCCAGGTCCAAGTCACAAGTTGCCAAATGGCAATGACATTGACTTCTTAAATTAAAAGATGTTGTCAATGGAAAGGTTAGAGTCCAGTTACTGACAAAATATAACCGTCCCAGCTATTCTAGTCTAATTTAAAGACAAATTAAGATACGTGGGAAGGACCCGGTTATCATAAGATCAGCTAGATAGATATATATATATATATATATATATATATATAGCTTTTCCGAGATAAAAATTATCTCGGAAAAGGTGCTCATTTACACATATGTAGAAATGCCTGTTGGTTTCACCAAAGTAGCGAGCACCACGTCCCGCACAAGTAAATTTTTATACCACACGTGGTTTGAGAGAATCCGGAACGAAATCCTTTGGACTAAAAATGTTGCACAGTTTGATTGGAGAGAAAATTACTTTAGCATTTAAATCCTTGCAGTACTTGATGATAATCGATGAAATTTTCTTTCTAGTATAAAATGAATTGAAATCGATGTAAGGTAGTTTGTAAAAATGGCAGTTGAATACATCATTTTTAGGGGCTTTTCTTGACACTGCAACATTTGACAAACGTTGACAAAGCAAATTTAAACTGTGGAGGCCGGGAAAACTTACTTGAGAAAATTACCAAATGGTCTTGATAGCACAAGTGTTACTATTAAAAAATATATGACCACACTTTTGAGCTTAATGAACATATTTCTATGTTTCAAACATCATCATCAGCCATAGTGAGTGAGTGTAACATGAAAAATTCACAAGATGATCCATATATATATATATGTTACAGGTTGAATTTAAGTTAAGGTTATTTTTAATTTTAACCTAGGTTGATTTTTTCTCAACCTAGGTCAAATTTTTTCAACTTTCATAGGTTATTAGGAAGTGTCCAAAAAAGAGTTTACCCATTTTTTTGGGATTACAAAAAAAAAAAAAAAATGAGGCCTGGATTTTAAATTTGGATGGAGAGATTAATTAAATTCCCCCTCCATCTTTTCCTTACCTTCTGTTCTTTTTCCATACCGTCCCTTTCTTTTCCTTTTTCCTTACTGTTCCTTACATTACTTTCACAACATTCCATGCCGCTCTAAGGATTCAAAACCGCTCACCATTGGACGCCTGAGATTACTGTATTAACCGCTAAGCCAACTCCTTTAACGGAACCCCCCTTGAGGTTTCGCAGTGGAAATTAAGGATGGACACTTACGGTTGGGTGTCGATCCAGCCGTCTCAACCAAAACAAGCCATGTGTCCATCGATGTGTCCATCGATGATCTGTCTTATGTTTGGTGAACAACTATAACTTAGCTTAAGATTGTTTTTGTTAAACAGTTTTCTTAATTTAAGTTTAGGTGGGAAGCACCTCTGAATCAAATTTGATGGACACAACAAAACCATCCTAAGCCAGAACATACCACCTCCACAACAAACACCCACCAAACTCTGCAACTGCAGAGTACCAG